>QLTV01003654.1:7590356-7643967 GCA_003457575.1 Thermophis baileyi
ATATTAACACGCTCTGATGCTAAGGAGTTAGACGTTCTATTCCCCCTCCCCACCTGAAAAGAACTCTGTTCCAACTGCTAGTTGCCTTATATTAACACGCTCTGATGCTACCCCTTCGCTAAACTGGGCATGGGCGTGGCCAGCGAGTGACTCATCCGGCCTGCAGACTGGGAGTTTAGATATTCTACTCCCCCTCCCCACCTGAAAAGAACTCTGTTCCAACTGCCAGTTGCCTTATATTAACACGCTCTGATGCTAAGGATGCTAATTTTCAAGCTTTAACTGTCAATTTATCAGGCCTGATCACAGAGTTTCGTAGCGAAGCATGGGTATTTAGCTAGTATTACTATATTCATAATTCAGAACTCAGCCTTCATGCCCTTTGGAGAGGCAATGGAAGAGATGTTTATTTCTGGCTTTGGAAGTTGTATTAAGGAATTGGCACACATTTGACAAGCAGATGTGGCTGATTTTGCTGCCAAATTTTGGTAACAATTACGGGCTTTGAACTATCTGTGAGCTGTGGGTTTCTCACCCCATTTGGGAAAATGAGTGACGATTATTTGTCTCTCAGTAAAAATGAATAACTTTCCTTTTGCAGGTAGCAGAAGGAGCTTTTGTCAAGGAGAGTTTTGATGAACTTTGTTGGACACTGACAGCAAAGAAGAATTATAATCCAGATAGGAACGGGAACAGTGTTGTATCCCATGGAGATGCTTTCAAACTATGGTGCCTCTTTAACTTTCTCTCTGAAGACAAATACCCTCTTGTTATGGTCCCAGATGAGGTATGATTGCATTGAAGTTTTTTTTTTTAAATAAAAAATTGTTCTTGCTTTAGTTATATTATTATAGTGATTATTTGAAATTCAGTGTTGTGGCATGGTAAGTATCTGCAGCTAACTTACCTAGATATTTATATATAGGTTTGCAGATCTGCAATATGCAATATCTCGTGATCTGATAAATTACTCTAATTTGCATTTTGTGCTTCCGGATGATCATTCTTTTGAAAAAGCCCTCCTTAACTTAAATCATCTTAATTTTGTTATGGTCTCCCTCTGAAGGGTTTGCCCTCACTCTTGTCTCATGTGGGCCCATATTTTTAGCTTTTTGTTTTATAAATTTTGCAAAGATATCGCTGTACATTTGGATGCAGCTGATTTATTTTATAAATCAAAAACAGCAGCTTGGAATACAGAGGGCTAAGTTAGTGTATTTCCAATAACTAGTTTTTATTGGCAAGTCTATTATATTGCATTTTAAGAATAAGTTATACATTGTAAGGGGAAAAAAACCCCCTGATATAAATCATTATTTAAAGATATATATTTAAATTCACTTTATCAATGGGTACATGAGTAGAGAATACATGAATACGCTAAACTATCAAACTACTCAAATTGAAGAACAATTGCCAGGAAATGTGTAGTTTGAGGCTTCTGTTAAGGTTAGTCATGCATATAGATGTCCTCTGCAACACCATGTGTGTGTATTTGGGGACAGAGATAGAAAATCACCTAGTACGCACAATGACAGGATGTGGGATGTATTTTGAATTCTTTTCTTTTATGCATAGAATAGCTGCTGTGGGTTGCAGCAGCCATTCTAGGCTCACTGATGTATCTATCCGAAAAGAAAGTATTATTGCATCCATGTTTTCCTTTTTTTCTGGAGATTGAAGCAGAGCATATGTGGAGATCAAAAGAAAGATTACCTCCAATTACCTTGTAAGATAGGTTTGCCTCAGAGAAAGAAACTAGACTAAAATCATCTAGTACAGGGGTGGGTTCTAACTTACCTTGCTGCCGGTTCGCTTCCTCCCGCGCCGCGTGGCCGCTTGCGTGCAAAGCGTGCACGCGCATGCACAGTCCCCCCCAAAATAAAAAAAATTCAAAAAAATAAATAAAAAACCGCTGAAAACAAGATGGCGACGCATGCGCAGTGCCGGAAACTCGGCTTCTGCGCATGCGCAGAAGAAAAAATAATTTAAAAAAAAAATAAAAAAAAATTCAAAAAAAGATGGCGGCGCCCACGGACCAGCACCGACCAAACTGGATCGGTGACATCATCGTGACGTCACCAGCGGGTCACTACTGGTTCGGGAGAACTGGTCCAAACCGGGAGGAACCCACCTCTGTACCTTCTGTGGCTAAATAGCGGCCTGACTTTGGGACTTCCCAGCTCCAGTTCAATCTCTTAACCACCATGCTAATTTGATTCTATAATCAATTAATGACTCTCCATAATTACCGGTAACTCTTTAAAATGCTTAAGTGTAATCAAGAAATGCTGTCCAATGAAGTAGAACTACTAATAATAGTATAAACTCTACATTCCGCAGTGCTTGCTCATAAGAGGAAAGTTTTTTTTTTTAATCTAATGTATAACACCTCACTTCTGTTGGCCTGAAATCCAGCTGTAGATTAGCCAGAAATAAACGTATCATCTTCCTGGCTCTTGTACTTTCCCTCATATTGTCTGCAGGTGGATGTAGTCAACTTTCTTTTCCTTCACACTCTGCTCTCTTCTAGATTGCCTCATCCTACTCCCCCCGCCACACCATTCTTCAGCAGCAAAAAAGCATTGCATGAATATGAAGTCAGCAGCTAAGCTTCCTGTTTCCACCAAAGTATTTCCTGTTTCTTTAAATTGTAAAAAAAAAAAAAAAAGGTCTTGGTAAACTAGAGTTGTTTGGAGTCAAGTTTCAGTTAATATTTTGTTTTGGAGAGGAAAGTCAACATCTTGGAGCAGTACTTTTGTTGATGTTGCAGTTCTGAGCCCAAAGAACTTAAATGCTCTTTCCTTCCCATTCTAGGTTCAACTGAGTTTTGGTAGGCTTTAAAACTTGTGCTAGATCAGGGGTGTCAAACTTGCGGCGTCATGTTGTCGTCACGTGACATATCATGACTTTTTCCCCTTCGCTAAACCGGGGGTGGGCATGGCCAGTGTGTGACGCTCCGGCCCACGGGCCGTGAGTTGACACCCCTGTGCTAGATGGCTGAGTCTTGTGAGATGCATAGGGGATCCAGTATTGAAAGATGCACCAGGATAGTGCTCTCCATGTGAAGAAGTTATTTGAATCTTCCCACAATATGGCTTCAGCATAGTATTGCTCCAAAACAATGCTATCTCAGGGAAAGCTTAAGTGATATGATGGGAGAATACAAATAACAACTTCCTGTAGGCAATAGTAGCCAGCCAGACCTTCAGTATCAGGGGAAAAAAAAACACGTGAGCCCTTTCATTCATTCAGAATAGAGCTGGAAGGGACCTTGGAGGTCTTCTAGTCCAACCCCCTACTCAAGCAGGAGACCCTATAATATTTCAGACAAGTGGTTGCCCAGTCTCTTCTTAAATACCTCCAGTGATGAAGCACCTACAACTTCTGAAGGCAAGCTGTTCCACTGGTTAATTGTTCTCACTGTTAGGAAATTTTTCCTTAATTCCAGGTTGCTTCTTTCCTTGATTAGTTTCCATCCATTGTTTCTTGTCCTGCCCTCTGGTGCTTTGGAAAATTAGTTGACCTCTTCCTCTTTGTGGCAGCCCCTCAAATACTGGAATAATACTGCTATCATGTCCCCCCTAGTCTTTCTTTTCTCTAGACTTATTATTTACTAGTTACTATTTTTGAGCCAGGTTTTGCCTGATCTTTACTTGTACCATTCATTTTTCCTGCCTAAGTGTAAAACCTTGGTTTTCTCCACATTAAATTTCATTTTGTTGGATAGGCCCATTGTCAGCCAGTTACAAATCCATCTGGTGGTGATGTTGTCTATCTCACATTTTTCTAGCTTACCAAGAAGTAGGTTGTGGTTTACTTTGTCGAATGCCTTGCTGAAATCTAAACATACTATGTCCAGAGCATTTTGCTGGTCTACTAATTTATGCACTTTGTCAAAGAATGACAAACCCGTGCTGGCTTTTAGTTATATATATTTTTTGGTTTCTAGATGTTTGCAGATCTGTTTTTTGATTATCTTTGCCAGTATCTTTCCAAGTATTGATGTTAGGCTGATTGGTCTGTAGTTTCCTGGGTTTGTTTTTTTTCCCTTTTTTTTTTTTTGATCATTTGAAACACAACATCTTTTTTCCCATCCCATNNNGTTATTCTGATTGTTCTGTAGTTTCCTGTGTTTATTTTTTTTTCCTTTTTTCAAGGTGGCAACCACACCAGCTCTTTTCCAACCCTCAGGTAATTCCTCAGTGCTTCAGGATTTTTGAAAGATATGATAGAATAGTTCTGAGATAACATCTGCCAGCTCCTTCAGAACTCTGGGATGTAATCTGTCAGGTCCCGGTGATTTCTAATCGTCAAGATCAGGCAGGTGTTCTCTTACCATTTTCTTATTTATTTTAATCTTTATTTCTAGTCTTGTGAGATGGTTTTACGGTTATGTTTTTGGTAGGTTGAACTATAGTTTCTTTTTGCATGAAGACTGATGCAAAGAATGAGTTCTGCTCTGCTTTCTCTTTACTGCCTGTTACTTCCTTGGCATCTTTTCTCTTTAGTGGACCGACTGTTTCCATGACCTTTTTTCTTATTATTTATATGTTGAAAGAAACTTTTTAAATAATCTTTGACTTTTGTTGCAAGTCTTTGTTCATTCTGAGCCTTTGCAGATTCAGGCAATTTGCTGATATTCTGCCTTAGTTATGTGTCCCTTAGTTATATTGTCCTTTTTGTCTTCCAGTTTACCAGAGAGATCTTTGTGCAACCATGCTGGTTTCTTCTTGGATTCTAAGAACCCAACAGGGTAAGCCCTGTTGGGTTCTTAGAATTTGCTTAACCACTTGATTTGCTAACACAAAGTCTGTTAGACAGAATGGTTTGATGATGACATACATGTTATGGAGACTTTTTGAGTTTTTAAGTTTATATTGAAAGTAATCTTTTGGATACATAGTACTAAAAGACAGGGTATGACTATTTGAAATAAATATGAAATATAACCCCTGATAAATTTAGAAGAGCTAATTAAACCAGCACAGTTGATATAGGACAGGTCTTCATATTATGTGATGGTTTAGCAGTTTTCCAGGGAGAAGTAGGCTGTGCACCAGAGGTGGGTTCCTCCCGGTTTGGACCGGTTCTTCCGAACCGGTTTGGTTGGTGCCGGTCCGTGGGCGCCGCCATTTTTTTTTTGAATATTTTTTTTTTGAAATTTTTTTGAATTTTTTTTTTTTGAAATTTTTTTGAATATTTTTTTTCTTCTGCGCATGCGCAGAAGCTGAGTTTCTGGCACTGTGCATGTGTCGCCATCTTGTTTTTGGCATTTTTTTAAATTTTTTTATTTTTATTTTTATTTTTTTGCACTGCAAAAACACTGCGGCGCGGGAGGAAGCGAACCGGCAGCGAGGTAAGTTAGAACCCACCCCTGCTGTGCACTCACACACATCAGATAAGTTAGTGCTTACTATGTCAGACATAAGATTACAATTGCTTGCGTTATCAAATGTGCAGTTACCAGAATTGTGGGGAACGTATGTTGAATTGAATATGATGAAAGAACCAAGGAACTGGTGAGTAGACCAGGTCCTTGCACCTTCTCTGGGTAAGGAGAGGACAGGAGATTACCCACATCTGTTCCCTACAGAGAAACTGCAGGATAGTTTTCAATGGGTTTGAATGCTGGCAGACGACAGGGTTAGCCATCTGCCTGCAACTATGGCAGAATCTTTTAAAGGGTACTAAGTTTGCAAACCTCACTTTCTAATCATTTTCAGAAATTGTTCATAAACTACTTCTAAGCTATTAGAAACTTTCAGAATGACAAGTTTAAAATGCTGGGTGAGTCTATCTTTAATCCTGAATGAAATAAAAATTTAATTTTAAGAATTTTCAAGAATCTAAAAATTTAGCAAAAAGCTAAATAAGTTTTTGATCTTAGAAAGTGTTAACTAGACTAAGGGTCCACATAAAATGGAAATATTGAAACTGTTACAATACGATTTTGGAATTAATTATAAACAGCTTCTTGTGGCCTATAGATCCTGTTTTGGTTTTTTCAACATAGATAATTTCATGATTTCAAAAACTGGTACAAGTGGGGACTAAAGATTTTAGACTGAGGAAACCTATACAGACCTGCAAGATGGTTATGACAATAAAAGACTGGAGCAGAATTTTGAAGCATGGAATCAGAAAATATCAACAATGTCAGTATGTCTGTTTCTATGGATAGACTATGTCCTGTATCTTTTTATTATTTTTACTTTCTTTTTTCCTTGCACTTTTTACTCCTCTCTGTTTTCTATTTCTATTTTTTCTGATCTACAAAAAGGTGTGAAGCAACTAGCTTAGCACGTCAAGATTGGAGAGGCCAAAGTCTTTCTTTAAGAATAGAGGAAAGGAAAGAAACTGCCAGTTCAGTTGTGGGTACACAGTTCAGAAAGGACAGTGACATATTTAGAGGAGGTCTATCACGAGGGTAAACAGTCTGGAAAGCAAACACTATGAAGAATAGTTAAAGGAACTAGGAATACGTAACCTACAAAAAGGAAAACTAAAACTATAGCATTCTTAAATATTATCACACAAAAGAAGACATGGATTTATATTCTTTTGCCTGGAGGTTGGGTCCAGAACCAGTGCTTAAAATTACAAGTTGTTAGACATTAGAAAGTACTTCCTGACCAGGGGTGGGCTTCAAAAAATTTAGCAAGGGGTTCTCTGCCCGGTTGCTGGGTGAGCGTGGACATGGTGGGTGTGGCCTAGTTGGCCTCCTACACCATGGCGAGGGGGGGAGGGGCGTTTTTGCCCTCCCTGGGCTCCGGAGGCTTTCCTCGAGTCTCCTGGAGGGCGAAAACGGCGTCCCCAGGCTCCGGAGGCCCCCTGGAGGCCGGAAATGGGCCCGTTTTCAGACTTCCAGTACTTCCGGTAGGCCCATTTTTTGCCCTCCCCAGGCTCCAGACGCTTTCCTGGAGCCTCCAGGAGGGCGAAAATGGCCTCCCCCGGGCACTGGAGGCCCTCCGGAGGCCATCCCGAACCCCTGTGAACCCCCAGCAGCCCACCCCTGTTCCTGACTGTATGCATTGCTAGCCAGCGGAACAGACTGCCTCATGAAGTGGCTAGTTGTGCTTCACTAGAGACTAGAGAACACAGCCTGGTCATCTGTCAAAGATGCTGTGGTGGATCCTGCACTGAGCAAAGGGTCTGTATGGTTTCTTTCAGTGCTGTGATTCACTTTTTATACTGTATACATTTGGGAAATTGTTCTATCGGTGTTTCTCAACCTCAACAACTTTAAGATGTGTAGATTCAACTCCCAGAATTCTAAAACCAGCATGCTAGCTAGGAAATTCTGGGAGTTGAAGTCCACACAACTTAAAGTTGTTGAGATTGACACTACTGATCTACTGGATAAGGCAAGAAGTTAAAGCCCAAGTAGTACTATTTGAAAAGGGAGCAAATTGTAAAGAATGTAGCTCTATGGTGTCTTTGTATGCTGTATATGGAATCATTCTCCCAATCATAGACTGGCCTGGAAAAGAAGCCCAGGCAAAAGTAAAGGGAGCTTTGTGCAATCTTGTGTAGTCTGCTGTTGTAGGCTGCACCTGCACCTCTTTTCAAAGAAGGAAAAGAGAAATAATCACATGACTTCCTTAGTGCTTGAGTAAACTCTTAAGGCCACAAGAGCTGGATTTGGATTTTTCTAGCCTTTTAGCTGTTAGCACTGTTTCCAGTGTGCATGTGACATTTCTCAGTCAGTGGGTAGGATTAATACCAGGTGGCAAAAAAACCCTGAACTTTAAGGCACTTCCACATATCACTGTTTCCATTTCCCATTCCATGCAGACTATTCTAAAGTTGACCAAGCCTACCAGTGCTCTCACTTCAACCATCAAAATATGTCATTCAGTCTGTGCCTTCTCCAAGATACAGTATGTACTCCAAGATACCTGAAGCAACAACATCTGCTTTAGATTGGTAGCTTCCCCGCCCTACTCACATATTTCTACAACACGTGTACTTTTTTTTTGTCCATTTCCCAAAAATCAAACCAAACTTGAGCAATTGCAGTATAGATACTTGTGGTGGGGTGGGGGGCAGGGGTGGGTTCCAACTTACCTCGCTGCCGGTTCGCTCCCTCCCACGCCGCGTGGGTGCGCCGCGTGCACACGCTTCGCACACGTGCGCATGCGCAGTAACAAAAAATCCAAAAAACAAAAACAAAAAACCAAAGCCGAAAAAAAGATGGTGACCGCATGCACAGTGCCGGAAGTCGGCTTCTGCGCATGCTCAGAAGGAAAAAAATAAAAAAAAATTCAAAAAATAAAATAAAAAACAAATCGAAATTTTTTTTTTATAAAAAAAGGGGGGGGGGGAGAGAAGGGGAGACATTAAACACAGACAATTGACAGTTGCTAAGAGTGGGATTTGTGAAACTTCAAGCCACCTTCTCCTTCAATAAGAAGTTCGCTAGAGAGGAAACACAGTATAAAAATACAGTAGCAAACATCCAAAAGCTCTGGCAAACTTTGTTTTTCCAAATGAAAAAGATGACAACAGACAGCTGCAGAACTGTTGGAAAAGTGAGCATTGCAAATTTAGTGTATTTTAAAAGGCTCTGCTATGGTTGCAAACAGGATGGCTAATCCTATGGTCTCTCAGCGGTCAAATCCATGGAAGACTTCTGTCCTGCAGTGTCCTTACAAGGAGTAACTATCCAGAGCACATGTGGGTAATTTCCTACCTTCTCCTTACCTGGGGAAGTTCCGAAGAACTGGTCTACTCACCAGTTCTTTGGTCTTTGCTTCTCAGAGCCATCTTCAGTTCACCATGATACCAAGACGCAACTGCAGAACTGTTTGAGAGCATTTAAAGTGGCCAAAGTTTGAATAATAGTGTACAAAAAACAGGCATTTCTTAAAAGTGAGTTACACAAAAGCATCATGTATACACATTATTTCTTTGTTATGTAGTTATCATGATAGTTCCTTCAAAACATGCATCATGATATGCTCACACTCATTTGGGTTTTGCACCCAGTATTCTAGAAAAAAAATATTTCATGAATTGGGAGCAGCCACTGAAAAGACTAGGGTTTTTCCCCCCACTCAAATGATCGCTAATTTATAAGATATTCAGCATTTGATCTCTGAATGCATAGATAGAAACATAGACATGCACTTCAGCTAACTTGGATCTAAGCTGTAAAAAGCTTTAAAGTAATAACCAGCATTTGGTGTTCAGACCAGAAATGGATCCATTGCTGATGGCATAGTATACTTGTGATATGATCATAACTCCCAGTCTCAGTTGTCTAGGAACTACATTCTGAAGAACTAGTTTTGGAATAAGCTTTCTCCCACTGTATATAGAAAATTTCTGGTAGTCTAACTGGGAAATCCAAAAGATAACTGGATATTGAATAGGATAGGAGGCTTACAGTGGAAATAAATAATAAGTCCATTGGAAAATAATACGGGCAAGGAAATAGGTTGTTTTTCTGAAGTAATATAATGTGTTAAAAAATAAGCTTAAAATGAGAAGGAACTTTGAAGTGATGTATTTATTAATGTATTAGATTTATATCCCACTTTCAGTATTTAAGGCAGTATACCTAGTACTCCTTTCTCCCATTTTTCCACACAACAAGAACTTTGTGAGGTAGCTTGGCTATGGCAGAATTTTAGGGCTCTATGAGAGAAAACGTTGATTTTCAAAACAAGGCAAAGGTCAGATGGACACTTTAGCCTTATCTTTTAAATGAAGCATCTGCCCATCTATCTGTGAGGAAGAGGATTGGATAGCTTACCCTGCCTTAATGTACAAGTAGTCCTCACTTAGCCTCCCTAAATGGGACCGAACTTTCCATTACTAAGCGATGTGGTGATTAGGTGAAATATTGCACTGCTTAGCAACTGCAGTTTCTGTAGTCCCAGTTGCAGTTGTTAGGCCAGGACTTCACAGTTTTCCTGCCATGCCATGCTCACCTCCGTTTCAATTCCCACCACCCGCCTATCTCCCCCCATCTCTGTCTTTTTGGCCACCCTGCATTCCATTGCCTCTGCTGTCCACCAGCACTGCCATCCGTAGCTGATCTTCACCGTCTTCTTCCTCCCAATCCTGGTGAGGTGCAGCCAGCCTGGCCCTTCATGAGGCAGCTGCTGGCCATGCAAGGCCTTCTTGAGGCCATGTGTAGAGTGCAGGGTGGGAGAGGTGGTGGAGCACAAGACAGCATGGTTGGCAGAGTGCAGAGATGGAGGGGAGGGGAAATAGACAGGTGAGGAGAGTTGAAATGCACCTGTGGTTGTAAATGCGAGCAGGCTGCCATGCACCCACATTTTGATCACGTGACAACAGGAGTAATCTAACAGCTGTAACTTCCAGGACCAGGTGTAAGTACCATTTGTTCAGCCCTTGTTGAATGTTCAGTTGTGTATTTGAATAGTTGCTGAATGAATGTTAAGTGAGGACTATCTATTAAGTGAGGCAAGCTCCTTTTGTGTCCAATCACACTTGGCCAATAAAGAATATTCAAATTCCAATCTATACCCACTAATAAATGCAGGTTGGTATACATATCTACTTTCCATCCCTCTGTAACTTAACCCATTTACTTGATTTTATGCCATTAACAAGACTCTTTGTAAATCCTCCTTTCTTGGTTATGTGCTGATAATACTGTTACTTTGGGCTTGACACTTGGACACCCAGTGAAGTATCTGAGAGTGATTTTGAACCTGATTTCCCTCTTGCCAGTTCAACACCTTAACCACTATACCATTTTAGCCTGCCCATGTCCCATCATCATGTCACTTGTGAAAGAGAAAGCCTACATGAATGTAAAAGGAGTACATTGTTCCAGAGGTGGGATGTTTGGCTGTTGTTTTACCCTGATGTCACTCATTTTTTTTCAGGTGGAATACCTCTTGAAGAAGATATGTACAGCTATGAGCATTGAGCTTAATAGTGGGGAATTAGATGACTATTTTTCCCAAGAGACCCAGCAACAGAATGGTTTGACAGTTTGGCAATTTCTTGATTTGGTAAACTCTGGCCGATTACTGCGTGGAATTGAGCGTGAGGCCATTAGCATGGCCATTGAAGAAGTTTACCAGGAGATCATTGGGGATGTGCTCAAACAGGTAAAGATTATCTCTTAATTAGAAGAATTGAAAAATGGCTTTAATAAGTAGATAAAAAATGAACTATGGCACTACCAAGTTAAGAGTAAGGCCACTGAAGGCACTGAATCAGTGATGACTACTTTATTTCCTATATTATGAGATTTAAAATAAGACACCAAGCTATCTTCTGTCCATGTGCTTCTGCTAAGCATCTGGCTGGGATTATGAAAAATTATGATTTGGTGGTAGCTCTTTTCTCTTTAGGAAAATCCTTACAGTCTTGTCCCTCAATATTTGCTGGGCATTAAAATATATTAGAATGTGCAGAAATGAATAGACTAACAATGGCAATTAAAGGAAAAGAAGAATCGGAGTATTATAAGACATGGGAATGTTTTTATCATTGGATAGAGAATGAATACAGATTAAAGGAGATATGAAATTAAATAAAGCAAGAAGGAAAATGTTTTGATAGAAGATAAGTTAAATTGAACTGTAAAAATAGAGATGTAAAAATATTAAGAAAATGGTGATAAATGTAAAAATGTCGACACAAAAATTTTGTGCCCAGATGACACACTGATGGCTTGATGATGTAATGTTTGTTGGGGGGGGGAATTAAAACTTTTGGGGGGAAAAATATTTGCTGGACATTCTGGTTATCCATTGAATGACTATCAATTGGATTAATTGGATGGAAAATATTATCTACAGTAATTTATGACAGTAATGAGAGAAGAAAAATATTGGCAAGTACAGGTAGTCCTTGGCTTACAATTCTTTTAGTGACTGTTTGAAGTTACAACGGCAGTGAAAGAAGTAACTTATGACTTTTTCACACAACCGTTGCAGCATCACCACAATCTCATGATCAAAATTCAGATGCTTGGCAATGGACTCATTTTTATGATGTTTGCTGGGTCCCGGGGTCACGTGATCACCTTTTGTGGCCTTCTGACAAGCAAAGTCAATGGGGAATCCAGATTCACTTAACAACTGTGTAACTCACTTAACATCTGCAGTGATTCACTTAACAACTGTGGCAAGAAAAGTCGTAAAGTGAGGGCAAAACGCATTTAATAAAGGTTTCCCTTAGCAACAGAAATTTTGGGCTCAATTGTGGTCCTACGTTGAGGATTACCTGTAAAAGAAAAGTGAAACACCTAGTTGGTTAGAGACCAGTGAATCTGCTTTGATTATGCGCAGCCTCTTTCATCTCATCAGCAGAAAAAAATCACAAGGAAGAGAAGGCTGGAGCTGGTGGTGGAGTTGGCTTGCAAGAGAGCACCTCACTCTCCCTTTGTGACTGTTATTGCACCGGAAAGCACTCTGATTGTTCAATTAGCCATACACACTTCCCTCATTGTGCCAGTAGTTAAACAGCATGATGCACCACCCTTATCTGTTCCTGTTTGGCTCACAGTCAGGAAATAAAGTTTGTTCACAGCTTTGGATTTGTTCCTGCTCCTATTTTCAAAAAGGCTTATCTGGTGCATGTAACTGAACCCTAAGACCATCCCCAATGGTTTAAGACATCTTGAAAGGATGTGGATTTTGAGTTTTGATTTGAGGATTTTAATTTGGGGATGATTGAGATCATCAATCCTCCACCTTGCCGCCAGCATCTCTGCACAAAGAGGAAGGAAAGCGAGTCAGCATTCCTGATAGCCACAAATCATATTAGGAGGAGCAAACCAGGGTGGAGGAGAATCAGTATATGGCACAGACAGAAGCAACAAAATTTGCAGCACAAAATCCCATGCAAGGTGTTGATATTTTATTTTCCCCCACTTTCATTTATCACTTCAGAACTACTATAAGGTATTGATTGTCTAGATGGTTTGCTGTTCTATTGCAACATACAGTATGTTGAAATATCTTAAGTAGTTAAATAGGCTGTTCTTACATATACAGAAAAATATAGTGGTGGAACAGACTGAAACAATTTGGGTTACAAATAATGGATCTCTCTTCTGAACAGCCCTCTATGTAAAACTCAGAACATAAGGAAATTAATCTAGGTGAGTGGGTGGGGGTTGGTTTTACCTTTTAGCCAACTGTGTTGATTTTCTATTCATGAAGAATGGTTAAAAAAAGAGGAATATCCAAACCAGCTCGATTCTTTGCAATCCAATTTGCCACTGAAGGATTTTGCTTCTCAATGGAATAAGACAAGCACTACTTAAGAAGCCTTGCATTGCCATGCAATGCATAGTATCCACATAGTTGCTTGGTAATGTGTTAAATTGCATAGTTCACAGCCAGCCCACACTGTGGATGTGCCCTGAATGTGATTTGGCCTCTTTTTGTGACATAATTTTTTGTTAAATGATCTTTTGTAAAGAGCTTTTGTATAAATCTTTGATTATAGTGTGCATGCTTTTCCTCTTCATTCCCACTATAGGGCTATCTGTGGAAGAAAGGCCACCTAAGAAGGAACTGGTGTGAGCGATGGTTTACCCTGAAGCCCAGTGATCTCTCATATTATGTGAGTGAAGAACGTAAAGAAAAGAAAGGGAGCATTTGTTTGGACAGAAATTCATGTGTGGAGGTAATTGGACATTTTTATTGCAAAAGAGCATGTTGGCCTTTTATACTTGTAATGGTCACAAGTATAGTATGTTGTTTTATTAAGAGATTAGTAATGTATGTTAGCCTGATGCCAGTAAATAATTGGTTCCTCACATGAATTTGAGGAGTGGTGCTTTCTCTTCCAGCTTTAAGGCAGGTTTCAATGTGATGCTCTCCAGGTATTCTCCGATCTTGAAGACAGTACAATATGTAAAAGCCAAAATGTAAATTTCTATTAGTTCTACATTTCTAACAAGTACACGATTTATATTTTCAAGAGTTAAAAAAAGAAAAGAAAACATTTTCTTTCCTAAACAGCACAAACTTTCTCCCCACAACAGCTTTCTTCCACTAACAGCATTTGCTTTTACTGAAAGGAAAAAATAAGCAGTGATTCTCTTTTCCTATCAGCAGAGATATCAGTAATGACCGAAGCCCAAAATCTCATGCAGCTTGGTGGTATTTTTTTCCTTCACTTTGGTTTAGCTCTTCAAAACTTTTTAAGGTGATCTAGATTATCAATTACATCAACATTTACAGAGTATGTAAATGTATACCAGTTGGCCATGCAATGGCTCAACGGTTAAGATGCTGGATTTCTCAGCTGGAAAGCCAACAGCCCAGGTTTGAGACCGGAGCGTTGCATGATGGGGTAAGCTGCCATCCTCATCCTAGCTCCTGCTAACCTAGCAGTTCGAAAACATGCAAACGCGAGTATATAAATAGGTACCCACTTAGGTGGGAAGGTAGCGCTCAGTGATGTCATGCTGACCACATGACCATGGAAATGTCTTTGGACAGCACTGGCTCAATAGCCCTTGAATGGAGATGAGTGCCACCTCCTATAATAGGTAACAGCTAATGGAGTAAAATCCACAGGGACTCCTAACAATTGAAAAAGAATTGTGTATTATCCACTGTGAATATTGATTCAGCCTCTCATCAACTTGTCCCACCATTGGCAAAAAAAAAAAAAAAGCAGCAGAAAAGAGGCAGTTTGCTTGTTTTCTCCAAAGAAGGAGAAAATCAATGCATTTTTTGTACTGAAGATGAACCCAATAAAAAACATGGGGTGAGACACAACAGAACTGGAATGATATGAATAAATCCAGCAAATCTGCTGCAATGGTCCAGGACCCAGAAGAGAGACAAGCCATCATAGCCTTTACTTGGTCCACAATGAACATGGAAATTTCAGACAGATCAGGGGTGAAATGCTCCCGGTTTGGACCGGTTCTTGCATACCGGTAGTGGCGGCGGCCTGTGGTTCGGAGAACCGGTAGTGACAGTTGGCTGGCCACGCTCCTGAACTGGTTCCCCGGTCGCCCTCGCTCGCCCTGCAAGCGGATGTCCCCGGGCTGCTGCACATGCGCACCGCAGTGCTGGTGCTCCCTCATGACATCAGGCTGGCCTGGCCCTATCCCGGCCAGCCTGATGTCATGAGGGAGCGCCAGCACTGCAGTACGCATGTGCAGCAGCCCGGGGACATCAGCTTGCCGTAGCAAGGTAAGGCTGGCGGTGGGGGGGGGGGAGGAAGACCCGTCCGCCTGCCTTCCCCTCCGCCACCGCCGCCACAGTAGAAGGTAAGGCCGCCGTAAGGCTGGCGGTGGGAGGGAGGAAGACCCGCTGAGCTCTTCCCCGGCGCAGCGAAGTTCCGAGATGGTGGAGAGCTTGCTTGCTTGGGCTCTCCGAAGCAAGTTCTGCCGCCACCGCTGGCTCTCCCAAGCAAGCTCTCTGCCATCCCGGAACCGCGCGGCGCGGTTCCGGGATGGTGGAGAGCCCAGGCAAACTCTGCCCCACCGCTGCCGCTGCTGCCGCCACTGCTGCCGCTGCCGGACACATCCTCGAAGGACGGGACTCACCAGCCCCTCATATATGGGGGTTGATTTGGAGAAAGAGGGCTCCAGAGAGACCCCCCCCACCCCAACTCCTTTTCTCTCCCTGCAAAAAACCTCAAAAGGAGGGTTTCTGCAAATCCAGGAAGAAATTCATTTCAATTCTCCTGCTTCCATTTAACCCAGCAGTCGGTGGAAAGGGGGGAACCTTCCACATCCCCCCTTTTATTTGTCCAAATTTAACTCTCTTTCCAAAGCTATTCTGGCCTTCTTGATTTGCAGGCTGCAGAGGTATGGCACGATGCAGCCTCTGTGTTCATGCAAGTGTTTTTCCAGGCTGTTTAATATTGCATGCTGTTTTTTGGTGGGTTTTTTTGGGGTGGGTGAGTGGAAAAACAACGATCTGTGTCTTTTCTGTGCCAGATTTGAATTTGTATGTGTTGCAATAAAACTCTGGAAAATAGATAGATGAGAGAGAGAGAGACAGAGAGAGAGAGAGAGAGAGAGAGAGAGAGAGGCGAGGGGGAGGGAGGGAAAGAAAGAAAGAAAGACAGACAGACCTTATGACCACAATTGAGCCCAAAATTTTGGTTGTTAAGCAAGAGCGTTGTTAAGTGAGTTTCACCACATTTTACAAATTGGCCACGCCCACCTGGTCACCTGACCAAGCATGCCCAACGAGTCACCTGACCACCAAGCCACGCCCACCTGAAGCCACGCCCACCACACCCACAAAATAAGCCATGCCCACAGAACCGGTAGGGAAAATTTTCACATTTCACCACTGAGACAGATCATTTTTATCCTTTCATTCCACAGACCATACCCCAACAATTTTAGCTAGGATATAGACAGAAAAGCAACTACTAAAGTTCCTGGCTTACCAACACAAAGACGCCTCCAATAAATAAGGCAGAGAACACAAGGACCAAAGAAAACATCCTTCAAATTAATTCCACTACCTTACTGGAGGGAAGGTGACTGCAGAAATTTAATGCAGCTGGAGTGGGAAGTTGAATGAATTCTGCTCTAGTATTCACAAAACCAAGAGACAGATTTCTGACAATCCCTATCTCTTAAAGTAAAGAGAAGTAGTAAGATGACATGCACAACTGGCAAGTAGGGCACATCTGATTCCAAATTTATTGTCAGCCCTTCAAGGTAGACCAGACTAAGAAACCAAGTTATGAATGCAAATGCTACTTTTATTATAAGGTAGTTTTAATGAGAACCAGTTTGGTCTTGTGGTTAAGGCTCAGGCTAGAAGCCAGGAGACTGAGAGTTCTAGTCCCACCTTAGGCGTAAAGGCAGGTGGCCCAGTCACTGTCTCTCGCCCAACCCACCTCACAAGGTTTTTGTTGTGAAAAAAATAAGAGAAGTATTGTATATGTTCACTGCCTTGAGTTATTTATAATAATAATAATAGGCAGGAAATAAATATATAAAGAAAATAAAAAGATCACAGAATTTTGCAAGTCTGAATGTGACTCCTCCCTCCCTCCCTCAGGAGACTTTTTCAAATTACATTTCTGCTTCAGACTCTCATTTCTTTTATCTGACTGTTGTCTTGGTTGCTGCTCTTCCTCCTCCTCGGGGTTATTCCTTCAGCCCATTACAATTATGGAACACAGAATTATTTCTGTGGAGGCACCTTGACTGGAAGGAATGTTAATATTCCTAGTGAGCCTTACATATCCAAAATAGTGAACAAGCTGAAGATACTCAAGGCATAGATAATTCTAATCAAACAAATCAAACAAGCACTACAATAATTGCCTTTTAAAATTCTGTCTATTAAAACATTTGCTGTATTTACAAATTTCTTAAATCTAGAATCAGAAGTCTAAATAGAATTCCCAAGGAGGTAGATTTTATATTCTGGAAACTCAAATACCAGTTAGATGGGCATTAACATTTCTGAACAGTTGGCAAATATTAATAATTACACTGTCCATATTGTACTCAGAGAATAATTGACAGTATATTTCTGATTGTTGTGAGCTTCTAGCTTCTGTCACTGAACAATGTATAAATTACGAGATCAATCTTGCCCCGTTAGCATGGTCACCAGCCTAGTTATTGCATTTTCTACCATTTACAACTATAAGAAGTAACTAAAACATGAAAACATGCTTCCCTAGAAATTGTTTAATATGGGAAGAAAAATTGTTTCATATGGGAAGAAAAAGATATATTTTATTTTAAAAATAAAGGAAAAGAGCACTTTAAAAATGCACAGTTCTATTCAAAGATGGCAGAAATATCTCAAAATAATTTCAAAAAGTAACTAAAAATTATAGGAAGCTTGTAATACAATTTGTAGATTGGAATTCAGGTCATTAGACTGAATAACAGATGCCATTATAAGTTTATTAATCTTGAGGTACCACAAGGATCTCAATTGTTTTGCTATAACTGTCAGCCTCACCAGGTAGACCAGACCAGAAAATGACTTCACATGAAGGTTAAACTACTTTTATTGAATTAGTTATAATAGAAGAATCATGGAAATTTGATTGTGTAGCTCTTTCTCCGCTTTCATATACTCAAGCAAATTAGGGATGCTTCTCTTTGAGTGACTTCTAAATGTTACATCTTTGCTCTTGTTAAAAAATGTTTCAGTTCCTATTTCCTAGGTAACAGTTCTTGAACATTTCTGCCTAGGTCACCTTCCTTACTGTAATAAACCAATTTAGCTATCCCCCTCCAAATGAAATTTGCATTTCTGCGAAACTCTCAGTTCTGAAGAAAGTATTTGCTTATCAGCATATTATTGTCTTTGTCATGTCTTTTACATATTCTGGCTAGAATTAAGAGATTGACAAGAACTAGGAATTGAATATGGACTCAGGTCTATTTATATAAAGGTGGAGAAATGAGGGGCAAATTTTCCATTAAAAAAAAAAGAGGATTCAAAGAGGAATTTGAATTGAGAAACATCATTTTGTAAGGTTTTCCCTAATTATTCTACTCCTGTGATAAACAAGAGTATCACTTCAGTCATTAGGAGATTAATATGGTGATGTTAATATGCTTAAAGTTGTCCCAATGAACTAAAAAAAGCTATTTGTGTAGCCTGTCTGCAAAATCGTAACAGGAATGTGGTTGTTCTTAACTTGGGAGACGACATAGGAAAGGGGACCATCTTCAACTAGGTTGGAAGCAACAGATTTTGTGCTTATTAATAATGAAGTCTCCCCTGTTGTATTTGAGATTATAGGTAAGTTTTAAATTTCTCTCCTTTTCTGATTCAAAGATTTTGCCTGATAAAGATGGGAAACGTTGCATGTTCTGTGTGAAAACATCTTCACGGACCTATGAAATGAGTGCCTCAGATACCAAGCAAAGACAGGAGTGGACATTGGGTGAGTATTCTCATGATGCTTTGCATTGCTGCATCCTGGTTCTCCCTTGAGATGATCTGAGATGAAGAAGTTGAATTGCTTAATAACAAGTCTGTCATTTTTTAAGGCAGACTTCTTTATGGACTGGCCATCTTCTTGTAGAGCATGACTGAACTTAATCAGATTGCTAATATTTTACCAAAGGTTAAAAAGCATCTGTGCTTTAGATTTAGTGTCAATGTTGGAATTAATTTTGGATTTGAACGCAGGTTCTTTTAACAATGTTCTTTTGGAGATCTTTATAGAGATCCTTGTGGAGACCTCAAATTAAACAAGTATGAAGTAGCTTTTTTTGCCTCAATTTGAAATAAGGTTTCCTTGGGAAGACTGTTCCACAGTAGAATTGCAAAGTCATTTAAAAAAAACATAGTAATTCTATTAAAACTCTATTACAACAATAAAAATTAATGCAAACTAAAAGAAAAGAAATGTTTCTCAAACTACACTGAGTTGTGTAAACTTGTCTATTTACAGTTGCCACTTTTGCAGCTCTGGAATCTGTTTTGGCAAATTGCAGCATATTGATCTAAAACTTGTGATTGACTGATTTTATATCCTGAGGCAAAAGGTGTTCCTTAAGGTCTATGACTAAGAGAGCAAAAGGTTGGAGTCCTGCTGATGCTTCTGTTCCCTTGGCAGCCATCCAGATGGCAATCCGTCTCCAAGCAGAAGGTAAGAGGTCTCTGCACAAGGACTTAAAGCAGAAGAGGAGGGAGCAGCGGGAGCAGCGAGAACGAAAGAAGGCTGCCAAGGAAGAGGAAATGCAACACCTGAAGCAGCTTCAGGAAGAAAAGGAGCGCAAGCTGCAGGAACTGGAGCTGCTCAAAGAGGCTCAGAAGCAAGCAGAACTTTTACTCCAGGAAGAAGAGCAACGGCGCCAGCAGCAACATGAGGAGATGCAGAAGATGTTGGAAATTCAGCTCCAGGAAGCAGAACAGGTGTGCACACTCAAAGCAGACCCTGGGAGATCCATAGCCTGTTAAAGATATTATATCAATCAATGAAACAGGAATGATTAGAATCTTATGCCATTTTTGAATGGCTTGCTCAGCTCCACAGGTTCTTCTCATGTAAAACATGTTCCTGGGGACATTTAGATAAACTTTCTGGTTGAGTTAGAATACATCTATTTGAAATGCAAACAGTAATGGAAGCTGGCCTTAGTTAACTAAAGTTGAACATTATAATTTAATTGCCTAATAACAGTAAACATGGCTTTCTTATGCTATCCCTAAATAGCTAAGGGCAGACAAACAGATCAAGAGTAAAAGAGAGAGAAGGGGAAAGTAATGGGCAAATATGTTGTATGATCCCACAGAATATGATGAAGGGGGATATACAGTCTCAGCCAGTTTCTTATGTAGGCCTAAGGAAGCAGACTAAATATTTATGGTTTATTACTGTACAGGTTGTAACATGCTTCTTAATAACACGGTGAAC
Source organism: Thermophis baileyi (assembly GCA_003457575.1). Lineage (NCBI taxonomy): Eukaryota > Metazoa > Chordata > Lepidosauria > Squamata > Dipsadidae > Thermophis > Thermophis baileyi. The sequence continues at coordinate 7,610,682 of QLTV01003654.1, forward strand.
TGGTAAGCTGCTTGCCTTCATGGATAGGTTCACTATAAATATGGAGCTGCCATGAGCTTTCTACTTCCTGTTGTCTGTGGCATACTCTTGACATTTTTAATGCAGACAAAGCTCTAAAAGGAATTGCAGTGCATCAGGTAGTACTTTGACTCTGTATGAAATGAACAGTAGCAGAAAAGAATGTTAAATTTGTACAGTAAAACATTCTGAACAACCATGTCATCCAATTTAGGATAACAGTGACCTCTGTCTGCCAAAAAGGGTAATGCAAAAGCCTTAAATGCCAGCATAGCCTAGTCTAGCGTTCTAAATGTGGGACTAAGAAGTCACTTGCTCTCATTCAATCTACCACATAGGATTGCTGGTTTGGGAAATAAGAAACGGAGGAAATAATGCAATATAAACTCTGTTGATCTTCTCGAGGGAAGGTGTGCTATAAATCTAACAATTTATCAAGGTTCTTTGATCTAGGATTGAGTGATTTACCTGTTTTAGGTAACGCTACATCATTTGCACAACTAGGCGTATAGATTCAGCTTTAACACTAGAGGCCCAAGGAACCTCAATGAATAAGAGCATCCTCCATCAGTTAGTGACTTATATCTGCCTTCTCCAGCTATGGTGGACTCATCATCTCCACACACCGTTATAATCTAATAACCTAAAATGTGGCAGGTTAATGGGGGAGTGTGGGTTATATATGGAAAATGATAAAATTGTTGGTGTCTAGATAAAACAAGAGACTTTACCAGTTAACAACTTCACCAACTACTGCTGAGGACTAGGCTGCTTTTAGCCCCGTGCTGTTAGCCAGGATACATTCTGGCTGCTTTTGGTCCAGTGCTGTTAGCCAGGATACATTCTGGCTGCTCACTGCCTTTAATTCACCCGTCTACAGGCTCGGGCTTCCATGCAAGCAGAGATGGTTCTGAAGGAGGCAGAGGCAGAACGTCAGCGCAAGCGCATTGCAGAACTGGAAGACATGCAGCAACGACTCCAAGATGCTCTGCAGCAGGAGATTAAAGCTCGTCAAGATGAAGAGGCTGTGAGATATGAACAGACCAGGTAGCATTTGCTGAATAGCACTGATATATTGTAACTTCTGGGAAGAATTGGGTTAATAAGAAAATCGAATAAGAAAAGACAAATGATTTTGGTTACATAATTCTGACTATGTATTGAATCTATTTTTACGACATTCCTACTTTGAAATATCTGAAAGGCAGTATATAATTATGTACCTAATTAAAGTCAAGGAAAAACATTGAAATATTAGCAAATGAAATTATAATAAATAAAAACATTACGTGTAAAAACATAAGAAGAGTAAGCTACTTTTCACAGGAAAAGCCTGAATGAAAAGGTGGGTATTCAAGAGTGCTAAAATACGGGCATCTCCCAAATGCCAGGATGTAAACATGGGTACCATCACAGAGAAGCTGCTCATTTGAAATAAGTAACAGGGTAGAAATGGTGCAAGATGATACAGAGACAGACCAGAGAAGAAGCAGATGTGAATTCCTTAAAAAGAGAATTCCCAGCAAATTCCTTCTCTCTCACTTTATGATACCATAAGCGACCGTTCCCAGAGAGGAGGCAATCTGTTCCTTTTGCAGAGCAGAATTACTAATTTCCTTCAAAGTGTTATGGGTTGCTTATGAATCATGGGACTAACCCAAACTTTAGACACTAAATCACTCACAGAATGAAAATGAATTAAAATCCTGTATAACTTCTTTAGATTGCTGTCAGAGGAGGAGGAAAAACTGAAGCAGTTGATGAAATTGAAGGAAGAACAGGAAGAATATATTATCAAGGCCCAACATGAAAAACTGGCTCTCAAGCAAGAGATGGAAAGCAAGAGCAAGTTTCTGGAAGAAACTAAACTGCAGTTGGAAGAAGTCAGATTTAATAGGGAGAGGATGGACCAAGATGTCATGGTAAGCACTGGAGCTGTGCCTGTTTTTTCCTCTTTTGAAGAGGTTTTATTTTATTTTTTTAAACCAAGGGTTTTTATCCCCCATTTCATACCCGATAGCAGCAATTCCCAATTTTTTTGATACGAGGAACCAGTTTCATGGAAGACAATTTTTCCAGGGACTGAGGGGGAGGGAGCACACAACCTAGATTCCACGCATGCACAGTTTTGCTCGCCCATAGCTCATCTTCAGTTGTGCTGCCTGGTTCCTAACAGTACACAGACCGGTACCAGTCTGTGGCCTGGAGGTTGGGGACCCCTGCTTATTTATGAAACATGCTATTCCCAGAGGTGAGGCAAGCCTCCACTCTTCTAACTTTCCAAAAAAAGTGTTAAGATCTAGCTTTACCAATAAGCTTGAGGGTCTAAAAGTATGATGCAGTCTTGGGGATGGCTGGTGGCCTGAGGACACTCCCATTCCCTTGTTAACCTCTTAGACTTTTGAATTTTGTACATTGAGTTTTATCTTTACTTGAAAGTTTTAACCTCTTCGTTTGTGCTTTTATTTATGTATTGATGTGATTTTATTACATGCTGTAAGACGCCCAGGATTATTTAGGTGAGATGGGGCATGTAGAAATTAAACAAAAAATATTGATTAATATGAATGTTAAAGATAAACTATTATAGAAGAAGTAAGATTATTTTATACAACAACGTTATAGAAGAAGTAAGAAATAAAGAAAGGAAGAACAAGTAAACTATAAAGTGTAAATATATACATAAGGGATAATATAACTGTGGATATTAGCCGATGCAAGCTTATTGTAAGTATGGGGAAATTGTACCCCTACTAGTTTGTTTGTTTTGTATGTGTTTGTGTTTTATGTGTATTTAATAAAAAATTATTTTAAAAAAAGAAATTAAACAAACACACACACACACACACACACACACACCAACATACATATAGGCAGACCTTCCATGTCATTCTGTATTGCTGTAGAATGTATTGCATTTCCATTTTAAACACTTTGCTCAATATTGAAAAAAATGAGGTTACTGATATCAAAATACTCTTAAATTTTACACTTTTAAAGTGTTAATCTGAGTGCTCTTACAAGTGCTATTGCTGGTATTATGGCATTAAAACGACCAAAAGGTTTTTACATTTTTATTTTTAAAATATTTAAATATGTAATTTTTATTATTATTTTTATTATTTTTATTATTATTATTATTATTATTATTATTATTATTATTATTATTATTATTATTATTATTATTATGCATTCATTTACTGTCAATTAATTTATGCAATCTAAGCTAAAGAGTCCCCAGGCAGAGAGCAAATACACTATAGAAAAGATGATCTCAGATGCATACCTCCACTGTAATTGAATGTTCAGGTAGGAGTTTTAAAACCAAACTTTGTAAATAGTTGTTGCATTGATTCAGTTTGTCAGTCGGAATGATTCAAATGGGGATTTTGCAGTAACCTTCCCCTGGAGTGGGGTGGGAATGGATATTTTACAGTATCCTTCCCCTGCCATGCCCACCAAGCCACGCCCACAGAACCAGTAGTAAAAATATTTGAATCCCACCACTGGTGGAATTCATTACTTCCTTGGTACTTTCAAGTACCGAGTACTATTACTACAGATATTTTTATTTGTTTGCTTAACTAAATACGGTTTTTTGGGAGGGGCAGAGGCTAAACTGAGAAGTCAAAAACAAATGTTCCAGAAAAAATTACAGTCAAATTGCCTCCTATTATGCCAAGAAAAATGCATGGATGCGTTCGTGTAAATCATCAGGACTTGAGCTAATTGAAGGTAATTTTACTTTAATCTCATTGTGAGTTAACAATGTTATACCACTAGATGGCATGCACTAACCTGTTACAGTATTCTGTTTTAAAAAATTAAAAATAATAATATGCCAAGATCTCAGGAAATCAGAAATATATAAAAAAAAATCATCCTCTTATACAGATTTAATCTTTAAAATTGAAAATAATTATTGAGAAGTCATTTTAATTCTAATGTTTGTATTTTAGGGCTTACAGTGCATGAAACTGCGTAATTGTGCCCACCGAAAAAATGCATTATTCCACTCAAGAATAGTTTCATATTTCTTTGCATTTTCAATAGCATTTGCTGAGTAGAATTAAAGAACTGTAGCTAAGCATACTTATAGATAAATGTGGCTGCAAATTGAGATAGAAGATCAGATTTTTCCTAAGGATGCTCCAAAATGGGTAAACTGATCTAGTGTCAGCCCTTCAAGAGAGACCCAGATCAGGAAACACACTCCACATGATCAGAACTATACTTTATTGAAACAGGTTATTACAAAAGAATCTTGCAAGTCTGTTGAATTTCTGCATCCTTCCCTCTTCAGAGAATCAGGGAGGAGTCTTTGGAGTCTCTTCTTAATACTATCAGCTTTCCCAGAACTTAAAGAATGCTTCCATCCTGTTTATTTACATAATGATTTCTGATTAGCTGCTTCAAGGCTGTCTCCTTGGCTATCTACAGCTAGTTACTTATATCATCTGATCTCATCTACTTGGTTTATTCACTGTGTGAATAAAAAAACTCATCAGAGCTCAACACAACCCTACTTTTAACTATCCCTGATTTTGATTTTATTACATTTTAAGGGGCTGGTGATCAGCTTTAACATTTCAGTTTCAAAAATTGCTTGCTCTAAATAGAATTTGCTTGCCCAAATTATGACTGTAGAGTAGTCTTTTTCAACCTTGGCAGCTTGAAAATGTATGGACTTCAACTGCCAGAATTTCCCAGCCAGCATGTTAGCTGAGGAATTCTGGAAGCTGAAATCCACACAGCTTCAAGTTGCTGAGGCTAAGAAACGGGTGGGTTCTTACTTACCTCACTGCCGGTTCGCTTCCTCCCGCGCCGCGTGGCCACGCCGCGTGGCCATGCATGCGCAGTGCAAAAAAATAAAAAAAAAATTCCCCCCCCAAAAAAAGCCAAAAACAAGATGGCGACACATGCGCAGTGCCGGAAACTCGGCTTCTGCGCATGCGCAGAAGAAAAAAAATGAAAAAAAATAAAATAAAAAAAATTCAAAAAAAAATCCCCCCCCCAAAAATATAAAAAATAAATAAATAAATCAAAAAAAAGATGGCGGCGTCCACGGACCGGCACCGACCGAACTGGATCCATGACATCATCATGACGTCACCAGCGGGTCGCTACCGGTTCGGGCGAACTGGTCCAAACCGGGAGGAACCCACCTCTGCTGAGAAACATTGGTGTAGAGCAGGGGTCTCCAACCTTGGCAACTTTAAGACTTGTGGACTTCAACTCCCAGAGTTCCTCAGCCAGATCAGCGGTCTCCAACCTTGGTAACTTTAAGACTTGTGGACTTCAACTCCCAGAGTTCCTCAGCCAGATCAGCGGTCTCCAACCTTGGTAACTTTAAGACTTGTGGATTTCAACTCCCAGAGTTCCTCAGCCAGCTGGCTGAGGAACTCTGGGAGTTGAAGTCCACAAGTCTTAAAGTTACCAAGGTTGGAGACCCCTGGTGTAGAGGATGCTTGATGAGAATCCCATTCCTCATGAGGTTTGACCAAAGGGGACAAAGGAGAGCCTTCTCTGCAGATACTTCTAACCTGTGGAATGTCCGCCATTAGAAGCTTAAGAAACATGCCCTCACTTCTAACATTCAAAAAGCTTAAAAACCACAATTTTTAAAAATGCATTTGGCAACTGAAGCAAGAATGGGTAGAAGTACCTGAGTTTGGGATGAATCCTGTTCGATGTTAAAGACGTCATGAATTTATAATACTCTAATTGTTGATTGGGTATGCTGTTTTTGATATATTGGTCACGTAAATTTGTTGTTTACTGTATTGTTACCTATTGCATGTTGTTTGTAAGCCCTTTCAGAGTCTGTTGATTCAAGAGACATCAAACTTTTTGCAGTAAGTAAACAGTCCTTGGCTCCAACGGGCTGCCCTGCCCTTTCCCTAATCTTCCCAATGATCTCCTTTTTTATTTCATCCTAGCAACCAGTGTCCTTGGATTTTTCCCATTCTCCCCCCCCCGCCCCCTCTGAAATGCTTCTCCCAAAGTGTGCATGTTTCAGAGTTGTGCCTGGATTAAAAGTGTCCAGTCATGGACCATTCAAAACTAGCTGTTCTCTGCATGGATCGTTCTGTACATATCTACTTAAATATTTTTGTAAAGAAAATATTTCAAAGGTTTAAAAAAATGCGAGAAAGAAACAGAGCTCTTTAAAGAAGTTGCCATGACCACTTCGTTCAGGACAATTCTTCTCCCTGTGCCTTAATGGGGCATTTTCTAACTACAAATTGCAAAACAGAGAGTCCTGCTCTTTCTCTGTTTCCCTTCTTAATAGATATTCCATATTTTAAAAAAGCTAGAGAAGAAATAGTAAAATAACATAAGAGATTAGCTGATAACTATTTTCCCCCTGTGAAATTCTGTAATACAATTCTTTATAAAACCTTGTCTGAAAAGAACCTGAGAATTGTATCCCAGAGTTTGTGATGATCTTTCAAGGAGACAGCCTTTTTTGATTTAATGCTGGCACTTATAACACTGTTGCCTCAAGAAATTCCTACCGTTTCAGTTGTTTCAGTCCTTTTCCTGTTAGCCAGAAGTGATTACAGAAAGTGCTCTTAATTGATTAATTATGTCTTCATGTAACATTCTAGGCCATTTGCATTTTCAGTAGGATATACCGTATCTTTTGGTCTATAAGCTGCACCTTTCCCCATCCCCAAAAGTGGGTGGAAATGTCTGTGCGTCTATAGAGCGAATGTTGCTGAAGCTCTGCCTGCTCGCTGGCCCCCACCTTCAGCCTCTGCCTCCTTGCAGCAAACAGCAGCCTGGTCAGCTTCAGCACAGCCTGATTTAGCACGAGCAGCTGATTGGCGGTTGGATTGGCCTCCTGGAATACCACCAATCAGCTGTTCCAGGCTGCAGGGATCACCACCGCCCATTGCCGCCATCGCCGCCCATTGCTGCCGCCGCCTCCGCATGCCCCATTTTTGGCCTCCGCGTGTCCCATTTTTGGCCTGGTCCAGGCGGCCACCAGGATTGCCGCCGCCTATCGCCGTCGCCTATCGCCGCTGAACAGACCAAAAATGGGATGTGCAGAGGCCGAATATGGGAAGTGCAGAGGCGGCGATGGGTGGCAGTGATCTCCGTATCCTGGGACAGCTGATCGGCGGTATTCCGGGAGGCCGATCCAATCGCCAATCAGCTGCTCGTGCTAAATCAGGCTGTGCTGAAGCTGACCAGGCTGTTTGCTGTTTGCTGCAAGGAGGCAAATTGCTGGGAGGCAGAGGCAGATTTTTTTCCCCTTGTTTTCCTCTCCAAAAGTTAGGTGTGTCTTGTGGTCCGGAGTGTCTTATAGTGCGAAAAATATGGTATATAGTTCAGGGTTGTACTGTGGAATCCTTGGTGCTCTTGTTTACTTGCAGACATTTCATTACCAAACTAGGTAACATCAGTGTGAATGAGTGTGGGCTTTACTCCCTGTGTGTGTGTGTGTGTGTGTGTGTGTGTGTGTGCGCGCGCACACACACACACACACACACACAGGGAGTGTAGTTTTCTCCTTGGTAAGTTCCTTGATAAGGGTATTGTTTTCTGCTTAATTGTATTTTTGTTGCTCAATATAATATCAACTTTTTTTTCAGTAGGTGTGATGACTGCATTCAGTTGATTCACGATTTATAATTCACTAAGTGTTTACCACTTTGATTACCTAGAAATTACACATATTTTAAATAGAGATAGCACCCAAATCTCTTTTTTCCCCTCTTCCATTGCAGCTAGCGCAGCAGAAACTCCAGCAAGCCAGCACCAATGTAAAGCACTGGAATATTCAGATGAACCGACTGATGCACCCCATTGCTCCAGGAGGTATGACTGCAGAAGTATTCAGCTATGAAACAAATTATGCAACTGTAGCCAGATGCCTTGTTTCAGGCTTGCAAGTTAAGAACACACAAATTTATAATTATTTGTCTGCCAAGGAATAATCTTGTGCTTTTTGAATAGACATTGTGTTTGTGTTTGATCTTCTTCCAGAATTTATGACCACAATTGTTTTAAAGATTATTTGTTCTCTTCTACAAGAGAACAGATATCAGGTTGAAGTCCAGCAATCTGGAATATTCCATTTGTTTGTATGTGCTTTGCTATTATTTCCTACCATTGCTAAATTCTGCTTCAAGAGAGCCAATTTATAATTTCTAAAACACATGCATTCTGTGTACTTGCGGTAACAGTGATGGGCATATGCCTAGTAATTTTTCCCTTCTTAAAATAAAAATAAATTTGCCATGTGCTTTTCTTTTCCGGTTTATAGAAAAGCGTACCATGACAAGCGGAGGATTCCCTGGCTTTAATCCTGCAATCCTGTCCAAAAGAGAGTCATCTGTCAAATTGAAACAAAATATGGAAAAAAAGAAATCTGATCTTGAGAAAAATGAAAGCAAAGAAAACGTAAATGGAGAGACAGAGAAGCAGATGCCGATGCCAGAAAAAGATGAACCAGGCTCAGAAACCCCTTGTTTAGCTTCAGAAGAAAAATAAACCCACGTAATTGAAATCTAGGGACCAGAATATAAGTGTCATGGCAGCTTAATGATTATTATAGTTTATAAATAATGAACATATGTAAAGATTGTACAGGGAAGAATTGTGATTATCTCTGCAGTTAAACCACACAGTATCCTGGCAGTTCGATTTGTGTGCTAGAGTTAACCCTGAATGTCTACACCTACACATATAAATATTGCTTCCTGATTGAAACTTCAGAAGTATGATTTAAATATGGGATTATGGTTTCCCCAAAGAATGCTCTATTTGGTTTCAGCAGATGAAGAAGAGTTCTGGTAATCCTACTATGGTATTAAAAGTTCTAACAGTTGGTGGTCACAATAACCACTGCTGTAATATGCCAAGAATTCTGTCATTCTCGCTAAAAAAAAATAATAATTGTAAAATATATTGTCTGAACAATTGAAATGTGTTATAAAAATTGAGTCTTTTTCTTTTTGGCAGTGTCATTAGTTAACTAATTGTGTCATTCAACTAACCTTGTATTATTAGTAAGTTGAAAGGAAATAACCAGAGTTTATGTAATTTTTGAAAATGTTATGTTCCTAATGTTAATGAGACAAATCAGCATTTAATAGAAAAGGTTACAAAGATAGAAATTTGATGTTTGGTTTCATTATGCTGCTGATGTATTGCACTATACAATACAAACTTTTTAGATGAACATTTCAGTTGAAGTTCCAAATTAAAACATCCTAACAAATGACTATCCAGCCTGGAGAGGAGAGGCCACTGTTTTCCTTGATAAGTGGCTCCACCTTGTTTAAGTTTTCATAGCTAATATTGAGAAAAATGAATCTTAAGAGCCAGCTAAGAATTATTTTGAAAGACAGCAGGCAATGCAAGGCAGATCTTATTACATAAAGGGCTGCAAACATTGCTACTATGTGTAAAGATAAAATTCTAATCCCTGGCATGTTTTTAAAATTTCAGATCCTTCATATTTAACTAAATCACAACAATCTGGAAAGTAAAATACAAAATAAACACAATCTTATTCCATTGTTATATGATGGAGAAAGATTCAGAGAGTATCCACTTTTTTATAGTGGTGAGGTCACTGTTGCTTATAGCATAGCAAGATATCCTCCTTTATATTGTCCCCTTACTGCTCTTATCAAGCAAGGTTTTGAAGCATGATGAAAATATTATAAAATGTTTTGAATCAGAACAGATACTATGTATATCCTATGAGTAATAATGACTTGATATACATCTATCAACTCTAAAAAAACAATTTCCAATTCCTGCAGAAGTAATTCTGCTCTGAAATTGTCACATTAGGTGGCAGCAGCTAGCTGTTTTTGGCTGATTTTACAAAGGTGAGAGAGTCTGATTTGGTTAGGATTTTGATAGTTCATCAAGAAATTCAAGAATTGTAGATGAGACTGGGCAGTTGGAAAAAAAAACCCCATCCATATAAGAAGAAAATGAAGAAAAGGAAAGTATTGTACCTCACAAATGTAGACTTAGTATCTACAACAGGTGAGATGGTAAATACTTCCTAAATTCTACAAAGGTAATTGAATACTTTCCATTTTTAGGGAGAAAATCTTTCACATGGTAAATTATAGGAAAGATGATTTCTGATCTAATGTTCATCTGAGCATATTAACTTTATAAGTGCAAGGACAGCCTGGCACTTTAGCTTGGCATAAAATAGATTGAGAAATGAGTCTGCTCATTACAGGTAATTGTTGTTGTGGTGGTGATGATGATGATGATGATGAAATGGCTGCTAGTATATCACACAACAGGGAATCAGATTTTGCAGCATTGTAGGTCTCTCTTTTTGTGTTTGTCCCTCTCAAATAATTCAAAATGTACAGTATTTGCTGTTTAGTCTTTTTTGCTTGATTTTCCTTTCTGTACAACATCTCCATGTTACAAATATATGGAGTATGACAGAAGCCTGTCCTCTTTTCCTATAGCATCGTTCAATTTGCAAGGTTTCTGATCTTGCTTTGGTGCCTGAAGTTTGGCTTGCCTGTTAGCTTCTCAGTGGCTAGGCTAAAATGTTATTGGCTAATTCATGCTTAATGTGTTGTGTGAATCCCGAGAATAGTTACTTAAACAGTTGGGTTAATTCAGTAAATCATGTTTTCAGTTAGTATGTTACATGAATGTACTTAATGTTATTCAAAATTTCAATAGGTAAATTAAGTCAAAAGTGGTGGAGAAAAAAATTATTGGAATAGAAGCCTAATTAGAGATTACCATATCAAATTCTATAAACCAGGAGTGATTAACTATTTGATGAGGCAAAATGTGTTTTGGGGGAACAAGGACTGTAGCGTGCAGAACAATGATGTACAATGGGAGAGATGATGATACAAAGTGGGAGATAGTGCTTCATTTGACAGGATTTTTCTTCAGTTTGGGAAGGTGAATATTTGGAGAGTTTATTTTCATATGTGATCTACTTCAGGAGTTAGAAAACACAAATATATGTTTTATATTTAAAAACAGGAAATTGTGTAACATTTGTTATTGTCTGAATAATTTTGGTTTAGGCATGTAGCAACTACTACAGCATGCTGTAAAAGAGTCTGGGATCCACAAAAGAGTTTGAAGTGATTTGCTGTCACATTACTGCAGGCCGCTCATACCTGCTATGATCAATATAACCTGGGTAGTAGCCAATGTACCTCCCACACCTATGCAGTATTTTCTTTCAAACCTCAGTTTGTGGTTAGCTACTTAATAATGAAAATGCTGCATCCTTGCATATTACAGTAGTATACTTTTCAAAGTGGCCAGTAAGGTGATTAAAACAACACACAACAAAGAGCAAAATATTCCCATAAAGTAAATTAAACTTCAGCTAATTGTTTAGAAACTTTTCTGCCTGTAGCCAGAAAAGAAAAAAAGAAAAAACCTGAGAACCAGGTGAATTTTCCAAAAAACAAAAAAACAAAAACAAACCTAAAGCTCCCCAAATAATCATTCTCACTAGCTACTGCTACTTCAGAATTTCAGCAGATAGGCGTGTGAAAAATATGATGACAAGTTGACTAACTTGTGAAGGCTAATTACAGGATTTTAGTTGCTTATGTGTATGGTTAAATTGGTTTAAGTCATTTTATTTCCAAGGTCTTTAAAGGAATAATTCAGAATTTATTTTCTATTTGACTGGGCACAATATGAGAGACATAAGACATAAACTGGTTTTGTAGTTGAGCACAATTGCTAATCCTATTTTCACATAATTGAAGTACAATAGAACTGCATCCCAAGGAAGCTTTTTTATTAAAGCCAACTAGGGCTAATGACTTTTTCCATCCAAGACTGTAAACTGTTGTCAACCACTATCCCAGTTACCAAGCTACATTCTGGAGTCTAGAATAATTTAAGAACAACCAGATCTTTTATTAAGCTGGGTGACCTTGGGCCAATCACTCTCTCTCAGCCATAGGAAGGAGACAACTCACTTCTGAAAACCTTGTCAAGAAAACTGCAGGGACTTGCAGCTAATGCATGGGAACTGTCAATTAAAACATCTACAGAGGACCAGGGTGGTGGAGGATAAACTAAAAAAAAATCATGGTTTCAAAATAACTAAAAACACACATTCACACTGCACAAGGAGAAAAAAATTGTTAGTAGTTGAATGTCACTAGAACAAACTGCTATTAGTTCGTCTCTTAAATCTAACAAGAGTGTGTGTTTTTTCCTCTCCGAAATTCTAAATCTCCGTTTGGATTTATCTTCCCAAATTCCTGGTGACGGGAGTTGTAAACAAGGGAACTCTAGTTTCAGGCTGCTCGTTATAAATTACCGCAATAAAAATGAAAACACGAGTTTGAAAAATTACTGTGTCCGGTAAATAGCTGCAGGTCTCGAAATGCCGACTTAAATTCCGAGGCTTCCCTTTTGCACTACTTTTAAAAAAGCTGTCTCCTTGGGTATTGCCTGCTTGATTCGTCATTGCGTGGAACCGATTATGCTTCAAGGGAAGAGTCGAGCGTCTCTTAACCCCGGTTGAGCAATCTCTCCGCCCTCAGGCAGTCCTGTGACACGCACGCACAGGCTCAAGAACGCGGCTTCTGTGGGGAAAGGAGAACCCTCCAGTCCCGGAGGAACAGCAGCCGGGGGGTGGGGGTGGGGGGCAGAGCCGAGTCGATTGCGAGAAACAAACCTTCCTCGTAGAGGGCGGGAACAGGCTTGGGCTGTCGTCGTGGCGATATGCTAATACCGCCCTCGGCCAGCTAGGCGAGCCAATGAGACCCAAGTGCGCGGGTAGCGTCAGGCTCAGCCTGCGTGACGTAGGGAGGAGTGAGTCGCTGCTGCTGCTGCTGCTGCTGCTGCTGCTGCTGCTGCTGCTGCTGTTGCTGCTGCGGGCCCCGCGGGACGGGGGAGGGCGTGAATGGCAAAAAAAGTTCTGCGGAGCGTGTGACCCGGGAGCGTGGGCGCCTCGCCGCCGGCAGGTGAGGTGCGGGTTTACCCGGGCAAACTCGGCGTGAAGAGAGCCGCAAAGAAGGCGGTGCGCTCGGTTTCCCCCCCCCCCCGGATTCGGGGGGGGGGGCGGCCGAGGTATTGCCGAGCGGCGTTTGAGGGCGCTTAGAAGGCCCCAGAACCTCGTACGAGACTGTGGGCGCCGGCCGCGTCCAGCCCCTGCTGAGCCGAACGGTCTCAGGTTTCGGTCCGGTCGCTTGGCTTTGCGTCCGCGCTGTGGCGTCGGCCCCCCTCGCCCCAGCCTTGAGAGGTCGCTGGCCTGATGCTGGGTGGCCGGTGAAATCGGGTACATGAGCGGCCCCAGTCTCCAGCCGACGCCCCCCCCCTCTGGCTCCGGGAAGCGCAGGATCCGGGACGAGCGCTGAAGGGGATCGAGCGGAGGCAGAGCCGCTTTCTGCTTCTCAGAGCGGCGCGGTAAATAGAAGAGCCGGCGAGGATGCCCCTGAGCGTTTGGGCAGGAGAAGACAGGGGACGGGGGGGACGTAGAGTTTGCTTTACTTTGCTGACTTTCGCCGCCTCTTGGCTTGATGGTAAACCGGGCGGGACTCGGGCCTGCAGTGTTGCCTAAAAAGAGCACCGGGTGACCGACCCAGCTGGGCTGCCCTTTCAGAGGGTTCTGCCATCTAGGCATGGCAGGAATAAGGGAGGGAATGTAAGCAACCACCTGAGTCCTCTAGGTTCTCTGCATGCTCCCTCAGGGGAAGACAAGAACAAGGTGTTTCGCTTCCTCAGGTAGAAAGATAGATGGTCCTCAAGGTCAGGCAGTTATATTTAGGCACTGGAGGCAGAAACGACCATAAATATCTTCTCTCCCATTGACAATACAAAGCCCAGCGCTCATAATAAATAAATAACAGGTTGGCATCTTTTCAAAGCAACCATAATTTACTTTCTGAGGCAGCTGATGATCCCAGCCCTCCCTACAGAAATTCCCAGAGAAGAGGACAAGCAAGCAGAAATAAGCATCACTCTTCTCCAGCGGTACTGAGCTCAGTCTTTCCCCATTATGTTGTCCAGAGCAAACCTGCCCATATGGTTTTATACTTCAGTGAGATAGGGCATGTTTTTGACAATCCACCTTCAAATTTTGAAATGATTGGGACTGGAGGAAGAGTAGGAAATGAAATGATAATACATAGGTAAAGCATTTTCCCAGAAAATCCTGCTACTGATATTACCTTGTCTGGTAAGGAAACTAAATTGAAACAAGCTTGGAGAGCAAACCACTGCCAGAAAAGGTTTTCCCTTTCTGTTCTTCCCTGCTGACCCCATAAGAGAGAACACGTGTTCAGTTTAAAAAATTGATGCCTTAACCTTCATATGTATAATCGTATATATAATCATAACTAAAGTGAACAGTATTTATTTTTTTAAAAAAAGTTGTCCTACATCAAATTGGAAGAAACTTTTTGTTGATATTCAGATAGCAGCTACACACCCAAAGCAAATCAGCTTTCACAATATGAAAGTACACAGTTGTAGATAACTGGAATTATTTTGTTTTAAACCTGATACAGTATTTTTTGTTAATTAATGCCAGATATCTCAGTAATACAGAATTGAACTTTGAAGGATCTTTATTTCTTCTCCTTGCCCAGGTTTTGAAGAAGAATGCACAGTATACAGTAAAGTCTAATAAATACTGTGCATCTCTGATTGTTCATATTAGTTTTAAAGAATTATTTTTAATTTTATTGAAAATATATTTTAAACCAATGTTGTTATGCTTTGCAGTTCTTAAGTTGAGAATCATAAAGTTATCTCAATGAAATTTTTTATGTCAAGAGCATACAATTATAAAAAAAAGTGATTAAGCTTGTTAATAGTCGTTTTTGTGAAATTTCTTTGTAGTGCAAGTAGATCACTTGGTCATGCCTTGACATCAGGTACGTCTAAATGTTGATGAATGTTTAGGAATGTATGAATTATCTGAGTATGGATGGAGGTAATCAATACATCAGCTCTAGTGATGGACATGAAATGCATATATATCAGAGCAAGTCCCAACGAATAGAGCAGGCTAACTTCTGTGAAGATAGGCACATAAAGGCATTATCTGAGGCATGTTTCCAGATGCACTGTTGCATAGCATTGCAATAATGACTTACGGAATGAAATAATTGAAAGTTATAATAATTATTTCAATTATTTCAAATAGTTTCCGCTGAATAAAAGTTGCTAACATAAGAATAATGAGGTACCTATAGAAAAGATATACATGGGTGGGGCTGGAAACACAGATTCCAAATATGGTTCTTGGTTTACTGAAACTTTAAATCTTAATATTTACATCAGGACATCTGGAGGGCATTACATTGAGGAAAACTGGTACTGGAGTAAAATTTGCACAGGAAGGAATATGTTAAGCAAACATTTAGCTAGACATTGTAGTATTTCCTATTTCTTCTTCTTGGTTTAAGGAAATCTTTTGTTTCCTTTGCATTGTAGTAAGGAGAAAAGAGAGAACAAAAAGTCAAGTGCCAACCTAAAGAATAATGGAGTTCTAATATGGTGCAGGGGGCGGGGGGCATGGTCTTAGTAGGCATCTGGACTCAAAACTAAACAGAGTTGAGCTGGTTAGTATGTGGATGAAAGATTACCAAGGAATATCAGGGCTGTAAACCAGATTGGGAAAAAAAACCCAGATTGGGAAAAAAAAAACCAAGCTAAATGAAAGAAAGAGCTAAGGGTTCTATTTTCTTTCCCAGTAATACTGTAGTTGCAAAAGATAATTTCAGGAACTCTCCTCTGACTAAAAACCCTATGCTTCATTTTGTTTATTCAGGTAATGACCAACAGGAATAAACATACGGTAGGTTTGCAAAGATGAACGTCTCATCTTGTGCATGATAACATGCAAACAAAGTATGGGGATTAGTGTGAAATTGAGATTCTTATTTAAAATGTAATTCATCTTAAATGCAGGAGATGCAGATATAAAAATATAGTTTTGAGTAAGATTGGATATATTTGTCCTGTCAATTGCCCAAAATAAAATGTTCTAATAATACAGGTAAAACTTGTTTCTCATGGGTTCCAAGGCTGAAATTTAACTTACATCATTTTTTCTAGTCTAGTAAATAACTAGTATCTGAAAATAAAGGTTTTTTCCCTCTCTTGAATTTTGTTAGCATCTTAAGAGGAGCATTGTCTACTAATTTCTAGATTACATAGTTCAAATGAAAGCAGTTGCACAATTAAGAGGTTTATACAATTATAGAATATGGGGAGCAACAATACAAGATCATTGGGTGACTCTGGGTCAGTACTTCTGTTTTAGCCCAATGTACCTCACAAGACCATTGTAGAATAAAATAGGTCTTATATGGCACTTATATGTAAGTGCATATCAAATTCTTTAAAAAGTAAATATTAAAATTTTAAAATCCCCCAAAACATCAGTTTAAAGCATAAATTTAAAATATTTTCCTCTACCCATATGTGCAATGTGTCTCATCTCTTTGCAGTTACAACCTCCAAATATTAAAGTTACCCATCCCTGCTTTGATAAACTGTTGACAAAATTTAATTAAGAATTTTACTGAAGTACTCCCAATAATGTCTCCAGAGTTTGTCATCAGAGAGGTTTTACTCTCCTTTGAAAGAAACGTATAGATCAGCGGTGGATTGCTCCCAGTTCGGCCTGGTTCATAGAGCCGGTAGCGGTGGCGGCGGGAGGCTCCGCCCACCTGCCCGGGACGCTTCTGCGCATGCAGAAGCATTGCACATGCGCAGAAGCGTCGCACGTGCGAGCGTGCGCGCAAACCGGTAGTAAAGGGTTTTAGAACCCACTACTGGTATAGATTTCAAGCTTTAGGAGACTAGAACAAAATGTTGATGAAGATTTTTTTTGCCCCAATTTGTTTCTAGTTACATTTGAAAAAGCTACAATAGTTTGATCAGAAAAACTGTATAACTTGGGGATAAACAGCTTAAGGGATATTGGATACTTTTGTTTATTTATTTAGCATATGGAAACCTACAATATTAAACAATATTAATATACAATATTAAACAAACATAGTTTTTTTAATATCAGTGTTTGTGAACAAAAGTTGATTAAATCTAAGCATAGTTTCAGCACTTACTGGCAAAGGATATAGTCTTGTTGGAGTGTGGGGAGTTTTATTTAATAAAAAATAAGTAATGAGGAAATGGCTATTTTAAAATTTCCCCTTGTATATCTTAGTGTGCAGCCTGATAAGTGTTTTCAACTAGTGTAGTCTATTTAGATCTCTGTCTTACATTCCATCTTAATAATGTTACCAACTACTAACCTATGGATCCTTTTTCTTTTTTTCCTCTTTTATAGTTTCTTTGTCTTAGTCCCCATCACAATCTTCATTTTGCTTAAATTTTAAGACTGAAAAACTGTCTAGAAAAACACTTATTTAAATATTCTGACATTTTTCTTGATGCTAATATATTTTTGTATTGCACCTTTTAGTTTAAGCCCCTTTTTCTCCCTGATGAATAGGAATGCTGTTACCTGGGCAGTTGTCTTACATCTATATAAAAGGTAGCAACACAACACATGTGCACACACACGCACACACACACTTATATTGCTTATTGGTATTTATTGGTATTTTTTTCTATTACACACACACACACACACACACACAGAGTACTGTGCAAAAGTCTCATGCCACCATTAGATTTGTTGTAGCAATGGTATAATGAACATATATAATTATGTCTCAGTCTCCTTATTACAATATAACCAGAAAATATAGGAAATTTGTATGCAGTTTTCAAAAACAGGAAAAAGGCAGAAAAAAACGGCTTCCATAGACTAAAGAGGCAAGTATGTATTGTGACCTCCCCTTACACTTGAGCAACAACAGCAGACACCTGGCTCTGTCATTGCTAACACCTATATGTGCCTTACTATTTCATGCCAAACTGACTCCATAATACTCTTCCACTGATCCTCAGTCCAGTCTTTTTGAGCTCTAGCATATCATAGCCTTTTTACCCTGTTTCCCTTCAGCAAAAGTGGTTTCTTGGTTGCTACCTTTCTGCAAAGACCATTCCTGCTTCAGACAGTAGAAGGGTCAACTTGGCATCCCAATAAAGCTGTCAGATGCTGAGCCAGGTCTTTGTTGGACTTCCTTTGGTCTCTCAAAAAAGAAACAGGAACTCCTCATCAGAATTTGAAAGTTTCCTTGGCCTTCCAGTTCTTTTCTTTTTGTCCTTGACCTCTCCTGATTCTTCAGATTTCTTTATAACAGCATGAATACCACATCCTGAATATCCAGCTTGTTTGTTGATTTCCCTTTGAGAGTGGCCTTGCTGAGGCAAAAGTATGATTTTATGTCTGTCAAATTCTGTGGCCTTTGGCATTTTGATTGGAATGATGTGATTGAAAGTTGATTTTATTAGCAAGCTTCCAATGAATTACTCTCATACAACATGTGATTATACTGTATGTAATGCTCAAGAATGTCTTGCACAGACTGGTCCAATAGACCTTTTTGCACAGCAATCATGTTGGCATGAAACAGTAGGGCACATACAGGTGTTAGCAATGAGAGTACTTAGGGTTCCATTCCATTTAGATTCATGGGAGCTAGGTGTATGCTGTTGCTCTAGTATAAAGGGAAGTCACACTACATATTTACCACTTTAGCCTATAGAAGCTATTTTTTCTGCCTTTTTAAATAAATACTGCATACAAATTTCCTGTATTTCCTGGTTATATTTTAATAAGGAGACTTGAGACATTAATATATATGTTCATTATACCATTATTACAACAGCAAATCTAATGTTGGTCTAAGACTTTTGCACAGTACTGTGTGTGTATGTGTGTATAATGCGTATACACACACACATACACACAAATATACCTTCTGTTATAGATACCAGTGATATACAATATCACAATTTTTCAGTCCTATTATATCATGATTTTGGCAGGTTTCAATTTGCGCCACTGTAAACTTTTATCCCGCACCTCATTCTACAGTGCAGATCTGGACAGATATGTATAAGGGGTTGAGCTTGCTTGTTTTTTTGCAGATGTTTCATTGCCCTAACTAGGTAACATCAGTGCTATGTATAAATATTTGTAAAGATTATTAATGTATTAAAGCAGTAATCCTCCCATTTGTTGGCTAGTAGCTAGTATGTTGTTTTTAAGCAAGATTAACTTGAAAGATTGATGTGACAAAGTGCTGAATATCGAGTTCTGTAGAGTTGTGCAGTGATCTTCATTCAAAACACAAAATGTGATTTGCAATGTGCATAGACCTGATATAGCATCTAGACTCTAGAGTGATCAGCTTAAAGAAGCTGTATTTTTTTTCTGGGCTTGGCTGGCTGCCCTCCACTGCTAATGCACAGGCCTGGGAAAATATACATTTGGTTTTAAAATGTTCTGATAATATTCCAGATCTTTGTGCAACCCTAAAGTTCAGCACAATGGAAACCCCTGACTATTTGGTTATCACACATTTGTAGCTCTGGGATATAGTCATACTTTTTCAGAATAGATTAGTAGCTAATTTTCTCTCTGATAACCTTGGTCCCTCAAAGGAAATAACAGATTTGCTTGATTTTTACTTAGTTGATGTGTAATTTACCTTAATTTAAAAGTTGTTTTATATATATTTGTAACTGAAGATGAACCTTTATTTAAAGGTTGGGTAAATGTAGGAGGTTGAAACTATGTAATCTTAAGAGAAATTAAAAGCTTTACTGTAATATGTTGCTTCTATGTTTTAACCCTAGTTTTTGGGGAGGGTGTTGGATGGATTAAAAAAACCATCTATTTCCTATAAATAATTATCGAATTATTATACTACTGTTACAGAATGAAAAAAATATTCAAACTACTAGCTAAATACCCGTGCTTCGCTACGAAACTATGTGATGGGGCTTGATAAATTGACACTTAAAGCTTGAAAATTAATGAGTAGTTAAAAAAGTGACTGTATTATTTCATTAGAGACGGTAAAGTAAGTTTCTGTTACAGATGAAGACATTATTGTAAGTGTAACAACAATGAAATAGATGGGCTTAAGCCCTTTAATCCCAGCAGCAACCGTGGCTGTTTTGTCTATGTAGCCAGGCTAATAAGTTGCATAGCATAGACTTTCAATTCGTCCCTCAGATGAATTGCTCAGGACCTCCCTGTAAACAACATTCCTGGTTTTGCTGTCTGCCTGGAGGCTGACCAGGCTATCAGGTGAACTGACTCTGGAGCATGCCACATAGAACTGGCCAGGGGAGAAACAGGCAGCTTACCTTACTTGTGTTTTCCTAATAGCATCTGTAAATCTTTTCCTGCGTTTTCCCCCTCTTTTCCCTTTAACTGGTGTTACAATAGAAGGAACAGATTTGTCTTTGCATTTGGATCAGATTTCTTTTCAGGTGGGGAGGGGGAGTAGAACTCCTTAGCATCAGAGCTTGTTAATAATAATATAAGAAATACTCATGCTCCGATGGTCATTTGGAAAAATCCTTTCTTAGTGAGCACCTAGAAGCCAAGAGGAACATACGTGGCAAATTTCAAGTTTGTAGGCTTTACGGTTCTGGAGATTTTGTGATTAATGCATGAGTGGTTTTCGCTTTTATATATATATATAGATTCTATTTTGTTGTAGCAAATATTTTTATCAATTTGTTACAAAATTAGTAACTAATGATGTGCCACAATTAAGTTATATTGGATTTACACATTGAGGTAATTTATAAGGTAATTTGTTAGCTTATAAAGTAGGAACCCAGTTCATTACTTATGGTTATAATTATTGACTTACAGCTTAATATGTGTTAAACCATTATGGCTTATTTAAAATGTAGTTAATGAAATGTTAAATAATGGCTACAGTACTGATATGCAAAGAGAAGATATTGTGGATTGGGATGGAGAGAATCAATCAGGTTGCATTTAATTGGGAGGAAGCCCATTTAAATGAAAAATCATTTTTGATAAACATATACAGTATGCTCTATATGATTGCAAGAAAAAGGTCTATAGTATTGTGTTGCCCAAACTGGTATGTTCTGCAGACATGTATTTGGAACTGGCAGTACAATTCTTGTTATGTGCTGTGATTCTAGAATATGGGCAAGCTGATATGAATAAAAATGCTTCTTCAGCCATTATGTTTCAAACTATTTGAAGCTTTAAACCTAAAACCAGCACATTCCCCCCCCCCGTCCCATTCATGTTGGAGGCACCGTTTAGGTGCTTCCATGTTAAAAAGATTAGCTGCTGACATCACCATTGCCTGGGGGATGCCTGTGGGGGCTCCTTTCACGTCCCTGTCAGGGAGCTAGAGTGAATGACAGGAGCTCACTCTGCCACACAGCAGCACTTGGGACTCAAATGCAGGCTTGCTAACCTCTAACCCAGCATCCTAACCACATCAGCCACCTTGCTCCTTAAACCAGCACATGAAATACAGAAACATGTTGGAAACCAAATACAGCTGGTATAATATAATGTTGGCATGATATAACTACTACGCTCTCAGCAGTATACAAGCAACATATTCTCCACCAGCTAAAACTTCCAAACCATTTTCTAGAAAATTTCAAATATATTGCATCATTATAATCCTTTTCAACATTGTTGGTGCATAGATAGCTAGAACAAAATCTTCCTTTGGATAGGATTACAACCGGTATACTAGTCTAAATTAGTAAGCAGTATTGCTAGCTGCTACCTGAGCTTCCCATTAAAGCGGAATCCAGGACAACTGCCAAGCTGCATATTTGGTCCTTCAGGGAAACTCTAAGATTAGTTGTGAGCCTTCATATACAATAACTGATTTCTTTACCCAGAGTACCTCAGTTTTGTGTAATTAAATTTGAATAACTTATTCTTCCTTCTCCTTTTGAAAACTACTATTGGGCTATAGGTGTTATTTACAGTACAGATGGAGAAGAATGTTTTCCAGTTAAAGTTTTATTTAGAAATTATATGTCTGATTGTGGAACTATTTTTATTTTATTTTGTCGTTGTCAGCCACTCAGTCGTGTCCAACCCTCAGCCACTCTATGAATTGGCACTCTCCATGCCCCTCTGTCCCATACTGCCTCCTTCAGATCTGCCATGTTCATCCCAGTGTCACCCTTGTGTCCAGGTAGTGGGTACTAGGGTGGCCCCTTCTCCTTTTTCTGCTGATCACTCCCAGCATGATTGACTTTTAGAATGAGTCACCTCTCATGACATAACCCAAGTAAGACAGCCTCTATTTGACGATCTTGGCTTCAAGTAATATTTTTGGGAGGTTCGGCCTAGGACCTCTTTGTTTGTTATTTTGCAGCCCATGGAAGATGTGTAATAGTCACCTCCAGCACCACAGTTCAAAGGCGTCCACCTTTCTCGTATCTGCCTTTTTCAAGAGTCCAAGTTTCACAGCTATAAGTAGTAATTGGAAAAATTGTTGCATTAACTAATCTGTGTTTTATTGTGAGACCAATGTCTTTACTCTTCCAGTGCAACCAAACATTGCAGTTCTTCCAAGTGCTATGCGTCTCCTAATCTCGGGGCTTCAGTCACCACTTTGGTCGATTTTAGAGCCCAGGAAGATGAATTCCTTTAGTGTTTCTCATTGTCAATCTACATTCTGGCCTGTGTGTTCTCTAGAGTTGTCATGATCTTTGTTTTCTTGATGTCAACATACAGTCTAAATTCTTCACTGTCATATTTGACTCTCAGGATTAGCCTCCTTGCTTTCCACAAGCAATATTGTATCATCTGCATATCGGAGGTTGTTGATATTCATATCACCGATTTTAACTTCAATGGTAATTCCTCCAAATGTGCATTTCTCATAACTATATCAGTCATGTTGAATAGTATGAATTTTATAGTATAAATTTTATATTCTACCCTTCCTTAAGGAGCTCAGGGCACTGTACAAAGCATTTCCTCCTTCTGTGACTAAAGGTGGACTAGAACCTGTGTCTCCCCATTGCCAGTCCAGCACTGTGCTCACTGCATTATATTGCCCTTGAATTTTTGTAATTGTTCTTAATGTAGTTGTGCTTTTAATTACATTTTAAATCACTATTTTCATTTTGTATTTTTTGTTAGAAAAATTGACATTTTTTTTCTAAATAGGTAGAAGAAAAATGTAAAATAAATGTGTACATATCTGTTGTTTTCGCCTATTGCGAATATACTTCATTGCAGAATTCTAGTGTGCGAGACAGCATTTCTTTGAAAGCAAAAAAAGATGGCTCAGCAAAATTTATGAGGTGTCAAGTATGAAAGATGTATTGAGTTCTATCATATTTAATTTTACATCATTAACAGTAAAGCTTAATTAACTGGTAAGTAGTTGTTTATTTTTAGTATAGTAAGAAAAGATTTTTTTTTTAATTTAGTTTCCTCTCTCTCTCTCAGGGTTGAACATATAAACCTAGGCACTGCTGTAACTTTGTGTATTACATAGATACGGAAATTGCCAAAATGAAATAGCCCAAGGCTTCTTGTACATGTTAAGGACTTGTTTGGTGCCTTTTATGAATTATTCTGCATAAAACTATTTTAATAGCTGGATTTTACCAGTAATACATAGATTGGAACTGTAATTTCATGAATAAATTAGGGTGAACTAATTAATATGAACAGGATTGATGACTGAAAGGGTAAGAAATCCTCATATGGTCTTAGTTTTAGAATATAACAGTTTTTACTCATTCATTACTCAAAACTAGAGATGTAATAAATATAGTGTTAATACTTTTCTGGATTTGTTGCAACATTTGTGGCACCTTAAAAATTGGCATAAGGTCTGGCTGATTATATCTAATTCATAAAATTAAGCTGATACATAAGGTTCCTTTTAACATTGTTTCAGCTAAGAATCTGAGTCCTGTATGGAAAACCTTTAAGAGGGGTTCCAGCACTACACTTAGGATTCATAAAGCATCTCAGCATTCTTGTCACACAATAAATATGCCGTTATGCAGCATGAATATGATTGCATTTGCTACAGTGGAATATGCTGCAATGCTATATAACAATAAAAATCCTTACCATACAAATATATACTAGGAAGTAAGCCTTACTGAATACAGTCACATTTATGTCCTAATAAGTATATATAAGATTCAATAGTAAACTTGTTCTACTTTTCCTGATTATTGTTATGCTTAGAGTGGAAATCTATTTTGCTCTTTTGCAGCTTCCCTCTACTGTACTTGGAATGTTCCTTATGCTGATATGGTAACTTCAGAGTGGCAGTCATCACAGGTGAACAAAGGTAATAATCCCTTATTAAAGAATATACTGTATTTTTCGGAGTATAAGATGCACTTCCCCCCCCCAACAGGGTGGAAATGTTGGTGCGTCTTATACACCGAATACAGCCATTTGTGGCCTCCCAAAGCCCCGCCCCACGTGAAAACGGGTGCGCAGAGGGTTTGGGAGGTCTGCAGAGTGCTCCTGGGGGCTGGGGGGAAGGCAAAAACGTCCCCATTTTTGTGAAAAATGGCCAAAAACGGCCCATTTTTCACAAAAACGGGGTGCACAGTGGGTTTGGGAGGTCTGCAGAGTGCTCCTGGGGGCTGGGGGAGGGCAAAAACTTTTTTTTTCTTACTTACCTCTTCAAAATCTTGGTGCGTTTTATATACCGGTGCATCTTATAGTCCGAAAAATACGGTAATTTACAGTTTTTACATTTCAGTTTTGAGTTTATGTGTATTTGCATATTGCAGATTAGATAGTTATTTTGAGTAGTCAAAGCAATACATGCAGAGATTCACCTTGTAAGAAGCCTGAGATACTAGCACTGGATATATATTTAAAGTTTAATTGTGAAATACATTCATGGGTCAGTGGATGTATATTATTCTTTTCAGTCTCAATGCAGTGGAGTATGAGTTTAACTCTGAGTTTTTACTAGTATGCTAAAATCACTACTCACTTTTGATGCTTCATCTCTATTGCTTGTATCTTATTTCTATATGACTTGATGATTAAAAATAAGAATAATTAAAGAGTCGGATGAGGTTTGTTAAGGGTCATGAGCTTGATACCAGTAGTATTTTGTAGAAGACTAAATTAGCCTATGAAATTATTCCAGACTATAATTTTATAAATATTGTGTGGTAAATACTATGCTGCAAGAAAACATTAACATTTCAAGGATTGTTATAGGTTCTTCTTGGAACTTAGTGTCTGATGCACAAAATCTTCAGGTTGGCTGAAGTTATAATTTCTAAACAGAAAAATGAAAATGTATACTTTCTTGTCTTTATAAAATGAATTATGGTATACAATTTCATTCCTGTTGTGCATTTTTTTTAAAAAAAGAACAGCATAGAATATTGTAATGGTTTACTATATTGTTAGGTGGCTTTATCAGTTAATACAATATGGTCAGTGTAGCACATGACTACACTGCTCAACAAAAGCAAAATCTGGGTAAAAGAAGCAGGTACGGTGTCCCCTAGAATGTTGTGCAGTCTTGTCTTAGTTATGTTGGTCTTATAGGTTTTCTGGCCTGCTAAGAACATTAAGTGCTGGTCAATATAATTCTGTGGCATGTGAAGATTTGTTAGCTTGAAGCAGTGTATGCGAAAATAAATAGGTATCCCACTTAGTGTGGATTTCTGCTGAACAGCTACATGATAGCTTCTTGACACAGATTTAGTTATACTATCTACATCTTTTTGTTTGAATTGCTACATTTATATAAGAAATCTCTTCGAAGCTAGAATTTTAAAAAGCAGATTATCTGGGCATCGATTTATTTGTTCTTTTTGCTAGTTATAAGGAAATCTATGATTTTTTGCAACTAAATTACTATCACTTAATTGGAAATATAAGTGGATTTGGCTGTGTATTTGAATAGGAGATTACATTAATATATTACTTTTGTTTGAACAGTGTCAGTATTGGATCAAATAATCTTCCTATAATATATGTTTTCATGTATGTGTTCTGAATAATTATATATAAGAAGCTTCAATAATTATATTGTGGAATTTGAGAGACTGCTAAAATCTCCTCCTGTCTCCCTGCATACAGAAACGGGTTACCTTTAAAAAAAAAATACAAATTATATGAAATCAGTCTCTGCAGTTTTAGAATTAAAATATGCTATTTATAGAGCTAGAGTGTGCTAAAACAACCAATATAATTGTCCGATTGCACAATTAATAATTGTAGTGTTTTAAAGGATTGGTTCCATTAGGCTTTTGTTTTTATCTTTATAGAAAAGTACGGTAAATCAGTCTTCTTTATGTATTAACCAGAAGAAATCAAAAAACTGTAGTGGTGTCCTAGTCCTATTAATACTTTGGAAATTAAGCATTCAAATTTCTATAATACTTTTTTGGTAACTTATATTTAAGCTCTTGATAATGTTTTGCTTCTAAAATAATTTTTTGGCATTCTATTAATGTCAATGTAATATTAGCAGTAGTGACATATAATATGGTAAGAAACATGAAAGATGATGCAAGGAATGTTGTTCCTCTTATAGACTTCAGATTTATGGAATACCGAAAACCAATATAACACTTTAAACTCTGCAAGAACATTTTTCCTACTGTGTAAAGGCAAAACATGCTTGAACTACTTGAAATTATATCTACAATTTGCCCATATCTAAATTTGCCCATATCTCTAAGCTACTTGAGTAAAGTTATTGGCTAAATAAATTTATAGAAGAATATATGTATCATATCTAACAACAACTTTGTGAATGGCCACTATCAGGGTAGAAGTTAACACTGTCTTTTCAACATTTTATTTTACCATTAATCTCACTGTTGTCCTGCCCATAAAAAATAGAAAAAAACCAAATTGGATGTGTGTTTAAACTCCTATATCGGGGTAATGTACCACACATCTATAACATATTCCCCAAAGCATATATTGCAATCAGTATGTTGGTTTTAAGATTACAATATAGTTTTTTCTTCTGAAGCAACAGATTAAGTAATTTTTCTGGAAATTGTATCCACAACTCTTTTCTAAAGGAGGCTGTATTTATGTAGGATCTGTATATGCTGAGAGCAAAATTTTTCAGAGTTTAAGAAATGGGACACTTTTTCCCAACCATTTTAATGTTGGTTGTTATATTCAAAAGACAGAAAGGAACACATCATTCAGTTTTTTGTTTGCTATCCTAATTCTAACCTTTTATCCCTGAAATATTTTTCAAACTCTTAATTAAAAAAATCTGCATGCTTTTTTTCTTGTAAGAAAAGTTCTCAGTCATAGACTGGGAGAGCTGGAAAGCATCATTTAGACATTGAATCCAACCTTCTGTTCAGTGCAGGAATCCAAATCAAAGCAGTTGTGACAGATGGCTGTGTACCCTTTGTTTGAATGCATCCAGTGATGAGAAACCCACTTCCTCTCTGCTCATTTGGTGCCGCTATCGAACAGCTCTTACTTAAAAGGCATTTTTCTTTCATGGTTAACAAGAATATACTATCCTGTAATATAAAACTATTATCCCATGTCTGCACACTAGATCCTAAACAACAAATCTTGGTCTTCTTGTGGTTGAGATCTTTTCTTAAAGATTCAGTTTTCTCTTTTCCCCCCATGATACATGTATTAGTCATTATGATCCTACTTTTTTTTTTCTTTGAAACTCTGTATGTATTCCATGGAAGTCTGCAAGTTGCATTCAAGAGCAGTTGCAAAATATTACCAAAACATCCAATATATTGATTTGCATTTTGGGCAGAAAGAACAGAATAATAACATTACAAATGTTATGCTTTATTCATTCTTAAATACACCAGTATAACTATGCATAGTAATCTGCAACTTTAATTACAATTTTATATTTAGCATACAACCATCATTTTGTTTGTACTTACTGAAATATCAATTTCAGTAAATAATAAGTACTTTGTACTGGCAAGAGAATGTACTGGGATAAATTAGTAAGCAACTAATTTTCAGACAGACAAACAATATTAATGTCTATAGGAACATTGCCTTGCAATCTATTTTTAGTTGGTTGAAAAATTGAATAAAATATTCTTTTAGTAAACAAATCTATTTAACATTTTATGTAGACAATCCCATAGCAAAGGAGTAATGCACACATCTTTTGGTGACCGTTTCTCCCTTAACACCCAATTTGGATATTGCTTACCAATTCAGTAGTATTAAATGCTGTCTGTCTGTCTGTCTCCCTGTGTGTGTGTCTGTGTGTGTGTCTGTGTGTGTGTGTATCAATGGATAGATCTAATTGAAGGTAAACTCTTTTAAGTTATGCTTCTGGTAATTTCATGGACATGCCATTCAGTTTTCTTTGCCTATAATTATAGAATTTCCAAGCAATCCTCTATCCAGATATTAACTAGGACTTGTGGTGCTTAGCTTCTGAAATCACTTAAGGTTGGTATATGCTGCTATCTGCTAATTGCATATATTTTAAACTATGTCTGGGAAAGGACCTGACACACACTCCCTTTTATTTGTAGTTTTTCTTTGAGACCTTTAATGATGCATATTGAAGAAAGCAGGATAGATGGATTTGTGGTTTTTGTTTTTGTATACAAATAAGTAATGTGATAGATTAAAAATGTCTTTATTTAAATTCATAGTATATTTTTGTATCACCAGATACTTGTATTTGACAAATTTAGATCTTATCTTTCCTTCAAAAGGTCAAGGCAAGATGCATTGCATTCCCTCTTCCACTTGTCCTTAAACAAAAAAGGTAGGTTGAGCTAAGACATAGTGACTAGCTAAAAGTCATATAGTAAATTTCTGTCAGAGGTGGACTTAAACCTGGGTCTTCCCAATCTAAGTTCAGTGTCCTTTGTACACTATATTCTTTCTCTCATGGAACTCTGAGGATAGTTTTTCTTGCTTGCAGTATTACAAGGCTATGTAAATTGTTCACACATTTATTCACTCATTTTTGTTTTATACACTGAAAATGTTGTTTTCATTGTGACACATGATGGTGCTGATATGGTTGGTGAAGGAGATAAGAAATAATTGCTTTGATAATTCAGTTATTAATAATTTGTAGAAGGGCAAGAAACTTGGTAAAGATTTACTGGAGGAAGAGATATGATTTTAAAAAAGAAGATGGAGCAAAGCAAGGAATAGTTACTACAACAGTGTAAGGCAGACTAAGATACAGTAGATAAAGGTTGTTAGATTACCATAATGTAGGGATGGACATAACTGTGCTGGTTTAGAGTTAGATTGCTGCCTCCCAATTCAAATACCATTAGTGTTAGCATAACAGCCCTCTGTGACTTTATACTGGATATGTATACTAATAATATCATGAATATTTAATTGGTAGAACTGGAGGAAGTATATGTTTCAGTTTTTAGGCTATCTATAGAATTCTTTACAACCTCAGGCAAAATTTTCGGGGACAAGCAAGAACAATTGTATTAGTCTGTCAGGTCTTTTATTTCCTGAACCACATGACCTTTTTCTCATCCTTCCAAATTAACTTTGTATCATTGAAAACATCCTGGAAAATTGATAAGACTACTTCTCCCTCATGGTGGATATAGCAGCCAGGAATGGGTTAAATCCGTCTGCTCTCTGATTGGACTGAGTCTGTCAAAACTGTTTAGGTAAAAACAGTCAGTTTTTTCACTTAGTCGCTCAGCGAGGACGGCTGTGCCATTCCTTCCTCCCAGATTGGGTGAAATTGCTTGCTATATCTACCTTGTGGTTGCTTCTTGCATTTCTGGTCATCGTAGTGGACTTTCCTGTGAGTACTAACAGCAGGCTCTGGCTCGGGCTGCCTCAGGCAGCTCCAGGAGCTGCCTGTCATTTTTGCTTTTCTCGGACTTTCGCTGAGGGAATTCCTTCCCCTGTCATCTTGTGGCTCCCTCGCAGTCTCCAATTAGTATTTGGGTTCCTTTTTCGCTCCTTGCCTCTGTTCCCTATCTACTGCTGTTTGGCCGTGCGGGAGCGCGAATTTGGCTGGGAGACCGCCCGGTGGTTTGGCGCTTTGATCCTGATCAGCTGGTGGTCGGAGATTGTGCCGGCCATTTTGAGAGCGGAGCGGCTCCCGTAGCAGCAGAAATCAACAGTTTCGATTGTGCAGAGAGAGGAGTGCTCGGAAGAGGATCGTTCCCTCGTTTACCGATCGGCTGTGCTTTGAGGGAGTTCCAGAGGGCTCGGGGCTTGCTGTAGCCACCCGACCACGAGGCCAGCGCCTGTGATGGTGGCCATTTTGAGACTGGTGGCCATTTCGGGCTGGTAGATCTCTGCCGCTGACAGCCTCATCGTCTCAAAAAAAAAGAAAAAAAAAGAATAATAATAAAGGATCTACAATCAGCAAGTCCTGTTTTCATGGGCTGCGGAACTCCTTGCCCGGCTGCTCTGGTGCTGTTCTGCTGACAGGACTAGTGGAGCGTTTGCGCCCCCACGTCATCCTCTCTCGCCCCAGCTGCTGACCAGTGACTTGTGGAGTGTGAGTGCCCCCAGGTCAGCAGCTTGCCCCGCCCCGCTGGGGCACGGCTCTTCTGAACAGAACAGCCACGCCCTTCCAGGGCACGGCTATCATTACTGGGCACTAACATCCTGTGACCACGCCCCACCAGGGCACGGCTTTCAGGGCACGCTACTTAGACAGTGACCCTCTAGTATTGTGCCCAGTGCCAGTCAGCCGCGCCCCACAACGGCACAGCCCTTTTGACTGCAGTCCTCACAGTTGCGACGGTTGCTAAGTGAGACATCGTGGCAAAATTGCCACCATTTTCACTGTTGGTGGCTGCCGGTGAGGACCATTGACATGGCTTCTCGTGCTTCGTCTTCGGGTGCCTCGAGCTCTGACCATGGCCATAGACACCATCAGAAGTCTTCACGGCCCGAGCGGTCGTCCACTTTTGCGCCAAACGAGGCTTCGCTTGCCAAGGCCCCTGAGCCGCGCACGGCAGCAGAGAAACGGCGCCATAAGAGATTAGACAAGTTGTGTGATCGGGCAGCGTCCAGGGGTCAGAGCCCGGCACCTACGTTGGTGACAACTGAGCAGTCCGGTGCACAGATGGCTGGAGCATCGGGGGGCGCTTTGTCCACCCTGGACTCCATTGTTCCCAATTCAATTGCCCAACTTTGGGGCCCTGGGGCGGATTTCCTCCCTCTATCTACTGCCTCCACGGCAGCGCCCGGACAGCAGGCTAATTCCGCTACAGTGGTTTCTGACCAAGGGGGCGCTACGGCGTCTGTGGAACCTGAGAGACGTGGCTCGACTCCAACGGCCACCTTCACCCCGACGGCAGCGGCCTCCGGCCCCTCGAGCCCCCCAGGCCGGTGCTTCCAGATGACATGAAAGTGCTGGTGGCGGAAGCGATCCGTCAGGGCATTGCTGAGAGCCTTCAGCAGTCGAGGCCTCAGGGTTTCCGGCAGTGGATACCTTCGTGGAGATTACCTAGAGACAGGCTATGAGGAGCAATATGATCCCTCACCAGATCAAGGGTCAGATCAGTCTGATGGCGATGAGTGCTCACAAGCGTCGGCAGGCGCCGGTAACTCTGACTTCGATCTTTCAGAGGATGATGGCGTGCAATTTGATCAGCCTGCCGTGTCCGGCCTGTTCCCGTTACATCTGATTCGCCCTCTGTTGCACAAGGCTATGATTGCGGCCGGGCTGGCACCGCTTAACTCTGAACCAGACCTGTCTTCGGCTCAGGATCTGACGGACCCGCTCTTCGTCGAGCGCACGGCTACGACGGACGTCGTCCCATCTCCCAAAATGTTTGTGGATATTATTTCCAGGCAGTGGTCAGCCCCCGGGACGAGTCCCAACCCTTCCTCGGTGGAGAAGAGGTTATACAACGTGGCCCCTGACCTGGCTAAATCCCTGCAGGTGCCCTCGATTGACCAGCCAGTCGCGGCTCTGCACTCATCATCGGCGTTGCCTGGGGATCCAGCTGAAGCGTTGCGTCCTGATGATCGACGGTCTGAGCAGTCTCTTCAGCGGGCGCACCAGGCGGCGGCTTGGGCCATCAAGGCCTCAACCACTGCATCTTTCTTCTCCCGGACGTCGCTTATTTGGCTTCGCCAGCTGCAAGAACGCACTCCAGCGGCCGACTCTCGTCTTCGCCAGGACATTAATAAATTGATCGCTGCAGCGCAACTTACGGCGGATGCCACCCTTCACGCCGCCCGTTTTGCACCCAAGTCTATCGGCGCGTCAGTGACGGCTCGCAGACCCTTGTGGCTGAAGAATTGGCAGGCGGACGCCCGCCATAAGTGGCGACTGGTGACGGCCTCATTTGTGGGAGACCGTCTGTTTGGGGAATGCCTGGAACCATTACTAACGAAGGACCACAGAAAGATCCTGCCTTCGGCTACCAGGCGTCCAGAGTCCCGTCCTTTCCCTTATTCCAGGTGGCCCAGTTATCGTTCAGGTGCTAGGGCTCAAGGGTCGCAGGGCTTTTATGGGCAAAGGCCTAGGCAGCATCAGGATCGCCCTGATAGAGGTCACCCCTTTAAATCCAAACGGCC
This sequence comes from Thermophis baileyi, assembly GCA_003457575.1. Lineage (NCBI taxonomy): Eukaryota > Metazoa > Chordata > Lepidosauria > Squamata > Dipsadidae > Thermophis > Thermophis baileyi. The sequence continues at coordinate 7,643,110 of QLTV01003654.1, forward strand.
CTTTCGAGGGGGAGGAGGTCGTTCCTTCCGGCGCCCTCAGTGAGTCCATCCCCGTGCACCCCATCAGAGGCCAGTTGGCCTATTTTGCGGACCGATGGGACGAGTCCACTTCAGACGCTTGGGTTCGAGAGACCATACGATCGGGTCTCTCTCTTGAATTCCGCTCCATTCCCCAAGGTTTTGTATCCGCTGTCCGGTATCTCGTGTTCCGGCTAAAAGGATCCTCATGGAGACAGCTATTCAGCATTTGCTGGATATCCATGCCATCGAGGCAGTCCCTGAGGATCAACGCGGACAAGGATTCTATTCGATCTTGTTTGTAGTCCCAAAGACTTCGGGGGGATGGAGAGCAATTCTCGATCTTAAACGACTAAACCGTTATATCATCTACAAACGGTTTAAGATACACTCACTCATGACTATCTTGGAGGGCGTTAGGGAGGGCGACTTCCTCGCATCCATTGACCTCACCGAGGCATATCTTCGGTTTTACCACATCATAGACAGTATTTCCGCTTCCAGTTCGCTGGGTGCCATTACCAGTACTGGGCCATGCCTTTTGGTTTGTCATCGGCTCCTAGGGTCTTCACTAAATTACTCGCGGCCCTACCGTGTTTCCCCGAAAATAAGACATGTCCCGATAATAAGCCCAACAGGGCTTTTCGGGACATGCGTTGAAATAAGCCACCCCCCGAAAATAAGCCCCCCCATTACTTTCCGGGGGGAAAGGAGGGGGCATGCCAGGAGGCGCTCTTTTTGCTGCGGGCACTGTTTTGGCCGGGAGAGCGAGAGCAAGTGAGAGTCGAGGGCACGCATACCCCACGAGACTTCTCGGCTCCTCTGGGCTCTGCCTCTGCC
>QLTV01003654.1:7645562-7670519 GCA_003457575.1 Thermophis baileyi
GATGCGCGTCTCGCAACCTACCCCACCCTGCCTCACCTGCCACCCCCAAATTGCGCCCCACCATGGGATGCGCGTCCTACCTGGGACTTGTAGCTCCATCGCCTTCCTCGGCGTTGTGTCCAGAGAAGCTCATTGTAAAAGAAAACTTCTCGCGAGTTCGAGAAGTTTGATTGAACTTGCGAGAAGTTTTCTTTTACAATGGGCTTCTCTGGACACAACGCCGAGGAACGTGATGGAGCTACAAGTGTCAGGTAGGACGCACGTCTCGCGGCCCAACATGTCCCACCTGCCAGAAATGAGTCTCTGTGACACTCGTCACGCCACCGCCGCTGCCTTGTGGAGCAGGACTCTACAAGGCTTGTTGTGCCGTTTCATGCACGAATGGCAGCAGGACCCCAGCTGTGGCGGTATGATGAAGCTCGCAGCAGTCCTGCAGTTCATGCATGCAATGGCACAACATGCCTTGCAGAGTCCTGCTCCACGAGGCGGTGGCGGCGGGCCAGCCGCTCGGCCGGCGCCAAGAACAGGGAGGGGAGGCGGCGGCGATGGGCCATGCAGTCCCATGCTCGCCGCCTACTGCACCCCCAAAATAATAAGCCCCCCCCGATAATAAGGCCGAGGCCATATTTGGGGGGTCAAAAAATATAAGCCCCTGTCTTATTTTCGGGGAAACACGGTAACAGCTGTGTTGAGAACCATGCCCGTGCGGGTCCAGTGCTACCTGTATGATATACTCATCCAGTTGCCCTCTCTTGCCTGGGCTCGTGAGGATGTGAGCACGACCATCCAGGTACTGCGACACCACGGGTTCTCCATTAATTTGGAAAAGAGTCATCTCGCTCCTACAACCAAATTGTTGCATTTAGGGGCTGTGATTGACTCAGTGCAGGGGATGGTGTACTTATCCCCAGACCATAAAGCTAGTATCGACCATCTAGTTGCCACCATTCAGAGGGACCGGTCAGCTCCCATAGCGTCTTTAGCTCAGTTACTAGGCAAGATGGTGTCCACCTTCGCCATTGTGCCATGGGCCCGTGTTCACTCCCAAGACCTCCAATGGTTTCTCTTGCCGTTTCAGAGGTCCGGCAGGGGCACTTCTCCAGCCAGGGTGCATCTTCCGCCGACTGTCATCGCGTCCCTCACGTGGTGGAGGTTTCTGGCTATGTCCAAGGGTGGTCTGTTTTGGGAGCCACACCGTATGGTCATAACAACGGATTCGAGTCTGACAGGCTTGGGCGCCCACATGGATTCCCATATGGCCCAGGGCCTGTGGTCCGAGCATGAGGGCAGACTCAGTATCAATGTGCTGGAACTTCGGGCGATCCGCCTGGCCCTCCTCCAGTTCAGCCCTTGGGTCTCCGGCCATCATGTGTTGGTGATGACCGACAATGTTTCAGCCAAGTCAATCGCCAGGGCGGCACGCGGTCCCGTGCCCTGATGTCGGAGGCCCGGCTTCTGGCCCTTTGGGGGGAGTCCCACCTTCTCTCCCTTTGGGCAGACCACATCTCCGGCGTCACCAATGTCCAGGCCGATTGGCTGAGCCGGGAATCCATCGACCAGGCCGAATGGCGGTTGCATCCAGAGTTGTTCCAGGAACTGTCGGACAGGTTTGGCCGGCCTGTGATCGACCTTTTTGCCACGCCGGACAATGCCAAGGTCCACCACTTCTTCTCCCGGTTTGCAACTCCGGGGGCAGTCGGGACCAACGTGCTTCGGCTGCCCTGGCCCAGAGACTTCTCTATGCGTTCCCGCCACTCCCCCTCTTGCCTCGGGTGCTACGCAAGATTCTCCAGGAGAGGGCGGAGGTCATCTTGGTGGCGCCTTATTGGCCACGCAGACCGTGGTTTGCAGATCTACTGTCCATGTCTCCACCGTGCAGGTTGTCTCAGAGGTCGGACTCACTCAGCCAGGGGTCGTTGATCCACCCAGACCCGCAGTGGTTCAAACTGACCGCCTGGCGCTTGAGCGGGTCGCTCTGAGCAAGGACAATATTCCGGACGATGTCATCGCCATGATGCAGGCATCCCGCAGGCCATCCACTACCCGCATTTATAACGCAACATGGTGGGCCTTCTGCGGGTGGTGTGCGACGTCGGCCATCATTCCATCTCAGGCATCGCCTGTCCATGTCCTCCGTTTTCTGCAGGCCGGACTTGTCAAAGGGCTTTGCCCCAACACCTTGCGTAGACAAGTGGCGGCGTTGTCCTCCGTTCTGGCTTGCCGCGGCGGGGAGTCCTTATCGCATCATCCTCATGTCCGCCGCTTTCTACGGGGGGGCCTCCAACATCTCCCCCCCGGTCGTCCATCGCTATCCAACGTGGGACCTGCCGAAGGTCTTGCGGTCCCTGATGGATCCTCCCTATGAACCTATTCGGGAGGCCTCCTTACGTCACCTTACGTGTAAGGTGGCGTTTTTGGTGGCCATTACATCGGCCCGGCGGGTGTCCGAGTTGGCGTTGTCAGTGCGGTCCGATTTGTGCATCTTCCACGCGGACAAGGTGGTCCTTAGATTGGATCCGGCCTTCCTGCCGAAGGTGAATACGTGGTTCCATCGCGCGCAGGAGATTGTCCTCCTGAAATTTTGTCCGCGCCTGGTTCACTCTGCGGAAAAACGTTGGCATACATTGGATGTACGACGGGCGCTGCGAGTCTATATTAAACGAACTGCGGGTTTTCGCAAGTCGGAAGCGCTCTTTCTTTCCTTCCAGCCTGCTTCCTTGGGCCGTAAGGTGACGCTGTCCACGGTTGGTCGATGGATCCGATCTACCATCTCTAGAGCTTACGAACTTCAGTCTCATCAGGCGCCGTCTCACATCACCGCCCACTCGACGAGGAGTGCCGCTACATCGGCGGCCTGGACGACTCAGGCATCACTCGAGGAGGTTTGCCGCGCGGCTACTTGGTCGTCCCCGTCTCCTTTTGTGCGGCACTATAAGATCGATGTCTTTGCTTCGGCTGAAGCCTCCTTTGGCAGGAGAGTATTGCAGCAGGTCGTTAAGGACTAGGGCCTTGGCAGCGATCTAGCAACCATTGTCACCCACCCGTTTGGACAGCCAGCTTTGGTATGTCCCATTCCTGGCTGCTATATCCACCATGAGGGAGAAGGGGCATTGGTCTTACCTGATACGCCTCTTCTAGGAATGGTGGATATAGCAGCCAGTCCCGCCCTGTTGGGTCAACTTCAACTGTTGGCTTCGGTGGAGCTGGAGGAGGACTATTTTTGTTGGCTAATTTTATTGACTATGGCACAGCGGGGTCTGTCGCTTCGCTTCTTCGTTTCAAACTGACTGGCATAGCAACAAGGGCAGTACCTAAACAGTTTTGACAGACTCAGTCCAATCAGAGAGCAGACGGATTTAACCCATTCCTGGCTGCTATATCCACCATTCCTAGAAGAGGCGTATCAGGTAAGACCAATGCCCCTTCTGAGTGATCCTCCGGCTAGGAAGCTGATAGTAATGAAAGTAATGAAAAACAGAAATGAGGGAAAACCATGGACTTAAACTGTTTAAACATGGACTAGATCCTAATTAAAGACTTATGATCTGTTTCAGCAAGTAGCAGGATCTGGCTGTCTGTGGGCTCATTCCTACAATTTCCTTATCCTGGTTTGGAGATGGTTCACTTATTGGTAGTTCAGGACCTTTCCTCACAGTTGAATCTCCATCTTATTGCCAGCTTTCTTCTGTGGTAGGCTGAAGCCAAATTAAGAAGATAATGTTTTCCACTAAAAAAACCCACAGTAAAACATTGTGTGTCATATAGAGAAAACCTCACAAATATCAACTATCTGCAGGGTGCCCTCTACACATTCTCATTCCACATTTTCCATTGTGGGTGTCCACAATGCCATTTCATTGCCAGAAGAAAGCTGGCAATGAGTTGGAGATTCAACTATGAAGAATGTGTACTACTCATATGCCTTCCAAATCCCTTTGGTGCTCTGCTTTCACTCAGAAGCTGGCCCCAGGTTGGCTTTGGCCTTTCTCAGTAGTGGGTAGGTAGAGAATACATACAAGTGAAATTAATGACAGGAACAGCAATGGCAGCAGTTTGGCTTTGGGGCAGACAGGGAGAAGGATGGATAACCACCACTTTGGTGAACGGAAGTTGCAGTAGCATGGCATGGCATCAGATTGTAGTGCCCACTCTTGTACAGTAGCATTGGATTGGATTAGGCTCTCATGCTTTACTTTTCTTAGAAGGCATCAGGTGTTGCAATGAACGGTATAATATGGTGCTAAGAGAGTGCTAGCTGCAGGAAGGGAGAAGGATGCCTAGGAGCATATCACTAGGAACAGAAAGGTTTTGGAAGCAAGATTTCCCATTCCCAGTGGACCCCATTCTACATCCTGAAGATGTAAAGATAAGAAAACAAAGCTCAAGATTGGTTCTTTGTGCTGGGAAAAAGCAGTATGCAACATCATCGCTTGCAAACACTGTTTCTTCCTAGTCCAGATGAACCAGTTACCAAATAGGAAATGTGCTTTTTTAAAACTATGCAGGGAACAGTTTTATTAACTTTGCTGCAGAATTGTGGCAACAGTATCAATGTTGGGGCAAAGATACGGGAAATGATGTACAGTATTTTTTGTCTCAGGAATAGGAGGAAAGCAAATCCATAAGCATGTGTGCATAAGTACCTTATCTGGTCTTGGAAGCTAAAGGTCAAGGTTGGTTAGGACATGGGTGGGAGAATAAAGCAACTTGGAAGAAAACAATAGAAAATCACTTGTATATTGTTAGATGTATGTGTCCGGCTCATCTGAAACAAAACTTTATTGATCTACATTATAATGAAAGGAAGCATCCAATGGAATTTTTTTAGGTGGTAAAAAGTCTTGCATATTTGGTTCTATAAGAAGAAAGTGTAGATTGAGAGCCCATTGGTTAATTTGCACAGCAATTTACAAGAAGTATCACTCATATGTCTGATGATTTAAGTGTTGTGGTTCAGATTCAATAGATGTAATGTTGGCCTCTGATTGTCCAATTATAATAGATATTTTTGAGTAGTGTAGCCTGAATAGAGATCAGGTCTTAACAAGTGTAGTTAGATGGGCTCCTTCGGCAGATAGAACTTTTAAAAAAATGCAGCTAATCCTTGAGTTACCAAAATTTCTGTCACTAAGTGAGGCAGTTGTAAAGAAGAAATTAATACTCTGACTTAAAAGCAGCAGGAGCACCTTAAATACTTTCTCAAGTACTGCACATCCAGGCAATAGGGGCTTTGGAGATTCTTTTTGTGTTTTTCTCTCTCAGATGCTTTCGAAGATGTTGTCTTTGCTGCTGTGCCTGTGGAATGGATGGATGCTTGTTTCTGCTACCCAGAATGCGTCTACCATCCCTGTGAAACTCTGGGCTTGTTTTCCAAAAGGAGGAGCATCTGAAATAAAGTTGATATGCCGCATGCATGGATTATATGCCAACAGTTCCAACCCCGGAGTGTTCCAGAGCTTGTACATATTCCATGCTGCTTCAGACTCAGTCAGCTGCCATTGGAGAGATTTGGCTAATTGTACTGTCAAGGCCAGTGGAGAAATTGGACATTTTTGTTATGACATGCAAATGGACAGTTCAACTTTTCATATACCTGTTTCATGTCGACCTTTGCCAACACATTTGGAGTCCCACAGAACTGGAAAGAGCGTAACCCAGGACAATTCATGTGACATTGCCCTAATTTCTGCTGCTTTATGGAAATTTGGTGCACCATTGCATCTGAGAACTATTGTTGGATCCCAACATGATAAATTTCTTAAAAATCATTTGCAGCTGTCCTTAATTTCACCTTCTGGGGAAAAAACCACCCAAACGATTGTTAATTGGGAATCACATGACTGGGAATTAAAGGGAAGAGACTTAATTAGACAGGGACCCCCAGATTGGGTAGTTCCAATTAAAGGAACACATTGTGATCAAAGAGCATCCTCTGTTAAGTTTAAATTCTATGGTCATATTTCCATAACAGAAAAAAATAGTGAACAAGGGTTGTATCAGTTAGAACTAGGCTTTCAAAACAAAACAGTTCTTCAATTTAACCCATTGATCACAGACCTTCCTTCACTGCGCCATATGAGAAATCCAATTATTGGATCTCATGTATTAAAATTAGATCAGCCTGAGCAAATTGTTAGGAACCCACAGACCTCTCTGAAGGAGGTACAGATTAATTTTGAAGGTTTGAATGTGTCACAGAAAGTGCCCCAGTGTTCTCCCTTTCTTGATATTAGCCACAGAGGTTGGATAGAATGGGTTAAAATGTGGGAAGGAGTACACCATGGAGAAAGAATAAAAAGGGAATTGTTAGATTGGCTGGGTCCCCTGGGTGCGGGAGTTTCTTTTATAGATGCAGCCAACATAGAAGTATTAGCTAATAAACTTTCATATTCCACAAAACAAATAGGAAAACTTACTGCCCCATTAACCAAATCTTTCTCGCAACTCACAAAACAACCACAAGCTATCAGTAAAGTGCTTCCAGTCTGGGAAACCATTTTAGAAAATGATAACATACTGATAGTCTCTGGGATTCAGTCTCTCCAAAATAATGTTTCATTGGCTTTAGCATGTGGACAGGCCCAGGTAATCACCCAAAATGTAATCATGGATATGATTCGAGAAGCTAAGGCAGGAAAAATTCCCATGGAGGTAAGCAATTTAATTCGACCAGAACTCACACCAGGTGAAATTGCTTTAGAAGCTTGGTGGAGACTGCTAAATGCATCTTATGACTCTACTCAAAACATACTGCGGTTATTCTTAATAACTGTGGAGGCCGCTCAGATTATTCCTATCTATCCAATAGTGCCCCTGGGATTCCAGATTGACAGAGACTTGGTCATGTATTCCAGAGACTCTAATAAATGGGCACACTTTAGGGATGGTGAGTGGCAAAGCGTTAATGTGCGGGGCTGTGTTAAAAAAGAAAATTTAGGCTTTGTATGTGATGATAACAGCTTAGAAGAGCACCATGAATGCTTTTCTCCTCAGCTTATAAATAACTCTCATTGTTCTTTTGATGTAGTCCAAGAAGAAATGTCTACTGTTGTATATACTGGCAAGGGCTGTATTTGTGTTAGAACTCCATGCGAATTTATAATCATTAATAGTGTCATCATCCAACCTATGTTGCCATATATCAATCGTTGCTTTTGCAATATTAGTGTGATTGTAGGATGTGATTTCCAATTTCGTGTACCTGTTTGGACTGTGCAACATATGAAAGCCTATCCCTCTTTATATAAAGAAATATTACCTATTTCACTTGGACTTGGCCTTTCTACTCTTAAAAATCTGCTTTCTCACCCCTCTCTCAAGCAAGAATTACTGAAACTCAGAGATATGGGTGAAAATGCTGCTCTTGAGATTCACCACAACAATCAAGAAATTGCCCAGATTGTAGCAAAGGTTGCATCAGCTGGAGACCATGCCTGGTGGGAGGTGCTCCTGGGATGGTCACCAAGTTCAAATGGAGTACTAAATATTGCTCTACACCCTATTGTGATGATTTTAATCTTTCAAGTAGCATTGGTGATTTGCTTATTGGCATTGGTCGGGTGGCTGAAATGGCAAGCAAGTAGATTACATTATCTACAGAAGCAGATAGTTTCCACCAAAACAAAGATGTGATGGAAATACTTGCCAGGCCATCTGCCATGAAAAGGTAGATATTGCTGTGTCATGTCCTTTTGAAGGCCATACTTATGTTCTTAGTTCTAGTTTGTTTCTACTTACTAAATGTTCAATTGTTAAATGTCTACCACTTTTAGAAAAGAATATTTGTTTGTAAGGGTTATGTGATAGCTTGTTGTTGTTGTTGTTGTTGTTGTTAAGGAAAAGTGAGTGTCTTAGTGCCCAAATCTCTTGGGTGCACAAAACCAAAAACTCCTTGTGTCCCAATGCAGTCAGGATTGCTATTTACAGCTTTATAGTTGATAAAATCATATATGTTTCAGTCACTGTTCTATTGGTAAATACCCCAATTCAATATTTAGTGCTCTTCTTTTCTGGAAATAGCTTGGGCATTTCCACTTTTCTATTTGTCATGGAAAACCTTGATATCCTTCTTGGTAGAGAGATGGTTCTGCTGCTTGAACGCACCAAAACCCAGTATTCCATTTCTTTCTACTTCAGATGATGCTTTAACACAGTCTGAAAAAAATTGACTTAATCTTACCATTGAAGAGCCTTCTTATGCATATGTTAACTCTCAATAGACACTGCCTGACAGCTTTTAGATCACTGCACTCATTCTCTTTTAATATCTTCCTTATGTCAGAGATATTTTGGTTGTGATTTTATCTATTACTGCTTTTAATAAAAATGTTATTTTGTTCCAGTGTCTACTTTGTTTTAATTCATGAGAATGCAAGGATTCCTATTGAATTCTCACAAGTGATCAATATTTAGACCCTGATGATTAAAATTGATCAGCACCTTGCCCCTTTTGATTCACAGTAAGAGAGGTAATTAACTCCGCAGCTTTCCTAGAGGTTCACAAATGTTTTGAGGGTGATAAGAGAGTTTAAGGGAAATCTCAGCAATTCTTACTGGCTTTATGCCCACATAAAGATGATTGGATGAAGGGCAATTATTTGGTTGCTTTGGCTAACTCTCTTCCTTATTCTTGATGCTGTGATGAAGTTTGGTTCTAGAGATTTTTTTTAATAAATGCATTCAAACTTGGTCCTTTTAAAATATTATCTGAGACATTTAAGGTGAAAAACAGGTTTACACATTTTTGATCAAAATAAAAACACTGGATATATATCTAAAGCTGTGATGGAGTTACTAGTGAAAATACAACGGCGGTTTTCAGATAATAGTGACAAAAATTATATCCATTGCATTTTAATATCTCTTTAATATCTTAAATCATAAGAGTATGTCTGATTTACTTTGGCCATGTCATGCTTGCAAATTTATTGAAGAAGGCAATGATGCTAGGAATGGTTTGTGGAACAAGAAGAAGGGGAAGCAAAGAACATGTTGGCTTGATAATGTCAAATCTGATACAAAGCTGAGCATGCAACAATTGAAAGAAGTTGTGCTTGATAGAGTAGAATGGAGAGCACTTGCCTATAAAGTCACCAAGAGTCAGACATGATTAAATGGTTAAAACAACTACAGCTTTATCTCACCATTGAAACAGTAATCTAGTGATCATCTGGATTTTGATCTTGTCATATTAGTTTAATAATATAAATCCAGGTTGTATCATTATATGCAGAAGTCCTAAAAAAAGCAGTAATGACCAGTTTTCTCTTAAGAAAATCATGTTCAGATAAATAGGTTATTATCTTACTTTATTGCACATATTTGCTAGGAGTAATTTATCCAATAAATAACTATTCATCCAAGGTATTGAATTCTTTCACATAGTGCAGAATTACATGTGATAAAGAAGCTTTGTTCTTAGAATGTAAGTTGTAATTCCATAACAGTGGCTACTGTTTTGTGAATGTAATTGGTACCATTTATCAGTAACATGCTTCTGCCATTAACATGTTGTTTTGTGACCTGATGTCCTTGGGAAGTTTTCCAGAGGTTCTGCCTATCTCTAGCAATAATAGTGGTACATAGCAGCATTTCCTGTTTTGCAAGTCTGTTCTGTCAATATATGGGTTGTCTGCCAATTACCGGTACATACAGTCTGTCATTGGATATGATCTAGGACAGCACTAAGACCATGGTGGCAACTGCTATCATTTATAAATAGGAAAATAGTGTACTTTGTGGAAAAAGTTGTTTTTCCTTTTAGTAATTCAAGTATACAAAGCAGATACCTATTGATAACTTCTTTTAAAATGAGTTCTGGAAATAAGTTGCTGATTGATGCTTATGTAAACGCAATAGGTACTACTTTATTTCCACTGGTGTGAATAAAAATAGGAATACATGTCCTAGAATTGTGCTTGTTCTCTGGAGGTTTAGAAACCTGACCTGGGTCACTCCATATGAGGATTTCCCCCCAGTTTGAAAGCAGCTTCAGATCCCAGTGATCTTATAACTCTGACATTGTTAAGAGCAAAGCCTATTTATTTCTAGTTCAGAGACAACATATTAAAGCTACATTAAAATAAATTGAAAATTGTCACTATTTTGACTACTTGATACATGCTTTATAAATTAATATTGTATTCTGAAGATCTTTGAAATATGAACACCTCCATCACTCTATCTCCTAAAGTCAAAACAATTATTACTACGTTTTTCTTCAACTACATGTTCTATAGAGCTTTAATGGAACTTACAAGGAAGTTAAGAATTTTGTGGATGGTTTGCAGCCCCACAGACTCCATTCTGGATTGCAGATAGTATTCTTAACAAGTTCTCATTTCACTTTTTCAAGGCTGTTGTTGTATGCTCAGGAGGAGTTACAAGGATCTGCAAAGAATTTATAAAAAACGAATCAATCCTGGCTGCATTTTCTTATTCCTGCCATTGCAGCAACACCATTGGAGCTGCTGCAAAATAGTTGATATCTGCATTTTTGTTTCCCAATTCATAGTAACATTTTCACAGAAATAGAAGGATTAATACTTTTGCAGCTGGGTAGGTTTCCCTTGTATCCAGATTTTTCCCCCATGGTAAAAAGAGGGCCAGGCAAATGCATGCCACATGTATTAAAATATATATGTGGGATAGAATTTCTAATAATTCATTTTTAATGTATGTGGCGAGGATGAAGAGTTATGTTACTTCAGAAGCTGTGTAGCTCAGAAGCAGACCTTGACTGAATTCTTCTCTCCCCACCCCACTGTGTGTGTGTGTGTGTGTGTGTGTGTGTGTGTGTGTTTCTCTCTTTCTGAATTCTTAAGTCACTGAGAAAGAGCACTAATTAGTTGATGGTTTCATCTATTCTCCATATTTCAAAGTTTATTTCAAATTACTTTTGAGGGGTTAGGGAGCAAAAACAAGTTTGACATACTGTATGGAGGTTCTACTTATCAGGCTTTCATTCAGGATTGTCTAGATTTGTTTTACTGTCTTTTGCAGCTGAACTAGGCAACCTGAATGTACATGAAGTCACAAATAAAAATTTGGGGAATAATGCATCATATGGTAATATAGTAGCTTTTGAACTGTGAGACAGTATATGTTTTACATCCAATCTAATGTGAATGCAGGAAATCCTTTATTTTATCTTCTGTAACTTTTCATCTACAGGTAGGGATTTTTTTTGTTTTGTTTTTGAAGACTGCATAATTGCTGAGTTGGAGGTTAAATAAATGCATTCATTTTTTTAACACAACACATTGCACATGCTCATCATATGCACATGTCCTCTTCTTAGAAATATTGATAAAGGTTATTAGAAGGAGAGGAAAGGCATAAGACTTGTATCTTCTTCATACACACACACACACATGCATAACACTCATGCTATCTTTATTTTCTTCTTTATTAAATAATCAAGGATTTTCGGCTGGATTATTTAAGGGAAGGAAAGCCTACATTGCCTCCCATTAATCTAAAGAGGGTTGCTGGGAGGAAGGACAAAGTCACAAGGTTTTGTCTTTTCTCCTAACAACTTGGCATACCAATTGCTGATTTTTTTTCTGCAGCATAGAAATCATAATGTTTGGCCTATTGTACAGAACTGTAAGGAAATCCTAAATTGTATACAGGCAGTCCTCAACAGCAGTTCATTTAGTGACCGTGCAGAGTTACAACAGCACTGAAAAAAGTGTCAGGTTTCCTATTCATATTTTTCTTTCTGAGTTGCTTGTGCAAGATGACAGTTTAGCATTGTTGGTAACTTACTCTTGAGACTAGTTCACTGTAGTTAGAATCTCGGTGTTCACATTATATGCTTTTTTAGCCATAATAATTGTAGAAATCCACTGCAATGGGACTATCTGTTCTGCTGGACTTTAATAGGCTATAGTTACTATAAATGCTGCTATAAAGATAATAGGAAGAACTGCTAATCCAGGGGTGTCAAATCACATTGTCACAGCGTCATCACGTGATGTATCCAGCGGTGGGTTGCTCCTGGTTTGGCTCGGTTCTTAGAACCGGTAGCGGCGGCGGTGGGAGGTTCCACCCACCCACCCGGGATGCTCCGCCCACCCACCCGGGATGCTTCTGCGCATGCGCAGAAGCATCATGTGCGAGAGTGCGTGCGCGAATCAGTAGCAACGGGTTTTACAACCCACTACTGGATGTATTGGGACTCCCCCCCCTTCGCTAAACCGTGTGTGGGCGTGGCCAGCACGTGACTCATCTGCCTGCAGGCCAGGAGTTTGACAGCCCTGTGCTAGTCAGTTGAAGAACAGCAATAGCCAGTGTCATAATGATGTCTCTGATTCTATATGATACAGATATGATCAATCTGTAGTCCTCCCGATGATGCTGAATTCCAGCTCTTGTTCTCTGTGGTGAATTCAAATTGTTCAATAATGTTATACTGTGTTTTTTTTTAAAAAAGAAAAGCCACATTTCTTGCCAAAGCAAGAAAAATGCACACCTTCCCCTTAACAAGTGCTTATTAAACAAAGTTTAGCATTTATTGTACATACTTGGATGTTTTTTTAAACATACGGTAATAGTTTATTGTTTTTTAATAGCTAAATTCTAAAAAAAATCGGAGTGAGCATCTTCAAAAATATATTCATTTTTTTATTTTTCTCTGTTTATCATACATAAATTTATATATTTTCTAAATAAATAAAAATAAATTTATCAGGATAGAAACCGGGAGACCATGAATTCTAGTTCTGCCTTGGCAAGCCACTTCTGAAAATCTTGCCAAGAAAACTACTGGGACTGGTCCAGGAAGTTACTAGAAGTCAACACTGATTCAAAGGCACAAAAACAAACACATCCTATTCCAATTATTTTTGTGATGTGTTCACTGTTGCTTCATCTGTTTGTTTTAGTTATTAAAGAAAATACATTATGCACTATAGGTAGACCAGCTGCATATGTACAATATTGTTAGCCAAGAAATTCTTAAAAATTCAGCACTTCAGGATTCAGTATGGTATTCAGAAGTTGCTTATCTGGCTGGTACAGCTATTGGAGGTAGACCAAACATGTGGCAATCATTTAGGATAAGAACACCTGCAGTTTATTTTTTGCTATTGGCACATGAGATAGCCATCCTGTTTAATATTATGTGTTCCTTTCTGCTTTAGATTTTATTTTTGTCAGAAACATTTAATGGGGGAGAGGTGGGAAACTAAAGATCCAGATAGCTGAAAGGGAACATTCTCAGCTTTATTGCTCTTAAATTACATCTTGTTCACTAGTCCTAATGTTGCTGCTATAGATAAAATTTTCAAAAGCTTGAATGAATCTCCCTGGAGCATTTTAACTGTTGTTATCCCAGTATTGTTAGCTGACAATAGCAGAAACCTTTCCTAGCCTGCTGACTTTTTAAAGTCTTTTTTTAAAATTTCATGTTGTAAACTACCAAAATGCCTTACAGCACAATGTTCGTTTGTGTCTGCTTTATTCTCTGCTTCAGTTGCTTTTTTTAATTACTTAAAATTGTTAACAGCTGCTTTCTTATATGTTGAGTTAGCTAGATGTCTGGTCTTGCATTTATCTGAAATAGATAAAGCTTTTAAATGAGTGTTAATTTCACAGGAACAAACCCCTCTGCCATCTTGGGAAATGAGAAGTGTTACCCCCATTCATGACTATGGAATTCTGTGTTCCTTTGTGACAATAGCTATATGGGTCCTGTATCCTGTTCCAAAACATCCTGATTAGAGGTAATTCTTTTAGAAAAATGTGAAATAGATATTGTTGATGTGGCCTGATAATTTCAGTAGAGACCTGTCTTCAATTTGAACATGAGTTTGGAATCTTTTACAGTTTTACTTTCACAATGGATCACATTTTAGGTACTGTGTCATACATGTAGCTGCATCTGTATTTTTGACCATGACAGATGCAATATCCAGTTCAGTCGCTTGTATGTAGACTTTTAGCCACTCTGTTAGAACAGAATGTTGCCCAGGGTATACTATTATGGAGGTAGTCTACACTTCATACCCCTTCATAATTATAACATCTATCCTACTGTGAGTCTGTGGTGCCATATTATGGTGATTTTATCATGGTTTTACCTTAAAACTTTATCTTGTATATTGTATTGCCCACATATTGCATATACCCATATATACATATGCGCGCGCGCGCACACACACACACACACTGATGTTTTATTAAAACTTATACCGGAATTTGTATTTCTATGTAGGTGTTTTATTAGTATTGTTTATCAGTGATTGCATGACCTCTATAGATGCCATTTGCTAATTAAAAAATATATGTAGCATTATGCTGATTGGAGGAATATATTTCCCAAGTTTAATGTGGTCTTGTTGAGTTGAATTAAAGTGCCTATAAAGAGCCGTAGTGGCACAGTGGTTAGAATGCAGGCTACTTCTGCTGACTGCCGGCTGCCAGCACTTTGGCAGTTCGAATCTCACCAGGCTCAAGGTTGACTCAGCCTTCCATCCTTCCGAGGTGGGCAAAATGAGGACCCAGATTGTTGGGGGGCAATATGCTGACTCTGTAAACCGCTTAGAGAGGGCTGTAAAGCACTCTGAAGTGGTATATAAGTCCAAGTGCTATTGCTATAACCTATAATCAGTCCTATAGTAATACTAATATCTCATTTCTTAGTAACCAGTTGTCATTTGGAGACTTGTCGTGCTTTGTACAGTTATGACAAGTATTCTGAAGAAGTTGATTAGTTCGTTGTACTGATTGTGTTAGAATTTCAGAATGGGATTGATTGTGTGCTGCTAGAATAACTTGCAGATAGCAACCTTTAATTTTATTTTCTGTTTGCTCAAAGGAATAGATTACTCATTATAGAAACATTTTAAGGAATGTCCTGGAATCATATTAAGCTAGGAACATATAGTATGTAAATTCTTTCCGAAATATAAGTTTTATTGCTTTGATGGAATTAAAAAATGAAAATACTCTAATAGGAGATTGAGTAGTTCTTGTTTAATATTGGTATTTTAATATGTATTTTTCTATGTCTAGTTTCAACTCAATCTACCTTAATATGCATTAAATGCTCATCCTGAAGATATTGCATTCATTTTATATAGCCTTTTTAAATCAGGCAATTGTTTCTAAATCATGAAGAATGGTATCTTTTTTATATGTGATATTTCCTGCAGTGCAAGTGTGAGAGGTGAAGCCAAAAATAACACTGTATGTGAATGGAGCCTCAGTATCCATTACGAGGCACCAAAGAAGGCTCTGAATTTTTCTCTTTTTTCATAACAAAAGAAAATTAAAATAATCGTCTGAGCCAAAGATTAAAGAAGTACCATTTTTGATCTCTAAAATAGGTAATTTATAAAGCTGCAGTAAGAGAAATAATAAACTTATATCAGTTATTCAGATAAACTGTATATACATATCATTTGAAAAGACAAAAAATTCACATATAAATCTATTGAATTAGATTCTTTAAAAGTCTTCTGTAACGTCCCAGTCTTATTTAAACAGATGCAATTCATGTTTATTACACAGCGCTAAACTAGGATTTGTACTAAACTATTTTTAATTTTTTTCAGATATCATAGTTTTTATTTCTTCTGCTAGAATCAGAGGAAATCGATAGAATACAAGAATAAAAAAATCAGAATTTAAATGAGGAAATTAAAAAAAAACACTGAAGAAGTAAAGTACGATAAATAACACCAGGCAAACACGAGAAAACAATGGTCAAAAAACTACAAGGGGGAAAACAATATTCTACCAACACTGGAAAGGCAACTTACTATACATAAACAGGGAGCAAAGGCCGCACTCACTTTCACTGATGATGTTATCTAGTTGGGTAATTAAACATCTGCAAGCAAACAGCCACGGTCAGAGAGCACCAAGAACTCCACAATAGCAAGAATCTGTAATTCTTGTGGTTGGAAATAGTACAGTTTTAGCAATTAGAATATTCGGTAGCCATATGTGTAATTATCTCTTTTATATATTACTTGTAGTCTGTTTTCAAGGAGATCTACTCACACGTGCTCCCTACCATCTATAGAAAGTTTAGAGTAGTGGCAGGTGTTAGCCTCCTCCCATCCTCTAAAGTCTTATTTTCTATTTAGGGGGCATGTTTTTGTGAATAGTGCAGTGCCACACAGACAGAGTTTAAAAGTATCTTCCATAGCTTTCTGTTTTTCTTTTTTCTTTTTCAGTATCAAATTATCATGGTCCACAGGCCTTTCTCTTCTTTGTATTTGAAATACTAAGACAATTTGCATTGAGGATAGAATTTATATTTTTTTCCACATATAAATAGCACCATTATTTTTAAACTTCTAATGCCCTTCGGTGTGGTTTTCTTCTTTTCCATGAAGGTTAGCCGGAACAGCCTGATAGGGGCCCATTTCCAGAGAAACGTGGATGATGCCAGAACTATGACAGGGGCTGCAGTCTTGGCATTGAAGGGAGGTGATCAGTTATGGAACAGTCAAAGGAGGAAGTACCTGAAGTCAGGGAAGAAGAGGAGGAAAAGGAAGAGACAGTGATGGCAGTAAGTGGAACCTCAGAGCCAAATGAAGGTCTAGGTAATTCGGCACCATCTGCCAGGTATACAGGTAGGTTGGAAAAAGATATTAATGCCTTAGAGACACTTAAAGGAGCAATGGACATGTGTTAAATATTTCCCCCCAGTAATTTGTTCTCAGTGGGATGACATTTTCCTTATGATTATAACAAATGTATTACAGCCTTTATTAATTCCCAGCTCTCAAATATATTAAGAAACTTTGCTTTATTTTTGTTCTGCACACTTAGTGTGCTTTGGGTCCTTTAGATTTAGGAACCTGGAAGCATGCCTTCTTTTTAGCAGCACCCGCCCTCTGGAATGAGGTTGCCCCTGAGATCTGGATGCCCTGCTGTTATTCAGAAGGGCCTTGAAGACCTGGCTCTTTGCCGAGGCCCTTTGTGAGGGAGAATTGGTACCTTCATCCTTGTCCAATCTGTCATTATTGCAAATGCTAAGGGCACTACTCTGAGAACTGAAAATGTAAATAATCTGCAAGTTTTAGTAATAAAAATCAAGAAAGATAGTGAAAAAAGCAGGGCAAAAAATATAAAGAAGATTAAAATAATGACAACAGGTACCACAGCCAGCCTTACAACTGACAATGAATTTATTGTAGTGATAAATTGCTGCTTCTTTTTAGGCTCGACTATCAATAGTAAAGGGACCATCAATAAAGAAATATATCATAGACTAGCATTTAATAGAGTAGTAATGAAGGCCTTGGAAAAGACTTTGTATGCTGAGATGTGTGTATAACTAGAAGGATCAGAATTGTGAAGGTGATGATCTTCTCCTTCACACTCTATGGAAAAAAAAGTTGGACTTTAAAGAAGCAGGATAGAAAGCATATTGATGCTTTTGAAATTTGTTATTGGAGAATAGCATGGATAGCAAAGAAAGCAAAGAAATAAATACAATGGATAGTGAAGAAAATATATCCTAATTTTCTCTTGCAACACTGATTGAAATTCCTGCAGTTTGATCACAACACACAAGCCATCTTAAAAGATAGATGATAGATAAGATAGATAGATAGATAGATAGATAGATAGATAGATAGATAGATAGAGATAGAGTGAGTGAGTGAGTGAGTGAGTGAATGAGTGAGTGAGTCTACTAAGTGAATCAGTACAGAGTGATAGTAAGATAGTAAGACATAGTAAGACATTGTCTTTTACCTTTTATAGTCGAAAAGCAGTTGTTCTTATCTAATTGAAAGAATATTGGATGAAGTTCATATTATAAAATCATCTGCTTGTACAAAAAAATCTGAATTTATTGTTATGCTACATTGCACATTAGGATTTGAACATATATGGGTCAAAACATACATAACAGCAAGCTTTCAACAAAAGTTGAAAAGAATATGAAAGAGTAAATATGATTCTGAAAAAAATATTTTAGTGACTGCCAAGCTTTGTTGCAAACCCATGTTCAAATTGCTGGACACAAAGATAGGGATTTTTCCCTATAACACTGATGGCGAACCTATGGCACGCGTGCCACAGGTGGCACGCGGAGCCATATCAGAGGGCACGCGAGGCGTTGCCCTATGTCAGCTCCAGCGCGCATGTGCGCGCTGGCCAGCTGATTTTCGGCCTTGGGGAAGGCCATTTTGCCCTCCGGAGGCTTCAGGGAAGCGTCTTGAAGCCCCGGAGTGCAAAAAACGGCCCAACGGGCAAACCGGAAGTTCGGAAAAACGCACTTCCGGTTTGCCGTTGGGCTGTTTTTTGCACTCCGGAGTGCGAAAAACGGCCCAACGGGCAACCGGAGCGCAAAAAACAGCCCAACGGGCACACCAGAAGTTCGGAAAAACGCACTGCCAGTTTGACGTTTGCCCGTTGGGCCGTTTTTCACCGTCCCAGGCTTCAGTGAGGCCTTTGCGCATTCGCGGGGGTGGGGGGTGCATGCGCAGGGGGCAGCGTGGGGGGGTTGTGCGCATGCGTGGGGGGAGGGAATGGGTGTGGGCACGCACGCGCGCTAGCGCGCGCGTGCACACCCCCTTTTGGCACGCGGACCAAAAAAGGTTCGCCATCATTGCCCTATAAGATAGTTGCTTCCAGATTTTGCATCACAGTGTTTGCCATATAGTACCAGTAGTTGTCAACATACGACTACAATTGAGCTTGGAAATTTGGTTGTAAGTTGAGTCATCATGGACATTAAGTGAACATGATTGTTAAGCAAATAACATGGTCATACGTCTAAATACAGCTTATCTAATGGGGCAGTTTTTGCTGGAAAACAGCAAAACATGATCATGTAACCGTAGAAAAAGCAGTGGGATTGACTTGTGACCTCCTGCCAGATTCCCATTGATTTTGCTTGTGGAAAGCTGGCAGGGAAGGTTTCAGATGATGATCAAGTGATTGCAGGACGCTGCAACCTTTATAAATGTGAACCAGTTCCTAAGTGCCCAAATCGCAATCATGGAACTATGGGGATGTTGTAATGGTTGCAACTTTGAGGACTGGTCATAACTCCCCTTGTTCAGCACTGTCGTAAGTTTGAATGATCACTGAATGAATGAACATAATCAGAGGACTACCTATACTTTCTCAGATTCGGTAATTACAAATGCAAGGTAAATAAGCAAAGCAAAAAGGCCAGAGATTTGTACCAGATCGTACTTTATTGCAAAATTACAATGTAATACCTTCTCCATTCTGTTTCCTGATAGATCTTTCCCAGAGTTCTTCTCCTTCTCTGTTGGACCAACTCCAGATGGGCTGTGATGAGGCAAATTCAGGAAGTCTAAACGTGGAATGCAGAGTCTGTGGTGACAAGGCATCAGGGTTTCATTATGGGGTACATGCATGTGAAGGCTGTAAGGTAAGGACAACACAGAGATTAGATATAACCTTATGAGAGGTAGACTGTGGGTTCCTTGGTGTTCTCTAAGTTTGGAGGTTTTCTTGCAGATGTTTCATTACCAAACTAGGCAACATCATCAGTACTAAAAGGGAGTGAGGTTTGCTCTTATTTTTATATACTAGTGGCTTGTCCTGCCAGTGTTGGTGGGAGTGTGGTGGTTTCTTGATTAAGCTGTTGTTTACTGTTAGCTTGTTTGTTTGTGTTGGTAGTTCCTTGATTGGGGTATTGTTTACTTCTTAATTGTTGGTCTAGTGTTAATCTTGGTGTTAATCTCTGCTCATATGGGTGTTGATTGTTGGGAAGGTGTTTTGAGCTTTTTGATTGTCTCTTTTGAGTGGTATATAGATGTTTAACTCTATGTGCTTGTTGATGGCTAATTTATCTAAGTACCAGGCCTCCAGGAATTCTGTGGCGTTTTTGGACATTTTTGATCTAGGATTGCTCACAATTTTCCAGTTGAAACTATGGTTGACTCTGTCCATGTGTTGTGAAATAAATGAGTTTTCATCATGTCTTCTGTCTGCTAGTTGGTGTTCACAGATGTGTTCTGCCAATCTTCTACCTGTTTGTCCTACATAGTGGCTGTTACAGTCCTTACACTGTAGGTTGTAGATGACTCCTGTTTTTTTCTCCTGGGTGTGCTGTGTCTTTTGATTTACTTAGGATGTTTTGGAGGGCTTTAGTTGGTTTGTGTGCTACGATGATGCCATGTGGTCATAATAGTCTGTTGGCGGTTTCTGATATGTTTTTGCTATATGGCAGTGTTATGCTTTATGCTTTTTCATAGCTTGTGTTTGTTGAACTATGGTGTGTTGAATGATCGGGCACTCTTTGATAAAGCTACATGGATATCCATTTTGTTGGAAGACATTGTATAGTTTCCTTTTTCCAATGTTCAAGGTTGCTGCAGTGTGTTTGTGCTTGTCTAAATAGACAAGCATCTCTTGAGTAGTTACTTTGTTAGTGGAGCACCTGGGTTGTGTGGGCAGTTTTTCAATAGACTTGTGTTTCTAATTTACCATCACTGCCTCTGCTGTTGAGAATATCTAGGAAAGGGAGTGTATTGTTGTTTTCTTTTTGTGAATTTTATTCCTTTGAAGATGTTGATAGTTTTGTGTGTTTTTTTCTAGTTGGTTCTTTTTATTATTATTAGCATTGATGGTGTTGCCTAATTTGGTAATGAAACATCTGCAAGAAAACAATCGAGATAAGAGAGCACCAAGGAGGCCACAGTTTAACTCTGAGTAACAAATATTCTCTAGGGAGGGAAAGATGGAACTACAGGTAGAAACTGTGGAAGTCCCCTTTTTGTTGTTGTTCTTATTTTTCATTGAATCTCTCCTCTCTCCGAATGTAGAGATCGCTTTTAGAAATTAGGCCTGGCTCTGTATGTGATAACTGAAGCAAGACCTTTGTATGCATAGAGATGGAAAGATTCACAGATTCTCACAATGGAAGAATGGGTGGTGAAGTTAATGGAAATAGCTGAGATGGCAAAATTGATTACCTTGATTAAAGAAAAGATTTTGTCTAGCTTTGTTTCTATGTGGAAACCACTTTTGGACTTTTTCTTAGAAACCAAAAGAAATGCTATACTGATTTTGGGATTTGACAGCTAGAATGGTTTATGAGTATAGAAATATAATATTGAATTTTAGATCAAACGGTTAATGTATTTTATATTTGTAACTAAATCAAAGAAAGTTGGAAGTTACCTTTCTGTTTCTTTTCTTTTCTCCTCATTCCTTTGCACCTTCCTCTTCCATATTTGTTTTTCCTTCTTAATTTTTTCCCTAGGTTTTTTTATTATTTATTTATTTTAATTATTTAGAGGATTTGTATGGCTGCCCACTCTTTCAACAAAAGAGCAGCTTACAAACAATAAAAATCAATATAAAAAGAATAGAAACAATAACCTCCCTCCCTCCCACCCACCCACCCCAGCAATAACAAGCAATGAAATGAGCCACTTGATGGGTTCCAACCCACTTTGGGCTCCCCAGGCCTGTTGGCTGAACCAGATCTTCAGGGCTTTGCGAAAGAGTGTTAAAGTGGGGACCAGTTTAATCTTTGTGGGAATGATGTTCCAAAGAGAGGGAGCCACTCTGGAGAAGGCCCTTCTTCTGGGTCCCGACAAATGTACCTCCTTAGGAGACGGGACCCGCAACATTTCCCTGCCTCCCCCTCTAGTGGGTTGGGTGGATGTAACTGGGAAAAAACAGAGTCCTTCAGATAACCTGGTCCCAAGCCATGAAGGGCTTTAAAGGTGACATCAGCAGCTTGAACTGCACCCGGAAGCAAATCTGCAGCCAATGCAACTCCCACAGGAGAGGTGACTCTTATGCATACCTGGGTCTGCATAAAACCATACAGGCAGCTGCATTTTGAACCAATTTGAACTTCTGGATGCTTTTCAAGGGCAGCCCCATGTAGAATATGTTGCAATAGTCAAGATGGGAAGTGAGTAGGGCATGGATTTATATTTTATTTTTTGTAGAAATTTAATGAAGTATTTTTTCTTAAAAGAAGAAGCTAGACCTGGCTGAAATGCTGCAGGGCACCTATTAACAGATTCTGTTCCTCATGGTGCCCAGGATAAATGCTAATAGTATCTTAAGTAATACCAAAAAAGATGAGACAGCAAGGACATTGTGAAGTTGGGATTTGTTGATTACAGGAAAGTCCATCTGGTGGTCACTTGTGAAACTGCATGCCTGCTTCTTCTTTTTTTATATATTAAACATATTTATTTAGGTTCTCTCCCCCACCTCAATCATTATTTTCTGCAAGCATGCATATTTTAATCTTAGAAGGTTTTTTTGTAATATGTTTAAGGCATCTACTTATTGTTAAGGTAATAGTAAACCTGGCACTTCTGAAAAGGCTATTAATATCAGAATGAAACATCTTGTTTGTTTCCATCTGTCTTATCACTTACCAACAGGGATTCTTTCGTCGAACGATCCGCATGAAGCTAGAGTATGAGAAATGTGAGCGGAACTGTAAAATTCAGAAAAAGAACCGAAACAAATGCCAGTACTGCCGCTTTCAAAAATGCCTTTCACTAGGCATGTCACACAATGGTGAGATCTCCCTTCTCTTGCTCTGGGTAGGGGTGAAGCATAGAGTTATAGTGAGATCAGTGGAATTATACATTTACTATTAAATTTAATAAGGGGTAGAAATTTGAGGAATGCCTCACTGGATAGACTTCTGCTTTGAAAAAAGATATATTTAAAGCATGGGTACCCTGCATACCATTTTAAAATACAGTAGCTAATAAATCAATATCAAATAAAATGAGCGCTAAAAGCTCAAATATCATTTGAGCATAAAATAAAAATATGGTCTATGCAACCCAAAATGTCCATTTGCATTTCCAGAACAAAAATAAAATTGGTTTCCCTCTGAAATCTATATAAAATTATTCTAAATAATTGCATGTCTTTGTTTCTTTTCTTAAAGCATTTTGAGAGCGTTTGGTATGTTTCTGTGTGTTGATGCCTATATTGCATAAAGAAAAAACTAAAAAAAATCTTAGGGTATTTATATGAAGGCACACAGTGATTTTAATACAGGCTTGTTGCAACTAAGCAAAATTTGTATAGTCAGTGTCCAATTGGACAACTGTATGGGAATTCAGTGAATGTTGGCCCTCATTCAAGGTTAGATGGCACTGCAGTAAAAGCTCTGCTTTTGACTATGAAACAGTTAACATCCTACAATAATCTACAATATGTCCAAACTGTTGATACTGAACTGAAGACACATGAACTAACATTTGATCTGATCCCGACTGGTATATGGGCTGAGAGGAGGCAGAATGATTACATTTGCTTTAGAGCAGTAGGTAGTACTTTTCCTCCCAGGTTTGCCTGTGTGTAGCAATATGTTTGTACTGCTGTGCCATAAATTTGAAAATGCCTACTAACTCAGCCTTTCAGTCAGCACAAAAGCACCCATCCAGAAGAATGGAAAGTTTCTTTCCACCAAAAAGACATGCCTTTGCTTGCCTGGAGAAGCCTGCTGACATAGGATATGCTACCTTGCACTCCTCATCAGCATTGTACTTGGGGAGGTAATTATCATTAACTGTGTCACCCTGCATGTGTTTACTTTTTTTGTAGAATGCCCTTAGAAAGCTATTGCTATATTTTTGGATTAAAATGAAATCATTTAAAATGAAGCTTTGTCTGGGAGCAGCAGGTGTGGGCATAGTAACTTGAACAGTAGATTAGAACCAGATGACCTCCGTTCAAATCCCACTCAACCCATGATGTTCATTTATGACCTTGAGCTAAAGTCTCTCTGCCTAACATACTTCTCACAGCTGTTAAGGTGATAAAATGAGGAACATTGTGTATATTTTCCCTAAACTCTTTGAAGAAAAGATGGAATATAAACTAATATATTTATATTTGTCTTTTTCTATAATGTTATGTTACAAACAAAAAGCAGTTTTAAAAGATATGATAGCATGTTAATAAAAATAACTGTTCTTAACCTTTTTAGCTCAAGGCTTTTAAGCCGCCTGCTTTGTTTTGTTTCTTTAGCCATTCGTTTTGGCCGCATGCCAGAAGCTGAAAAAAGGAAGTTAGTGGCAGGACTGACAGCTACTGAAATCAGCTGCCAGAACCAGCAGGTAGCTGATCTGAAAGTCTTTTCCAAGCACATCTACAATGCCTACCTGAAAAATTTCAACATGACCAAAAAGAAAGCACGAGGCATCTTAACTGGAAAAGCCAGTAGCACCCCTGTGAGTACCTCAATTCCAGAGGTCTATGTACTGTACTAAGCAAGAAAGACATTCTTCTCAAAATAAATTAGTATATATCCATATTTTTAATACTATTTTTTAAACTATGAGTAGTGTTTAAAAGATTTAGGTGAGATTGGTGTGCTATATTTATAGATAGCAGTAATTAAATGAACTGCCAGCAATTTACATTCCAGTAAAAGCTATATATTAAAACTGCAATTAAAACTTTTATCAATAGAAACGACCAACAAATATAACCCAACTTAATAGAAGTCATATTTAGGTTTCAAAAGCTCCACAAAGAAACTTCACAGTCCTGTGAAAAATTCCAAGATACAGTTGCAAGAAAAAGTATGTGAACCCCTTGGGATTACGTAGAGTTTTGCATGAATTGGTCATAAAATGTGCTCTGAATGTCATCTAAGTCACAACAATAGAAAAACACAGTCTGCTTAACATAATACTACACAAACATTAGATGTTGCCATGGTTTAATTGAACATAACGTAAACATTCACAGTGCAGGGAGGAAAAAGTATGTGAACCTTTGGACTTAATAACTGGTTGACCCTCCTTTGGCAGCAATAACCTCAACCAAACGTTTCTGTAGTTTGCAGATCAGACCTGCACAACGATCTGGAGTAATTTTGGACCACTCCTCTTCACAAAACTGGTTCAGTGTAGCAGTATTCTTGGGGTGTCTGGTGTGAATCGCTCTCTTAAGGTCATGCCACAGCATTTCAATCGGGTTGAGGTCAGGACTCTGACTGGGCCACTCCAGAAG
>QLTV01003654.1:7678162-7710915 GCA_003457575.1 Thermophis baileyi
CAGCCTCTGCCTCTTTTTTTTTTTTTTTTTTTTGCTGAGAGTGTGATGGCAGAACAATGTAGCAATCCTCAAACTGAAATGTATATTTTTGCTAGAAGTTCAAATTTCAGATGTTTTAAAAAAAATAGGGACTGACAATATAAAAAATAGAAATAAATATTTAAGAAACAATTACAATGTAGCTTTTCTTTTACGTAAGTCTAACCTTAGCTTCCCTGAGGACATAGATGAATTTTTCTGTTACAAATTTCACAGAAATGTTGAACAGTATCTCTGAGTCACAATGTATTAACGCAATTATGAGTAATGGTAATTTTTAAACTTAAAATCTTTTTAGGGCTAAATACATTTCTGGTCCTTGGGGGGGTCTTCATTTGTTTTACTCTGAATGTGAATCTTTTTTTAAAAAAAAAATACTGTATTTAAACTGAAATAGAAGCATACTGAAACACACAAGCAAATTTAAGATATACTTTTGGAAGTACAAATATAAAAATGATTAATTTTGTCACTAGCGTTAATTTAGACTGTCAGGTATAAAATAGATCACATACCTTAATGTTTTCCTATATGCAAATATCATGAAATGCCATTAGTTTCAGAATCTTGTGTTTATACACATAGATCAATTTGCATGTATAAAGCAGCCTTCAGTAACCCACAAGAGACTGTCGGTGTGACATGCTGTTAATCCAAACCACAACATTTAATTACTTTGTTTGTGTGGACTTTGTTCAGTTCAGTACACATAGTCTTAGGCCAAACTAACTACTATTTGAGCTCAGACATAAGAGCTGATAGGTAGGATGCTGACACAAAATTCCAAAAAAGTACTTGTACAAATGATATTTCATTGAGCAAAGTAGGTTATACTTCTGAGAAAAAATACATGGGATTTCAGTGCAGGATTCTACATAGTTGTGCAGGTTATTTCATGTTGAAAAACTTTGAAAATAGTGCTTCATACATGTAAAATAGTTCAGTTTTCATTTTAGTAAGACTAGCTTGGCAGCAGATCTTTATCTAACTGGATAAATGGAGCCTTATGGTAACTGTTCAATCCCCTTCTAGCTTAAGCAGTTGTTAACGATTGCTTTATGAAATCCATTGCTTCCGATGCATGAAAATGTTTGTTACATAAGTTAAATTAACTTCTAAGAATGTCCAGGACTCCTGGGTTGTTGTTTAACTATGCTCCTTTTTAAATTTTGAATTTTGAATTCAAGCTTACAGTGCTTGTAGCTGTTTCACATGATATCAAAAAAGACATACATAATATAGCTACTGCATCTGATATTATCTGATATGAAATATACAGTGATCTATTTGTATGTACCATATGCATTGGAAATATGCATTGGCTCTGGGAGCGGTTCGCAGGTTCTGAAAGAAACATAAGGAAAATATTTAAGGAAGCATGAGAAGAAGAAAAAAAAAACAAATGGAGAAAGGTAATATTTTAGCTTATTGGTGTCCCTGCAGATTTTACTCCGCTAGTCACTGCCAACTATAGGGGGCGGTGTTCATCTCCATTTCAAGGCCATGCTGTCCAAAAACATTTCTACGGTCATATGGCCAGCATGACATCATGGAACAGTGTTTCCTCCCCACCAAAATAGTACTTATTTATCTACTTGTATTTGCAAACTGGGCAGGAGCTAGGCGAAGACGGGCACTCACACCTGTCACATGATGCTGTCAAGTCTTGAACCCAGGCTGTCGGCTTCCCAACCAAAAAGTCTAGCGTCTTAACCACCGAGCCATTGCGCTGCCTTTTTGGTGAGTAGAGTAATCCATATCCAGTTAAAATAGACTTTTATGCATAGAACCCAAACACATGCTGATTCAATAGGGGATATAATTAATATATTAAGAAATATATTAATAAGAAACTGCATGGTTACTTTCCCACATTCCCACTCTCATCTCATAATGAATTATTCAAAATAGTGGCTATAAAGTCTCTGAAAAGTAATGGTAGTAAGAGAAAGAAATGATATGACCAGATGTTTCCGTTAAGTCCATGTGTATAAACCTATTGGTATGAATACATTTCATTATTTTTCAGTAAGCTGAGAAAGAATGAACAGTATGTGTAGTCTACTACTTTTTGCATAGTCTAAGGAATAAGCTGACTGGTTTTCAGTGGGATAGCTCAATCTGATGAACAACTTTTACACTCTTCTGTTGGTTGGTAAGAGAAGGAACTGACTGATTGATGCTGTTTCTTGTTCTCATCAAGAGTTGTCAGAAGTGAAGGGCATCTGTATGACTAGTTTGCAAATGCTTTGAAGTAATTTGGGAATGGAACAGTACCATGTAGAAGTGTCCTAATTATCCAGGATGTGTTCTCTTAAAGATTATTCTTTTAATTATGAACCATTGAAGATATAAATAGTAATTACAGAAATGAATAAACACTACTGACTAGTTGCTAAAAATGGCATTTCTATAAGTTTTTACCTAGACAGTGTCCTTGTATTTTTAAAGATCCTGATATTGGAAGCATTTTATAGATTTGCTTCAGTAACTTTTAACAACAGCTGAATAAGATCAATATTATTCCGTAGCAGATATAAGTTGGAAGGATGCAGTTAGTGACTAGTTAGATTTGAATCTGACAAAATTGCTATGAACTAAATCACATTCTCCCAGTTAGGTATGCATGCTTCTATACCAGCGGTGAAATCTACTTACCTTCCCTACCAGTTTTCACCCTCTGCACATGTGTAGAACGCTTTGCACATGCGCAGAGGGTTAAAAACAAGAAAATGATGATGTCCGGGTGGGTGGGCGGAGCCTCGCACTGCCGCTGCTACCGGTTCTCCGAACCATTGGTGGCCCCTGGTATGCCCGGACCAGGCCGAACTGGTAGCATTTCACCCCTGTTCTATATCCCAAAATTAACATGCTTAACTTCCAGACAACATATGCTGGATCATGGAGAAAGCTAGGGAGTTCCAGAAAAACATCTACTTCTGCTTCATTGATTATGCTAAAGCCTTTGATTGTGTGGATCACAACAAATTGTGGCAAGTTCTTAAAGAGATGGGAGTACCAGACCATCTTATTTGTCTCTTGAGAAACCTATATGCGGATCAAGAAACAACAGTGAGAACTGGACACGGAACCACTGATTGGTTCAAAATTGAGAAAGGAGTTCGGCAAGGCTGTATACTGTCGCCCTGCCTATTTAACGTATATGCAGAGCACATCATGAGAAAGGCGGGGCTAGATGAATCACAAGTTGGAATTAATAGCAATAGCACTTAGACTTATATACCGCTTTATAGTGCTTTACAGCCCTCTCTAAGCGGTTCACAAAGTCAACATATTGCCCCCAACAATCTGGGTCCTCATTTTACCCACCTTGGAAGGATGGAAGGCTGAGTCAACCTTGAGCCGGTGAGATTTGAACCACTGAACTGCAGCTAGCAGTCAGCTGAAGTAGCCTGCAGTACTGCACTCTAACCACTGCGCCACCTCGGCTCTTCCCAAGAGATTAAGATTGCCGGGAAAAATAACAACCTCAGATATGCAGATGATACCACCCCAAAGGCAGAAAGTGAAGAGGAACTAAAGAGCCTTTTGATGCAGGTGAAGGAGGAGAGTGCAAAAGCTGGCTTGAAGCTCAACATTAAGAAAACTAAGATCATGGCACCCGGCCCTCTCAATTCCTGGCAAATAGATGGGGAAGAAATAGAGGTAGTGACAGATTTTATTTTCCTGGGCTCCAAGATCACCGCAGATGGGGACTACAGCCAAGAAATTAAAAGACGCTTGCTCCTGGGGAGGAAAGCCATGGCAAAGCTAGAAGCATACTAAAAAGCAGAGACATCACCCTGCCAACAAAAGTACGTATAGTCAAGTCTATGGTTTTCCCATTTGCAATGTATGGGTGTGAAAGTTGAACCATAAGAAAGGCTGAGCGCCTAAGAATTGAGGCCTTTGAACTATGGTGCTGGAGAAGACTCCTGCGAGTCCCTTGGACTGCAAGGTGAACAAACAAGTCAGTCCTAGAGGAGATCAACCCTGACTGCTCTTTAGAAGGCCAGATCCTGAAGATGAAACTCAAATACTTTGGCCACCTAATGAGAAGGAAGGACTCACTGGAGAAGAGCCTAATGCTGGGAACGATTGAGGGCAAAAGAAGAAGGGGACGGTAGAGAATGAGATGGCTGGATGGAGTCACTGAAGCAGTCGGTGGGAGCTTAAATGGACTCCATTTAAGAAAGGCCTGGAGGAACGTTGTCCATGGGGTCGCGATGGGTTGGACACGACTTCGCAACTAACAACACCACTGTTCTGCCCCAGCTACGGACCACAAAGAACGTAGCACACACAAAGTCTGTACAAACCTTAGTTTACTAATTAAGGACTACTAATAAGCTTTCTTAGTAGTCATTCAAACACAAATACAGTTTAAATCAGTCTTTTCTGAACACCGGCTGTTAATTCAACTTCATTAACAGCCAGCAAGAGTCCAAGGAATAATAACTCAATTCTGAGGAAACAGTCTTTCAGATAACAATAATCTTACTGTAGTTGGGCAAAATGCCCAGAAGCAATTAGCAGGAAAAATGACGAGAGAGAGAATAAGAGCCGATCAGACTTTTCTGGAATCAAGACACGAAGGAATATGAACCACGTTGTTTCCTGCAATTTGGCTCAGTCATCGTCATCCCTTAAATAGGCTAAGGGAGTGGCCAATTAGTCCCAAGCCTTACTCCTGAGACCTCCTCCTGAGGAGCCATTCCTGCCTTTTGGCAGCTCTGTGCGCCCGTGCATTGAGAAGAGGCTCCTCCTCTTCTTCCTCTTCACTTATGGGAGCTTCTGGAGGTTCTGAAGGCCCTGGCTGAATCCCTGTCTCTGGCACCGAGTCCTCTCCAGCCTCCTCGCTGTCCGACTTGGGTACCAGCTGCAGAGGCCGCTGGCGAATCACACCAGCCTCCTCGGTGTCGAAATCAGCTACCAGCTGCACAGGCCGCTGGCGGGCCACAACAACCACCACCTTCCAGACATGTTTGTAGCAAGAGAATGTATGAAGCATTTTGAGTACAAAAAAGTGCCTTAAGAATGCTAAGTGTTATGATATGCAAGTTTTGAACTGGATTCATGTTCTTGGCTTTACCACGTGTGCTGATAAATTTACATCACAAAGATACTACAGCTTGAGGTCTCATATATTTTGAATCCTAGCAATTTGACTATTTTAAATATGTGACTGTTCTACTACCTGCCATATATTTAGCAGTCTAACATCCTAAGTTCATTTATTTCTGGCAAGAGAGCACTGAATCCATGTAATGTTTGATTACTTATAAATGTGCAAGCAGATGCATCCTAAAACAGCACAATTTTCAGGATATACCTACAAGGAATAATCTAATCTAGTTTCAAGTATTCATTCAAACTGCCTCTCTCAAAAACATTTACTTTTTGCCAATCAAATCAGAGAAAATCAGAGAAATAGTCTTATTTATGCCAATCAAGATAACTTGAAACATTGATAGATTCGGAAACATTGAAAGTACAAAATGCTGTTACTGCAGAACTACATAAATGGGAATAAAATAATAAGTCAATCTTATTTGGAATCAACTTAAAAGACATGAAAAATGTGTCCAACCTTTCAAGACCCACCTGCTTCTAAGAAGGTCTGTGGGGTCACTTGCTCCTTTTACTCCAAAAGACTCAGCAGTTATACTAGCATCTAGAGATGGATTGAAATGTCAGAAAAATAGTATTTCTATCTACATTGGAATTTGGGTAGAATATTTAAGTAGTTTGTGGTTCATTTAGAAGCTTTGCAAAGGGCTTCTAGTGTCTTCAAAAAGTAATTTTAAAACAAAAGCTACCATTCAGAGAAAGGGAGACTGTGAATAAATTGTTTAAGATCCTTAAACAGATAAGGTCTTTATGTTGCATCCATCCTATAGAAATCTACTGGAAGTACAAACCAGATTAATTATCTTGGTAATCTTCTTGTTTCTCCACATTTTATTCTTAATTTTCCTCTTTTCCCATCCCCACCCCAGAAAAGGATGACAGTGTTGCATTATATCTCTTGACTTATAGGGCTAAGAGTCATCACCTAAAAGCTCTTGTATATTTTAATAAAACAAAATAGATATTTTGGAACATTTTAAAGACTCATTTATTCCACCCTTATACTTACCGTATTTTTCGGAGTATAAGACGCACCTTTTCTCCCCCCTAAAAGAGGGTGGAAATGTTATACACTGAATACAGCCATTTTTGGCCTCCCGTAAGTCCCGCCCCCGCATCCCATTTTTGCAAAAAATGGGCCCGTTTTTCGCAAAAACGGGGTGCGCAGAGGGTTTGGGAGGCCTGCAGAGTGCTCCTGGGGGCTGGGGGAAGGCAAAAATGCCCGTTTTTGCAAAAAACGGGCCATTTATCGCAAAAACGCGGGCGTTTTTGCCTTCTCCCAGCCTCCAGAAGCACTCTGCTGGCCTCCCAAACCCTCTGTGTGCCCCGTTTTTTGCAAAAACAGGCCCATTTTTGCAAAAAACGCGGCACACAGACAGTTTGGGAGGCCTGCAGATTGCTCCTGGGGGCCGGGGAGGACAACTTTTTTTTCTTACTTACCTCTTCGAAATCTTGATGCGTCTTATACACCAGTGCGTCTTATAGTCCGAAAAATACGGTATGTTCATTCCTATTCAATTTTACTATCAACTGTGAGTCATTAAAGATCATCATAATTTGTACTTTTTTCCAAGATGTATTTCAGTTGTAAAAATAGAAGTTTCATGGTTGATTAAAATAGGCATATTAAGGTTTATGCCATAATTATTTTTGAGTATCAAATGAAACATTTCAGACACTGAATACTTATTTTATATTCAGTCTTATTCTTATAAGTTTAAAACAGTATATTGGGTTTTCTTAGTTCTTCATTTATCTTCTTTTGCCAACCTTCCTGCTTTGCCAACCTTCCTAGACTTGCTCAGCCCTGTTTTTCTTTCTATCAACCTCATGTTTTCAAAATTGAAGATTAGCTATATTTTCTTTGTGATAGATTTAATCTATCACAATAATAGGTAATAGGTACATGCACAAGATTAAAGAGGCTTTTTCATTGTCTCCCTCTAATTGATATATGCCCCTCTATATTTTATGTGAAACAAACGGTGCAAACTTTATGCAAAAGATTAACACAAATTTGTTATCAGGTCTCAGAACAAAGACAAAGTAATATAGCATTTATACCTCCCAGGACTCTGTTTCAGACCTTAAAGTAACCATTTTGGGGGAAAATGAGACTTTAATACAATCATTGAGTGGGAGGTTGCTGAACTTAAATACATCAAAATGTTTAATTCAATCTCAAAAGGTTTCAACAAGCACAATGATGCTTTAACACATTACATTTTTTATTGAGAAGGTACTTGTAATTCATCTCAATTGTAACCCATACCTACTTAACCAACTTGTCTTCCCATCCCCCTCCCTTTGCACTTCACTCGAGTTTAAATCCACCATCAATCTAGCCATTCCATGTAACCAAGGAATTGTTGTTCACAAAAGCTAGTGACTCCTAATACAATTAGGAAAGATGCTACCAAAACCTTAATGGGTTTTTGCCACCATAAAGTAATACAACTGTCCTACAGTGTGTGTTGTTATCACCATACCTCGTTCATTCATTTCGAATGGCTGTCCATCTCAAATTCATGATTCTGGGCAACTAATATTATTTAAAATATTTAAAAACCATGTAACAAAAGTATAACATATATAGCAGCTCAGAAAAACCAAACAACATAACCATGATATGGGCTTAATCACACATCTGGGGGATTGATGACAAAAACCAGATTTTCAAGGCCTTAAAAAAAGCCAACAGGATTGTGGGAAGTCTGATCTCCAGAGGGCAGACACAATCAAAACCCCCCTCTTCTAGGATTCTGCCACATGACACTCCCTGATGGAAAGGATCTGGAGCAAGCCTGACCTGTTGGATCTAACATAGCACGTAGATACTGTACAATCATAGGCAGATGGTCCCACAAATAACTTAAATCATGTAGGGCTTTAAAGGCAACAATTAGCACCTTGATTGAATTTGGAAGCATACTGGGGACCAATGCAGTGAATGAAATCCAGGCTAAAAATTGTGTGTGTGTGTTGAATTGAAATTTATAGGACTAATATGGGTAATGAACACCTACATAATGTACTGGGATTAGGAAGGAGATGCTCCAAAGTTTTTGAAGTGGTGGTTAACTGCAAAATATTTGGCAATTTCAACTTTTAGAGAGGTTCACACTTGTATTTTGCTTCCATTCTCTGCCATCTCCCTGATGAGACTGGTCAAGCAGCTTAATCAACAGTTCTTTGGATAAACAATTATGCCTTGATTTTCTTGCTTGGCCAGAGACTATCTATATGGCTCTACTTCCTCTCACTAATCCCTGCTATAATCCTGGTTATACTATAGTATTGCCTTAAAACTAAAGGAACTATTTTTTGAAAGAAATCCATTACTACTGTATATTGTTTTGCCTAATCTGTACATAAAATTGTGACACAATATTTTTGTTTGAAAACAAATCTATTTGCGTCCTGTTTTATTGTAATTTAGATTTTGCTTGGTAAAACTACTACTCTACTAAACTTCATGTCAGTAAGTAGGACTTGAGAACAGAAGTTCAGGATGGAGGAGCCCCACTCGTAAACACAATCAACCCCTCCCCCATATGCCTCCTATGTAAAAACACGTCTGGAGTACCTGCTGAACGATTTATCTCCACTACTTGAGTATCTCGATTGCTGAAATGCCGCGAAAGTAACCTTTAAAAAAAAAAAACACAGACGAGCCACTCCATTCGACCGTTTAAAAAAAAAAAAAGCGGGGTGTGTCCATCCTCCCTTCTCCAATAGGCTCTTCTTGCTAAATCCCTCCTCTGACATAAAGTGCCTCTGGGAAGGGGGAAAGGCCAAGTAGATTTGGGAGTTTCTGCGTGTGGCTGGAAACACGATGGAGTCTTGGAGGGCTGTAGGAGGAGGCGCTCGCCAGGCCAGCAAGAGGCCTGGATCCAGTAGGATCCCATGCAGGTAAGGTGTTTTTGGAGAGCGATCTTGAGCGCCGTCTTTCCTTCTCGGCTAGATCGCCTGTAAAGCGTGCGCGCGCGCGTGTGTGTGGGAGGTGTGTGTGTGTCGTGCAATGCGCGCTCTAGCAAAGTAGTGCTTTGCACTTTTTTATTCAAATTTTTTATTTTATTTTAGTACAAATAATCCATCTTCCATTAAAAAGTGTGTTGTCTGGGTACAAATATTTGTGCAATAACAGTTAAAATTTACAATCCTATTATTTAATCTATTCTTAGCTTAATACCAATACATTAAATATCTGATACTTTACATCCTCTTCTTAGTTTACTTAATGTATCATCTTTTCCAACCACGTTCATATTTTTAGCCAATATTTTTTACCTTCTACACATGTCTACATGAGATAATATGAGCCAGGTCTATTACTATTTTCTATATTTTACTCATCTACTTTTATTTCTAATTTTATATTTATCCTCTAACCCAGGGGTCCCCAAACTTGGCAACTTTAAGACTTGTGGAATTCAACTCCCAGAATTCTCCAGCCAGCTATGCTGGCTGGAGAATTCTGGGAGTTGAAGTCCACAAGTCTTAAAGTTGCCAAGTTTAAAGATCTCTGCTCTAACCATTGATAAAATGTTTCCCATATCGCATAATAACCAGTTTGTTCATTCTCTTTAATTGCCAGTGTTAATCTATTCATTTCTGCACATTCTAATACTTTCCTTATCATATTCTCTGTAAGAATCTCTTCACCTTTCCAGTTTTGTGCAAATACAATTCTATCTGCGGTTATAAACATGAATAATCAAATATACATTTTCTTTACTATAAGTTTCTGGTAAGATCCCCAACAGAAATATTTCAGGTTTCAAGTCAATATGTTGTATCATCTTTTCCAACCACGTTCATATTTTTAGCCAATATTTTTTACCTTCTACACATGTCTACATGAGATAATATGAGCCAGGTGTCTGATGACATTTCCAACATTTAGCTGATTTATCTTTAAACATCTTCGCCAATCTTGCCGTGGCAAATGCCATCTTAAAAGTAACTATTTTTTGAAAGAAATCCATTATTACTGTATTTTGTTTTGCCTAATCTGTACATAAAATTGTGACACAATATTTTTGTTTGAAAACAAACCTATTTGCGTCCTGTTTTATTGTAATTTGGATTTTGCTTGGTAAAGCCTACTAGAGCAAACTACTACTCTACTAAACTTCATGTCAGTAAGTAGGACTTGAGAACAACAGAAGTTCAGGATGGACGAGCCCCACTCGTAAACACAATCAACCCCTCCCCCATATGCCTCCTATGCAAAAACACGTCTGGAGTACCTGCTGAACGATTTATCTCCCCTATTTGAGTATCTCTTGCTGACTGAGATGCCGCGAAAGTAACCTTTTCAAAAAAAGAGACGAGCCACTCCATTCGACCGTTTTAAAAAAAAGCGGGGTGTGTCCATCCTCCCTTCTCCAATGGGCTCTTCTTGCTAAACCCCTCCTCTGTCATAAAGTGCCTCTGGGAAGGGGGAAAGGCCAAGTAGATTTGGGAGTTTCTGCGTGTGGCTGGAAACACGATGGCGTCTTGGAGGGCTGTAGGAGGCGGCGCTCGCCAGGCCAGCAAGAGGCCTGGATCCAGTAGGATCCCATGCAGGTAAGGCGTTTTTGGAGAGCGATCTTGAGCGCCGTCTTTCCTTCTCGGCTAGATCGCCTGCAAAGCGTGGCGGGGGGTGGGGGGGTCTCGTGCAATGCGCGCTCTAGCGAAGTAGTGCTTTGCACTTTTCTTCTAGTTGCTGTAGTCCGGTTTAGCGTGCAACCTTTGCGGACGCCAGAGAGATTGAGGCTTAGGCGCTATTAAGTAACTGGCTGGAGTGTATTGAAAATGACTCCGCAACACTCTTGCTGTATTGTATCGGGCCCGGCCGCTGAGCGATTCCTTCGCAGCTGTAAGCAAACTTTCTTGCTTTTGTTTCTGCTTGCATCATTTCCCGCCGAGCGTCGCGCTCGGAGTGGCGCGCGCGCGCAGCCTGCAGTTCGAACGGGTTGCTTCTACGGCCTGCTGATTCTGCTTGCAGAGGCGGCGTGAGAAAGGGGTCTTGCTGGTTTCTTACGATCTCTGACATGAAGTTATTTTTCAAGGGCGCGGCCTTCTTTTTAAAAACAAGGACCCGAAGAGTAAGGGCACGCCTTTTGATTCTAGGAAGCACCCACACGAAAATGGAGGGCCTCTTCCTGTATTTCTTGTACTTGAAATGGAAAGCGTATATGGTAGCTAAAGTTAGGCGGGAATCATCCATTTTTATGGGTTCAAAATCTGTAGATGGCTGCTGTGTTAGTAACTTGTTAGTGATGGTGGCCTCTTAGCCTTGAGAGTTTGAGAAATACCAACTAGGCTTGCCAGTATTTACTCACCCTACCCCCACGGAACAGCAGGAACAAAAAGTTGGAATTGCACTCAACTGCCAAACAACGCCCACTGCTCCTCCTCACATTACCTCGGATCAGCATTCCTACCGATTGGTAAATTTAGTTTCTAGGAATAAAGGGGAAAGTACGTGGCTCTTTGCTAGATTAT
The DNA here is from genome assembly GCA_003457575.1 of Thermophis baileyi. Lineage (NCBI taxonomy): Eukaryota > Metazoa > Chordata > Lepidosauria > Squamata > Dipsadidae > Thermophis > Thermophis baileyi. The sequence goes on from QLTV01003654.1 coordinate 7,689,824, forward strand.
GAAAATTCTTGCAAAACCACCATTACCTTACTTGCTGATTTCAGTTACAACCACCTATCTTCAATACATATTAGCATTAACTGCAACGTGTCTGTTTACAGAATAACTTTCCCCAATGTGGGCTTCCTTTAAATGAGCTGAACTTCAGTTCTCATAATTCTTAGCCTAGAGGAAGGTGGGGGGGGGACCACATTCATGTCAGGCATTGTTAATAACACAATTGGTTAATTTACAAATGTAAGGCCTGCAATTATATGTTGATATCTTTGTGTAAAGTTCACTGTGCCCATCATGGTTGCATAATGAGCATCATCATCATGGTGCTTTTGATATCTTTGTGTAAATATGATTTTGTCTCCCTCCAACGGTTTGTTTTTTTTAAAATTTTCTTGCTATCTTTTATTGTCCGTCCCCCCACCTTTTTCCCCCCTATGACAATACAGCAGCCAAGTTTGGAAAAGCCTTTTCAGCCTTACAGATCAAGTGGGAACAGTTTCCCCTTTGCTTTTGCTAATTTCATTAGAACACAGAGAAGAGATGAGAGTAATTAAGATGGTCGTGTAACATATTAAAAAGGAATAGTTTGGTCCAGGTGCTGCAAGCCGTTCTTGGAGCTTGTTGATGCCCCTTTCCCAAATCTGTACCCTGAACCCAAAAGGACTCTGTTGTCATAATTCAGCCAATAGAAAGGCATGGAAAAAGATTTGTAAACTATTTTGAGTGCTATATAAACAAACATGTGGAATATAAATTTAATAGCTAAATAGTGTTCAACAAAAGCAATTAGGAAGATTTTTGTCTGCAAAGATACACATTTCAGAGATAACCAAATGACTGGTGGAATGAAAATTTGAAATTAAGTTATATATTTGCTTAACTGCATGGCCACCACCTCTAGATTAAAATAATACTGACAATGGGATTAGGGCCCAAAACACTGCAGATGGAGGTTTCTGCTTCCTAGACCTCTCCTGTAGTCACTTTTCCATGCCTTTTCCTCATTCAAATAATGACAAGAAGCGGTACATTTTCTTCCTTTCTTTGATCCTCTACCAGAATGTCAGTGCTTGAAATTATAGAAATGGAAGAAACCTGAATTCTGTCATTTGGTTTATGTGTAGGAAACAAAAACATCTCTGGCAAATATATGCCCACACTTTGAAGAAATGCCAGCCAGAATGCCACATCTTATTGTAATCAACTTTACCATGGAACTGTTCCTTCTATTAGAAAGCTTTTCAAAGCATTATGTCAGCCGGTCCAGATAAACTAGACAGAAAACAACCATATGAGCTAATTCTACTTCACTGTAAAGTTAAATTAACAGAACCTTGCAAGTTTGAAAGTATAAATCTCCCACCATTTTTTTACCCTGATTAATTTAGACAGATATTTCCTAAATTCTTTTTCTGACTGGTAAGCAGCTGTGGGCATTTCCCCCCCCCTTTTGTTTCCTAAGCAGTATATCTTCCCCTTTCAAGGTCATTCCACATAGTAGCAGTCAAACAGAATCTAGCTTCCTGTAATTGAATACCTTTCAGATGACAGAAAATAGAGATTTTGTTGTGTGTGACACCCTTTATGTACTTAAAGTGTGTGTTGCTCTTTATAATGAAGCTTCTGTATTGGATATCACAAAACCATCAAATGCATTCAAACATATATACATAATTAACAATAAAAACTTAGATTATGCAGTTGGCATTTTTGTTATACTAAGGCCAAATACTTGTTGGAACATTGTTGCTTTAGCCTGCCATTTCCTTGTTTGTGATAAGCTTTTAGTTTACTTAACAGTTGAGTATTCAAATATATTTTTGGTGTAATTTTGGTTCTGAACCAGCAAATCCATATATTTTAAAATATTACCTCTTTCATCTCAGATACTAATTTTCTTTCAACACACTCTTAAGAATTAGAGTGAGCTGCTTTGCTGTGTTTATCAAGTCTATTAAATATAAATAGAGCAATATCCTTTGAATGAATGCTTTTGTGAAATCATCTCTTGGCAGTCAAAAGATGGGAACAGATCTTCCTGCAAAAGTTTGACCTTGCTGGCTTTCTTGGAACATGAGCTTAAAAATGGCATGTTCCCATATCCTTTTTAAAATTCCAAGTGTAACATTGAAAGATGCTTCATAGGCCTATATTTGGGTAATGGAATCTGGTTTAATCAGGAATTTTAGTTATTCTCCACTTATTGGAGAATATTCTCCATGTATTGTCTGTCACTTCATTTTTTTTTCTGTTTTCATTTTACAAACTATTAGAGATGGTATTTGTGGTAAGAATTACAGATAACCCAAAATGGAATAAAGGGTTTCTCTCCTCCCTCTGCCCTTCCTAGACTTCTAGTTAATGGAAAGTAGAGGGGAAACAAGACTAAGGTGTGATCTGCAGCAAATTGGAAACTTTTTGCCTTTTTTCTCCACTTCTTACTGAATGGACCATATGTGAATGATGCACATTCATGCCTGACTTAAGATAAAACGCGAGTTGATAGCTATCAGAGGTCTGGTTTAAATGGGTAGCAATGGGATAAGGATAATTATCCATATTGATATTATTAAATACCACTTGTTATATATAAATTCAAAGTTAAATTAGGACAGAAATGCATGTAAATTTAACCCTGGTTGTAATATTTTTACTAAGATACTGGCATCCAGATGGCCCTCTTAAGAATTGAATTCTGATTCCTACTGCACATTTTCTTATTCTGCTTCTAGGAACTTCGCACGTGGAGCATGTAGATGGGGTCAGAACTGCCGATTTTCCCATGATAGGAGATCTACCCAGATCTGCAGGTATTTCCAGAATGGATTATGTGTCTATGGAGACTGTTGCAGGTAAATATTCTTAATATATATATATATAATTCCTATTGACTCAGATAAGGAGTATTAGTGGTGCGGAGGATGAAAAAAGAAATTTGTTTTAAACTTAGAACAAACCACCAGGTTCTGGAAATTCTGCCAAATCCTCCTGGGTCAGCCCTAGTTCACCAGGACTGAAATCTGATTCCTTTGGTTTTCCATGTTTTGATCAAAACAAAACCCAGGGAGAACATGTAGAGCAAGGCTGATATATGTTACCGTCTTCTTTTCCTCATAGTAGCTCCCTGCATTCATATCCTTAGCTTTCCACCACCAATCTTCACAGTATCTTCCCTCTCCTCAGCAACTGCAGGTACTCTATATTTCCACCCCTTGCCTTTTCTCCTTGTATTTCTCTGCATCATCCATGTTTCAGAATACTTTCTCAATTTCTTTTAATTAACAAGAAAACTCAAAAAGGCTTGGCCTATGTTCCACATCAGCCACAAACTTCTAAAATAGTCTTCTAACACCTGGTGCCTTCTAGATGCTTAGATTACTGCTCCCACCTGACAATGAACTATTTATTCTATGGAAATATCCTCCAATTTAGCCCTTAGTAAATCTCCAGGTATGTCAATTCTAAATAGGAAATAAAAGATTTCTAAAGCACTAGTACAATTTACTTAATGCCTTACACATGAAGGACAGAAGAAATAGTAAGTCTCCACAAAGATTTTAGAAATGTATCCAATATCTGTTAGATCTGTGATGCAGGTTCTGATGTAGCATCCATCTTCTGGTTTTGCTTTTAGTGAACTATTTCAGTTTAGCTTAACTTTCCAGGATTTTACAATATGTTACTGGTTTGAATTTTTCTCTGTTGGCTAATGCTTGACATACTGAGCATTTTTAGATGTTGTATAGCAGCAGAAAATTAATTTTAAATACTTTACTTTAGAAAATTTGAGGGTGGAGATGGGGTAGAGGAAGGTTTCATATTACTCCATATTGCAGATAATGGGTTAAGATTATAATGGCTTGAAAGTCAAAATAGAAACTTCAGACTTTCCCACTTAGTCAACATATTATGGCAGTGATGGCGAACCTTTTTTGGCTCGGGTGCCAAAATGGTGCACATGTGTGCCCACACCCATAATGCAATGCCCTCCCCCCACGCATGCGCACAACCCCTGTGCATGCGCACAGGCCTCACTGAAGCCTCCAGACTTCCTGTAGGCCCATTGGGATCGATCTGGAGCTCTGTTATCGGCTGCAGAGGCCTTTAGGAAAGCCTTGCTGCAGAAGAAATGGGCCGAGGTGTGCGAGGTCTGGCTGCAACTGTCCAAAGCCGAAGAAGTTCCTGAAGACCTCTGACAGCGAAAAGGAGGCTGGGGGTGAGCACACAAGTGAACTGCCGGTTGGCCCGTTTTCGCCATCCCCAGGCCTCAGGAGGCTTTCCTGAAGCCTGGGGAGAGCGAAAAAGGGCGAAAAGAAGGCCGTAAATCAGCTGGCCAGCACGTGCATATGTGCTGTAGCTGACATAGGGCAACGTTTCACGTGCCCTCAGATATGGTTCCGCGTGCCACCTGTGGCACACGTGCCATAGGTTCGCCATCACTGTATTATGGGCTAGCAATCAGATTTTCTTCTGGCTACTTATATTCAGAGTTACAGGGCCTGATTCACATATCATGCTAAGCCTTGGTTTATTGAGCAAGCTAGAATGACCTACTTTGCAGATACTACCGTACTAAGCCATGGCTGGCTGACACATCTTGTTAAGCACAAATCATACCTAGCTTATTTTAAAGTATGAATGTGGCTTTTGTAGTCCTTTTTCAAAATGCATGTTAAAGATATATGCTAAAGTATTAAAATGAAAAGGTACTCCGAATTCCTATTCTGATTTACCTTGTGAATTAGGCAAACAAACAGTCTCTTTAAAGGGAGTTGTTGTCTTACACATAGGGTTAGCATATCATTTATCCCTTGTGCTGAATATTTTGATTTTCAGAGGGCACAGGGTTAGATCCCAATTCTCCAATCCATGTATGGAAACAGTATGAATTCACAGAAGGCACGAGGATCCAATATGGGTAAAAAGAGAAAGAGCAGAAAAGCCCCCTTTCAAGTTTGTGTTTCTTCCCATCCTGTCATCTTTCTTGCTGCTTTAGCTTTCCTAGTACTCTGAGCAACTTTGAGTAAGCACTGACTCCTTCTCTGGCGGGAGTATTTCTAAGTACCATTTGGCAATCATTTTGTAGAGCTATAATGATTCCTGTCTGGTGGTTTATGAAAATGCAGTTTCATTTCCCTGAGAGTATGACAATTTGGAAACTCTTTAGCATATGACGATAACATGGCAGAGGAGAAGTAAACATATACACACAATTCACATAATTATATACAAAATGTATATGGGGCATGGCAATGGCTTCATAATTGGATGTCCAATTCAGCTGCCCAGGTGATCGCCTCTGGCATCGTTTTGTGCAGATCTTCTAGGGCAGGGGTCTCCAACCTTGGCAACTTTACGACTTGTGGACTTCAACTCCCAGAATTCCTCAGCCAGCATGCGCTGGCTGAGGAATTCTGGGAGTTGAAGTCCACAAGTGGTAAAGTTGCCAAGGTTGGAGACCCGTGTTCTAGGGAACCAGAGAATGTACATCATGGGCAATCTTGCACAGTATGTTTCATAGTTTGCATATCAGCACCATAATTGCAGCAAGGAGAATTTGGAAACTATAATGCAAGGAGAGATATGTTTGATATGCTCTCAGTGAAATACTATCACTCCACCTCACTTGCTATTCAATATTTCATTAGTTACCAGCATATCTCAGAAGCCCCAGTCTTCAGCAGGTGTGGTACAGAGTCTGCCTACCATGGACTGGAAGGAACTGGATTGTTGGGAAACCACCAAGGGTCAGAGCCAGCCATCTTGCCAGAGGTTTCAGTCGGGAGCCGGAGAGGGTCTTGGTGTGAGTCTGAGCCAGCAGTCTTGGGCACGGGGCAGCTGCAAAGAAACTTTGAAAGCATGCGCATGTCATTTGACGAGGAAGATGAAGACAAGGAAAAAGCCTTTATCCCTAAGCGTCCACCAAACTGGGCTCTCAGCAAAGAATTTGTCCCTAGGGAGACCAATGCAGGTAGGCTTCCAGCAGAACTAATGGAATAAGGTTGTGTGTATTATATATTTTATTGGAGTGTTCACAGAACACATCGAATTCCAATACGAATTTGAAGCTTAGCATGTGTAAAAGCATAGTACTCCCGAGATGTTGCATATCATGGGCTCATCATTTCAGGTGGTCTTGTGATTCTGCATTTTCCAGCTCTTTATTATTTGACTGCTAATATACACTTTTCTCTGGCCAAGTAAGTTCTCAATATCGTCATCTCTAACTTGGAGATTCCATTGTTTATGTTCCATTTGAGCCATGAAAGCACTTCATAGCCATGTTTTGTTTGAAGATCTTCAAACAACACTAAAGTTATATGGAAACTACTTTTCTGAGTGGCTCTTGTGTTGCAAGAGTCCATTTAAGTGACCACATAATTGGGTAAATTGTAACAAAAACTTAATATGCTATTCCTGCTTAAGTGAAAAGCTCTATATTTTGCATTAAAATAAAAGGTAGAGGCCAAGATCCTATGTAAACCACCTATCTGAATGGCCATTTAGTCTTTCTATCCCCAACATTGTGTAAAAAGTTCTGTTGCTCTTCTTTCTGGTTTGTCCTTCCTGCTACTTCTTGAAGTCGGTAAGACTTCTGGGGAAGTGATTTTTGTGATTTAGACTCAAAATATTACATAGAATGAGTTAATGGGAAGAAGTTTTCCTGACTCGCTATATTCCTTCTGCTTAGTTTCTAGCTCCCAGGAACTGAAAATTGGTACCACATCCCTGAATTCAGAAAGTGAATCCGCCAAGGAGACTGCTTCTGCTTCTGTCCCCTCAGAAGAGTCAAAGGTAGGTGGGAGAGCTTTGCTGGCTGAGGAATTCTGGGAATTGAAGTCCACAAGTCTTAAAGTTGCTAAGGTTGGAGACCCCTGTTCTAGAGTGCACTCTGTTGATGGGAATAATGTCTCTAGAAATCACTGAACTGAACTACTTAGCCAGCACGACTGATGGTTGGAATTATTAGCAATTGTAGAACATCTGCAGGAACCAGTCTTGCCTCACACACACACACACACACACACACACACACACACACACACACACACACACACACACACACCCTGTTCCTCTCTTTCCGTCTGCATTTGCCTAAAAACAGGTTCTACAGGCTATGAGCAAGTTGCATTAGGCAATCTTAAGAAAGGGAGAAAAATGGAATGGGTAAGGAATAGATCAAAGTGAGGGAAAGAGAAAGGAGAAAGTGATGAAATAGGAAACAAAGGAAATAGGTGAATGAAAAACGGTGATATAAAGGAAAACAAATAATGCAGTACAAAATATCTTTGTTTTGGTTTTTTTTTTTTAATTATTCCACATTTCTTTGTGTTAAAGTACATTTATTAAAACAAAGCCTAATTATTGTGGACTTTCCTACCCTTATAACTTTCGGCTAGAATTTATTGAAAATTACAACAATAAAATGAGGGGCAACAGTTTGCAGAAATAAATTCATCCTATTGAAAGCTACTGTTGTGGTTGCTATTAAATCCCTGGGCATTCAAATATATAAACTTTGCCTAATCTTGTCCCAAAGGTGCTTTTTCAAGAGGCAACCAGACTTTCTGGTTTTTCTTTGAAGACATTTCGCTTCTCACCCAAGAAGCTTCTTCAGCTCTGACTGGATGGTGGGGAATGGACTGTGTGGTAGACTGGTCATAGATGATGTCGTATCCTTCCCCCTGTGTTGAGAGAGGGCTGTTCAATTTTGACATAGATGGCCTCAACAGAAGGGGAGGGATACAACATCATGTATTTCCAGTCTACCACAGTCTTTTCAACAGTTTCAAGAAGGCTCCACATCCATTTGCACTACTCAGGTGACCCTGACCACACAGATAAACCTCCAGTTTAAAAGAATGCAAATGACCAGCTGTCTGCAAGGAGTATAATTCCCCACCAGTCAGAGCTTCAGAAGCTTCTTGGACGAGAAGTGAAATGTCGTCAAAGAAAAACCAGAAATGAAAAAGCACCTTTGGGACAACCATGACTGAATGACTGAGAATCTCCAGACACTGTGCCTAATCTGTTTGAAGTAGCAGGCTTTCTTTCAGTGAGTCAGGAAGAACTGCCAGTTAAGACAAGGATGGGTATGACTGCATGAGTTTTGCCCCAATCATTCTCCTACAACTCATAATTTTCTTTTTATCTAAAACTCCAATATCTAAAGATCCAATAAATAGATTATATAGAAAAAAATGTTCTAAATTTAAACTTGTGAAAATGCAATACAAAAAAAAGGATCCATAGAGTGAACAGCCAAGATCTATTTTGTCTTATTTTGTTCTTAAACGCCCTGATGATCTTTTTTAGGCAGCTGGTAGTTCAGAAGCAGCAACAGAAGCTGCAGTGGAACAGAGCAAAGATGTGGTATGTGGTATCTGCATGGACAAAATCTCTCAGAAAATCTTACCCGAGGAACGTCTGTTTGGCATTCTTCCCAACTGTACCCATGCTTATTGTGTGGGCTGCATCCGGAAGTGGCGGAAAAGCCGAGACTTTCACAGTACAGTGATAAAGTAAGCTTTGCATAGTAATTTCAGGTCTTACAATAAATGGAATTTATATGCAGGTTAATATCTATTCTCTTGCCTGGCCAGTACTGTGTACCATCTAAGCTTGCATTTCCATTGTCTATCATGCTAGGATGACAAGCTTTTCAATCACCATATTGTGCATTTCTTTTCCTACTGCTTGGAGGAAAAAAGGGATGCACAGGAATTTTGAAATGCCATCATCCTGTACACTGGCAAAGAGCGATGATGTTAGATGTAGACCAGTGGTTCTCAACCTTTCTAATGCCGCGATCCCCCCGCCGCTTCTGCGACCCCCTCCCCTTCTGTCTTTTAATTACCTTTTAATGTAAATCTTAACTACCATTGCCTCTTATTTTAAATTTTTGTGTTCAGTTTTTATGTTTTTAACATTTTGTTTGTACGTCGCCCAGAATCTCCCTTCTGATGGAGTTGGGGTTTTCCTAAATATTTTTATTTTTCATATTTCTTAATCGCCCATCTCAAAGATGGGCAGTGTACAATAAAATGTTAAAATATAAAACAGCATATATCAAAGTTAAAAATTTAGGACGCAGGTGATTAACTACTATTAAAATTAGTTAAAAGGCAAAAGGTCTACCAGGGATTAACCAGGTCCATGGCTGCGTGTTCCTCTGGGCTCTTCATGTGAGGCTGCACAGCCATGTTTTAACTCCCTTTTTGGAAGGCCAGGAGAGTGGGGGCCTGTTTCACCTCCAGGGGAAGAATATTCCACAGGGTGAGGGCAACGGTAGAGAAAGTTCTCTTCCTAGAGCCCGCCAGTTGGAGTTCTTTAACTGATGGGTGAGATGGGCTGATGTAATAGGATGAAGACAGTACTATAGGTAAGCGGGCCCCATGCCACGTACGACTTTATAGGTCACAAATCAACACCTTGAATTGGGCCGGGAATCAAACTGGTGTTAAGTGTAGCTTGCAGAGTAGAGATGTTGCATGCCCTTCTTTGGGTGCCTAAAATTGTCTGTATGGCTGCATTTTGTACCAGCTGAAGCTTCTGGATACTTTTTAAGGGCAGCCCCATGTAGACTGTGTTGCAATAATCCAAACTGGAGATTACCAAGGTACGAGTGATTGAGCAGGCAGCCCCCCTGTCCAGGAAAGGGCATAACTGGTGCACAACTTGAAGCTGGGCAAAGGCCCTTCTAGCCACCGCTGAACCTGCTCTTCAAGCAGGAGCCATGAGTCCAGGAGGAGCCCCGGGTTATGCATTGGGTAGTACAGGCTCATCCAAAATCAAAGATGATGAACTCCTTGATAGAGAGGGCCCACCCATAGCAATCCCATCTGTTCGGCCCAAGTCTGTTGTTCTTCCAGGCTCCCACAGCCGCCTGGCACCGCAAAAGAACAACCATTGCATCACTCGCTTTACTAGGGACTGAGATATATTGCATAACTGGGTAACATCAGTGCACCTGGTGATACCTCATCCCAGGATAAATAAATAAATTTGCTGCTGCTTCACTGTTAATGATAGCAATGCAAATTGAAATTCTGAAGACACCTGCTCTTGTTTAAATCTCCAAGGTTTTTAATACTTAAGGCTGGATTACATTGACAGATGAATTGTCTACTGCATCTTTATCATTGTATTCAACTTCCAGAGGTTGCCCAGAGTGCAGAGTCACGTCAACTTACTTTATTCCCAATAAATACTGGGTTTCTGATACAGAAGAGAAGGAAAAACTGATTGAGAGGTTCAAGGCACGGACTAGGTAAGTAGTTACCTGTCTGATGAGTTACGTAATGTTGATGCTTGAGGTTCAGATAGTTGGAGGCCTTGTGATTTTGAGTTATTGTTTGGCTTTTTATTTCACAATCTTTTATGCTGCTTTGATATCACGTTAATTTTGTTATTGTCAGCTGTCTAGAGCAGTGATGGAGCACCTATGTCTGGCTGGTCATTTAAAAGCTCAAGAAATTGTGGCTTACCTTAGATAAGTGAATTGGGATGGAGTTCCTCCTGAATTTTCCTAAAATGGTTACTATAGAGAAGGTTTCATGTACTATATATGATACATGTAATGTTCCTGTCACTATTAAATTGTTGCCTTATGGTACGATAGGGCGTGTGTGCCCACACCCATAATACAACGCCCTCCCCCCACGCATGCGTGCACAACACCCCCCCCCGCATGCGCTTAGGCCTCACTGAAGCCTCTGGACTTCCGTTAGGCCCATTGGGCCGTTTTTCGCCCTCCCCAGGCTTCAGGAAAGCCTCCGGAGCCTTCTGGTTGGCCTGTTGGGTCCGTTTTTTGCCATCCACAGGCTCCAGAGGCTTTCCTGAAGTCTGGGGAGGGCGAAAATGGCCTCCCCCCCCCCGCCCTCCAGAAGGGTTAGGGTTAAGTGAATCACAGCAGTTGCTAAATTAGTAACATGGTTGTTAAGTGAATCTGGCTTCCCCATAGACTTTTGCTTGTCAGAAGGTCTCAAAAGGGGATCACATGACACCAGGACACTGCATACTGTCATAAATACGAACCAGTTGCCAAGCAATTGAATTTTGATCATGTGATCATGGGGATGCTGCAACGGTCATAAGTATGAAATAAGTATGTCACTTTTTTCAGCGCTGTTGTAAACTTTGAACAGTCACTAAACGAATGGTTGTAAGTCGAGGACTACCTGTATTCCCAGCTATCACATATTTGTAGGCTATAGCTTGAGGGAAGTCCAATTACAAATTTAATTCAATTCCTGATCTCTCTGGCTTTCGACCTCCTGTTTTAATAATTGGGAAGAAATTGTTGATAGGATTATTTTGTAATTAAGAGTGTAACTCGGTGGTTTAGCTGATAATGAGTTGCGGTGTATTGTTTTTGTACCTTGTCTACAAATTTTTTAAAAAAAACATTAATGAAGGGAGTTACCTGCTGCTATTGTTCTAATAATTACTTCGTTTCTCTTAGCAAAATACGATGCAAATTCTTTGTCCGAAGCAATGGTCACTGTCCCTTTAAATCAGAATGCATTTACCTGCATGAACTTCCTGGTGGCCAGCTTCCTACTGCAAGGCTGCGACAGAGGTCTAACCGGCGGAATCGGTCACCCTTTGTAAGTGAAATTACTTTCATATGGTTGAGATAAAGTGAAACATTTCAGCTATTTGCTGACCAACAACATACCCATTTCAGACCTGATTCCAGGCGGTTCTGCTACACAGCCTAGCTCAGTGTGGTACTCTCATAATTCTCAATCTCATTCCAGGCTGGGAATTCTGGAAATTTCAAAGACATCAAGTTGGACAAGGATGCATCATGGAAATACATTATTTTGAGTTACATAAAGTTGCATTGAGTCTTGGACCAATCTTTGTTACTCCAAATATATATACTAAAAGTTGCCGATGAAGTTGGTGCTACTTACTTGAAAAATATCATTGCCTTAATTTGTCTTTTAAAACTCTGCCAGTATTTTCAATCCTAAACCATTTTGTGGCAGACTGGTGGAGAGATTTTATGTCAGCGTGTTATTTATTTTTCTGTCATGTCTTCCGTATCGCAGGTCTACAATCCATCTCCATCTGATAGCTCTGAAGAGGATGACGACTATGATGACGATATGGATGTGTGCCTTATTCAGTGGGCTCTTACCTTTGCGCTGTTGCACAAAGATACACACTTTGACTTTTCAGACTTTCTCTCGGATTCAAGTGATTCTTCTGATTAGATGATGATGTCCTCTTCAGAGGCCATGTGTAATTGGCTCCAAGAGCAATGTTGATGAAATGTAAAGTGGTGCCTTGGAGGATGGGTGCGGGATGAAAGATGTCTTTAGTATAATAAGCTTAGTGGCTTTTAGTTTTCTGTCGGATATATTACAATATTTTGACTGGAACCCATAAGCTGGGAGAACACAATGCAAGGATTCATTCTATATTGGGAAAGGCCTTCTAATCCACCAGGCAAGATATTGCTATCACCACTGTCAGCACATGATGTACATCTCACCAATTGCACTGCTATTGCCCTAACCTAGCCTTGCCTTAATTGTTGCATTTTCTGCATTCCCTCCCACCCTTATAGCTGATCACATATTGGATTTCCCAATGTGTCATATATTACAACCTTACAAGTGTCTTATGGAAGGATGCTGGGATCTTCCGAATTTTGCATGTATTTTGAAGAAATCATGTGATCACCTGTGGTCATGCTGCTGCTTATTTGTTTCCTCAGGAAAACTGGTTTGCTGAGCAATGCTATTTACAGTAGGCAGTATCTGCAACTCACTATTGTATAGCAGTGCTGCTGGATGTCTATATAGTAGGCCTAATTTTTGGGGGGGAGGGGCATGGGAGGAAGTATAAAATCTTGAAATTTTAGTATTGGTGCAGTGATCAATTAGCAGTGGAGGCTTATAATCGTAGCTTAAACCCTTATAAAAGGGATTAGTAAGCCCCTACATATTTTTTAATTCCAGAAATATCTCGAGATCATGAAATAAAAAGATAAACATGCAAACATTTGTTCTAGTGATTTTTTTTTATATCACATCAAATGTAGTCCACATCAAACACCTGTTTTCAAGAAATACAAAACATTCTGTCTTTTAATGTCTCTCCCCACCCCCTTTGCTGTCTTGTCTTTTTTCTCTTTTAATACTGAAATACACTGTGTTGAAGTGATGACAAAAAGTAACATTTCGTAGTTCTAAAGAGCACTGAAAATGATTTGGAGAAAATGTACCACTCTTCATTAAAGTAGTCTGATTTTTGGTCTGGCTTCCATCAGAACATGAAAAAGGTAGTTGCTTTAAGGAGATGATATATTAAAGATAAGTAAAATGACTGAAAGCAACAGCAGCAGTTTTTTCGGATTTGTAATGTAAAGCAGAAAGGTTCCTGTGCTTGCTTTAGGTCTGAAACAGTTCTTCCAAATCATTTTTGAAGCAAAGAAAGCTAGCACAATTGGATATACGTGCAAAAAACAAAACACAGTTGAGTATAAAGATGCATTATTCAAGTAATCCTAAATATGAAGCCTGATTAAGGAGAAACTTAGGGTCATTCTAAAATGGAATTTCCAGTCCTCATTCTAGATTTTCAGTATCCACAATTCCCAGTAGTGTTTAAATTTGCTCACTACTGGCCTAGAGTGCTTGATTGCCATCAAGTGATGTTTTTAAATAGAGGTTTTCAAATGTGGCAGTTTTAAGATGTGTTGTGTTCCCAGAATTCCCTAGTCAGATCTACACATGTTAAAGTTGCCACATTTGAAAAATGCTTTTATAAGAAATTTGGTGGGATTGTTGGGTGTGTGTGTCCATGATTGCTTTTCCACTTGAATATGAAGAATTTTATGCCACATTATTTTGAAGACATTTAAAGGTTCCTTCTCAACGTTCAAAAGTGCCCTTTCTTCATTTACTCCAAAGCAGTGTTTCTCACCCTAGTAACTTGAAATATGGAATTCCTTTTTAAAAATCTGGTTTTCCGATTTCCAATGATTTTCTCTTAAGGAACACTTAAGAGAGCGCATTCCTACAGTGGGACCTGGAAGTCGCTTGTCCCTAAAGCAGATGTGGGGAACCATACCCATGTTACGACTTGTGGACTTCAACTCCCAGAATTTCTGAAACAGCATGGCTGGCTCAAGGAATTCTGGGAGTTGAAGTCCACAAGTAAAAGCCATAGTTCCCCATCAGTCCTAAAAGCAGACATCCTCCCACTTCAGGACTGTTTCACGTCAAAGCTTGGTGAGTCCCTGACTGCCTCTTAAGATACCTATTAAAGAGGAAGCTCGGATGTCCTTCCTGATCGATAGCCACGCCGCGCTTTTAAATGTAACACTTCCCAGGTAATCAAACATGAGTTCCAAAAAGTAAGAGCGACCGCTTTTGTATTTCTCGCTGAAAGTCGATTTCTGTCACTGAATTATATCAACTTTTCACTTCCATGTCGAGCAAAACTGGTTGGAATCGGAACCTAGCACATTTAGGGCTTAAAGCAATAGAACCACGGAACCCCTTAACTACATAGCCCAGCGCAGAGCATTATATATAGCTTGTTAGCATATAAGCATATAACATAGACTATACAGTATAAATTTGGCAAATTATGAACATAAAAAATACACGCCTACACTACGTGCCTTCGGAACAGTTCCTTACATATTGACTGATCTGTTGTGTACGCTAGGGGCAACTGAGATTCACTCTTCAAAAAAGAAATGAAATAAACTATGTTAACGAGATATAATTCAGTGGAAGCAAGCGTCCCTTTCTGCAACGGTAATAATAGGAGGAGGGGATCCGCTTTTATTTGGTTTTCTCTTCGAGAAGCAATTAATGTGGATCTCGGAAGTCTGACCTCTGGGTGGGGAAGGGTGTACTCTGTATTTTTTATATCTCTGAGAACCTCGCTGCCCCGCCTCCCGCCAATCGCATTGGAGAGTCTCCCTTGCGGAACTGGAGCGCGGGAAGGAAGAAGACCAGGACTGAAGAGGTTCGCGGGGCTGGATGGAAGGTAACGGTGTGGCGGAGCGGAGGGAGGTGGATCGCCCAATAAACGCTGCTGCTGCTAATTATTATTATGGATCGTCGCACAGTCGGCCAGATGTTTAGGCTGGATTTGGCATATTTATTCACCTATTGAGTCCTTCCCAAAGACCTGGGTTAGGCAGATGTCTAAACAATGCTAAAGGTATCAATGCAGTATGTAAGCTGCTTTAAGTAAAAACTGCCATTTGCAATTGACTGATGGTGATTTTTGTCAATGACGATGTTATTCAAGCAGATGTTTTGGGATTGCTCTCGGGGCACCTATCACTATTGGTATACTATTCTTTGCTTTCTTTTGCCACAGTTGTTCTACTTGTATTTGCAGGTCTTTGTATTTTGTGATTTTTCTCCAGGTCTTTCTCTTTTGCTGTCTCCAGGCATTGCCAAGGCCACTATCTAGAGTTTTTTGTCTTTCTTATCAACAGTTATGTTTGGGATGTTATGTTGCTGGTTCTTTCTGTTTGATATTATTATTATTACGATTGGTCAGCCAGATTGTGGCTGTAGTATGACTGAATTTGGCTTTTTCATCCACCTATGTAGACCTTCCCAAGGATCTGGGATAGACAGATGTTGTTGTTTGATGATGTTAAAGGTATCATTGCAAGATGTAAGCTGTTCCAAACAAAGCTGCCTTTTGCAATTGACTCAGGGTGATTTTGTCATACCAATGCTATTCAAGTGGTGCTCCAGTTATTTTGGGATTGCATCTAAGCCATCTATTACTATTGGTACTACTGTTGCTTTCTTTTGCTACAGTCATTCTATTTCAATTTGCAGGTCTTTGCATTTTGTTATCTTCTCCAATTCTTCTGTTCTGTCTCCAGGTACTGCCATGTCCACTATCCAGACTTTTTTTGTTGTCTTTCTTGTCAACACTTGTTAAGTCTGGGTGTTATGTGGCAGGTGCCTGTCTGTTTGAATTGTAAAGTCCAAGAACAATTTAGCTTCTTCATTTGTCATGTGGTGTTTGTAGTCTGTCTGTGCAATCTTTTTGCAGCAGCTGAGCAGGTGATCCATTGTTTCTTCAGCATCTTTGCAGAGGTGGCACTTGCTATCTGTTGCTGTCTTCTCAATTCCAGTTTTGTATGCATTTATTCTTAAAGGCTTATTATCATTATTGCTGGCAGAGGAATTCTGGTAGTGGAAATCCCACGTCTTAAAGTTGCCAAAGTTAAGGAACACTGGTATAAACTGTTCTGGTACATTTGATTTCTCTCAGGTGAACACATTGCTTATTTTTCTAGGCTTATTTCATGCCAATCATGTCAAAATTGGGATGGCTTATGGATCTCAGAACAGTAATAAGACTAAGAAGGCAAATGTAACAACATAAATATACTAACATAATAAATAACATCTGTAGAATAATCCCATCCAGAAAAGACTAAGGCAACTTCCAGAGGTCTACTGAAACATCCAGGTCTTTATGGCTTTATGAAAGATAAGCAGAGAATCAAGGCCAGTCTGATATGGGACTATTGCTCCAGAGAACTGAGAATGGCTAAGGATGTCCAGCCCTAGTTTTCTTGCTGATGATGTTCTGTTCTGTAAGGGTTGGCAGAGACTTCTCTTCCAGATTCCATAATATGGGCAGAAAGACAAAGGACAGGTATCCTGCACATTTAAACTTTGGGGCAAAATAAATGAGCTTCATATGAGTGTAGTTTCCTGGATACCTTTTCATAAAACTCACTGCATTGTTTCATACATATCTATTGGGTTCTAAAGATATCTTTCAAAATACTATTGTTAACGGTGGTTTTGGTTTTCCAAATTTTGAACTGTACCATTATGCATTTGACTAGTAATTACATTCTAGGGATATTCGTGTAAATTCTTCTTTCTGGGCCCAGGTGGAGTGTTCACATGTAACCCTGTTTTGTTTAAAATATGATAAATATGCCATATCTCATGTTACTATGGTATCCGTTTGAAAACTGTGGTGCGCGCTTCCAAACCTGTAGGGAAGGTAAGTAGATTTCATCACTGTTATCATTATATATAGTTATATACTATGTGTATGTGTATGTCTGTGTATATACATACATGTGTGCATGTATGTATATACATATTTGAATTTGATCAACAGGTCTATCAATATGGCTAGCCCTATGGCTTCTTTGCTGCAGAGATTTGATAATTCTTCTCGACTTCTTCTCTGCACACTGATGTCTGGACAATGGGGGGCCATGGCTGCCTTTCGAACTCTTCAACGGTCACTCTCTGTGGAAAAAGGAAGACAACATTTCTGTTGGCAGATCTTCACTGAGAAACTGTGCTCTCAAGAACCAGTGCTTGAAGAGCCCAACAAGACTCTTACCATGTGAGTTAGGCTTATTTCTCATTAGAAAGATGAGATAAGGGGCCTATTTAGGGATTCTGAAATGTAATTTTCCCCTCAAGAATCAGTGAAGATGAAGATTAATATGGCAGTTCTATACCCCTTCCCTTTCCTGTCTTCCTCCCGTTCTAAAGAAAAGTTATTTTATCATGTGGAATCCTAGAAAAATCAGGGTCCCACATTACAGGTCCTAGATACATTTCAGTTTCGGGTCTATGCTGTGTCAAAATCACATGTGGGCTTGATATGTAAGATTCTCAGTTCTTTATGCTTCTGCAAGACATTTAACTACGGTAGTTAGCAATAGATAACTTGTGGCACTTCAAATACTGTTGAGTTATAATTTCCAGCAGCCCCAGACAATATAGCCAGTGATGAAGGATGTAGTTTAATAGCAAGAGAGGGTCCGAAATGCAGTAGAGCAGGAGTCCCCAACCCTGGATCCATGGACTGGCACTGGTCTGCAGCATGCCAGAAACCGGGCCACACAAACAAGTGAAGCCCAATCGGCAGGATGCAGGCAGCACGTGATACCACGCCCCCTCTGGTCCGGAGAAAAACCTCTCTCCATGGAACCGGTCCCTGGTGCCCAAAACGTTGGGGGCCACTGCAGTAGAGTATCTACACCTATCAACAGCATAACATTGTAGACAAGGGCTGTTCAACACATGGCAGTATACACTGTTTGTAAGGTTGGTGACAATCCCTAACAGTTCCTTAAAGCCTAGATTCTCAACAGAGCCTCATTAGGACAGATATATTGAAAGGAAAAGGAGTCAAATTACAGAATCTTGAGGACTGGATATGTGTGCTTTAGCACTGTATTTATCAATAACTACCGGTATGTTAATTCCTTTTTCTAACTGAGTAAATGTTATTCCATGTTTGCCTGGTGATAAAAAGGTGAACACTAATATTTTATGACCTGCAATGTTTGCATTCCTAGCTTCAGAGAGAATTCCATTATAGTTGGTGTGGTGGTTAAATCTTGGGTTGGAATCTGGTACACCCAGATTCAAATCTTCCCTCCATCTTGAAACTTATTACGCATCTTACTAGCTCAATCATAATCTGTGATCCTCAATCTGTACCTCACAGGATAGATGTTATAAGAACGAAATGAGAGGATACCTTGATGTGCATTGCCTTGAGCTTCTAAAGGAAATAAGGGCTTTTGGGGTAATAATACAATAAAAATATTGCCTGTAGTGTGCTGAACAGCGAATTGCACTATCTGTGTTACATAATGAACATTTTTGTCTTATAATAATTGAAGAAATGTGTTTTTGCTTTCTATCTTCTATATAATTATTTCAGGAAACCAGTTTTGCTGCTGCTTCCAGTGTTGTGCCAAAGAAATCTCTTTTCCTTGTTGCTTATAGTACAATCTACAGTGCCAAAGGACTGCCTCAGCTGTCTGCTCCAGGCCTCTAGAAAAGATCCCAATCCAGATTTATGGGTACAGAGATTAAGGGATTTCCTACAAGCGGGGATGGAAGAGAGGAGTTTTTTGACCCCTGTCTTGCTATCCAGCACATGCCAACAGCAACTGAAACACTTATGCCAGAAGATTATGACCCATACTAGCAGCAATGCTAGTTTAGAAAGAAAATTAAACTGGTTTGTTAAGGTGGAAAATCCTTGTTTGGTGCCAGCTGGAAATACTTTTCAGTCTGGGTCTCAGAGTAGGCAAAAAAGAAAAGCATCTGAAGAATCTCTGAATCTTGAAGAGGAGAATCGGAGGAAGAGGTCCCAACTGGACATTAATTTGGATACAGAAGTTTCTCAACCACAGCCTGAACTGCAGGATGTTGGAACAGAAAGCACTAAGAATGAACTCGTGCCGGACACTTTCGGAAATGAAGAGGTTCACTGCCTAAGCAGCGTCAATCAGTTTTCTTTCAAAGAAGATGAAGTAGAAAAGAGAATTGCCGGCCAGAGTTCCAAGCATGACACTGCAACGGAGGTTCCTAGTCATATGAAAGTATGTAAACTCTTCTAAATTCTTATACTCTTTTGCTTTGTTGATGAATTAAGAGTACAAATGTGTTTCCAGTGAGGCTGTGCGCCCATCTTTTCTCTCAATGACAACTAGAACAAGCCATATGCTTGTGAGGAAGGGATTAGGAGGCAAAAATAAGCTTTTTGTTTTAGTTTATGAAAGTAGACAGCAGGATTGACACACATTTTTATGCAGATGTACAGGTTGAACCAGGAGCTTCTGTCTCTTTTTTCCAACTGCTGCTGCTGATCCTAGAACTTCAGTAGAATATATTCAATCAACATTATTTTTAAAACTTTTAAACTTGCATTAATAAATAGCTTGTTAACATACTCTGAAGCTTTAACCCCGGTATCAAGAGTGATTCATTTTTCTTCTGTATTTTAGAACTATATATTAAAACTTAAAGAATTGCTAGAGATGCAGTTTGATGTAAGTATTTTTCACTGAATTTGCTTTTCGGACAGATGGTCTGTATTCTTCGCAATCTCTAGGGTTTTTTTTCCCCCCCCTTTCAGTGTTCCAGTGGAACTGCCCCTCCCGAGCTACAGATTCTGAATGAGTGTACCCCAGATCAGGTTAGTAGGGTGAAAAATTATACTTTATTTGAAGATTCATAAATGGGCCTCCACATAAGAGCATTTGATCAGACTTCAGGTCTTTATTGAAACCAAACCGCTAATCTTGAATCCCGTTTGTATCTGATCCAAATGCAAGTGATATTGTGGCAATGGATTACTTGAGCTATACTGTGTCTCCTTTCCTTTCCTTTCCTTTAGCTAGAAGATTTATGTTCACTGCTCAAACTCTCAGAATGCCCAGAGAATGAGCTGCTGCAGTTCTGCTGCTGGATAGTAGCGCTTTCACCTGAACTTGGCTACAAGAAGGCAGCAATACTTGCTGAAAAGCTTTTCTTACCTCGGGTATGTATTGAGAATCTGAAACAGGTAAAGAAGAAAAGCCTTTGGTTAAAACATCAGCCATTTGTGGATTTTATATTCATCTCTGGCATTTTCATGGTAAAAATATCCCAAACTCCTATATTGAGAAAGCATTAAGAAAAAGTAATTCCTTGAATGCTCATTATTTTGACCTTCTGCATAAACAGTGATTATATATTTTATGTTATTTTTCATATATTTATTTCTCATCCTAAATCATACTGATAAAAATTATTTGAAAAAGTCTGAATAAAAGCCAAAATAGGCATTACATGGGATAAGTAATAATGTTCCCATTGATATATATCAGATGAGTATTATGTCCATCTGCTGATAATGTCTAGCCTAGTAATACATCCTTTAGAAGTCATGTGCTCTCTGCTTTTACATATATATACCGTGTTTCCCCGAAAATAAGACATGTCCCGATAATAAGCCCAACAGGGCTTTTCGGGACATGCGTTGAAATAAGCCACCCCCCGAAAATAAGCCCCCCCATTACTTTCCGGGGGGAAAGGGGGGGGCATGCCGGGAGGCGCTCTTTCTGCTGCGGGCACTTTTTTGGCCGGGAGAGCGAGAGCAAGTGAGAGTCGAGGGCACGCATACCCCACGAGACTGCTCGGCTCCTCTGGGCTCTGCCTCTGCCAGCGTTTTCAAACGCGCTCCTGCCTCCGAGGAAGAAAAGGGGAGCCTTGATGGCTGCCTCGCCGCCCCATCTCAGGCAGGAGCGCGTCACAACGCTGGCAGAGGCAGAG
>QLTV01003654.1:7719449-7742054 GCA_003457575.1 Thermophis baileyi
GCCGGCGTTTGGGGGAGAGAAAGAACGAAAGACTTCTGCTGCTTTCCTTGCGTGCAGCCAAAAGCAGCAGCAGCAGCAGTCCTTCTTTCTTCCTCTCTCTCCCCAAACTCCGGCTCTGTGGCTTCCAAACCCCAGCCAGGGCAGCGGCCGCTCTGCGAGTGCGCTTCCTGCTCTATGGTGATGGCTGGAGCTGGAACTGGAACTGGAACTAAACAGACCGGCCGAGAGACGCCACGGAGCTGCCAGATTCCAGTAAGACGCATGTCTCGCAGCCCAGCCCGCCTCCTGCACCCCGAAAATAAGCCGCTCAGCCGGCATGAAGAACAGGGAGGGGAGGTGGCAGCGACGGGACATCCAGTCCCACGCTCACCGCCTACTGCACCCCCAAAGCCCCCCCCCCCCCCCCGATAATAAGGCCAAGGCCATATTTCGGGGGTCAAAAAATATAAGCCCCTGTCTTATTTTCGGGGAAACACGGTAGTTTCAAAGCTTGTATCAGTAACAACAAAACTATTATGAATTCTTCACCTACAGTTCTTATTTTGTCTGTTCCAAGGACTAGGTTTTCTCACTGATAACACCCTAGCAGCAAAAACAGATTCTATTTATTTGCACAGAACTTATCATTTTTTCTTCTATTGTGGCTTCTACATTGCGACTCCTTGATTATGTGCTTAATATAGGGACTTTTCTAGCACAAACCGACCAGCTGGGATGGAGATGCACTGCAATATTTTTTGAATAAATTAAATCTTGTTTTAAAAAATCCTTTGTCCATAAGTTTCACCTAAATCAATTTTCAATCTTGGGAACTTTTGCAATTGTTTAAAACACTGGGCAAATTAAAATGGCAAAATATGTACTGTACTGTACTCTCTGTCATATCTTTTATAATATTTTTAGGCAATTTCCAAATCAGATACTTATATCATCTTGTAAAGTCATTCCACCCATTATTGTGCCAATGCAAGGATATTGTTACATCAATAATAGCTGGATTAATAATTGGCAAATGCTAATGGCAACTGGTAAGTCCTAGCCAGTCTTGCCTGACCTTGGAAACTAAGTGTGATTGGTTGTGGCTAGAACGTAGATGGGAAACCAACTGGGAATTTCAGGGTTATTGGTAAATCTGGGAAGCTGAAATAAATCTCAGATGAATGCAAATCCATTTCCTGAATGTTAGTCTTCAGGAATCAAGCTTGACTCCAATGCCTCTTTGCATTTTTGTGATTCGTGAATGATATACTGTAAAGTGGATTTCTGAAATCTTGGTTTTTGCAGGTCTTGAACAATTGAGATTGGTATGCAAGCTAATTGAAGAGTGTTTGGAACCAGAATGTATGAGGCTGGTGTTCAGGTAAGTGGAAACACAAATGTAATACAGATAGTCCTCGGTTTACGACTACAATTGGGACTAGAATTGCAGTTGTGACCAGACCTGATTTTATGAAAACTTTTATGTCAATCATTAAATAAATCATGCAATTGTAGCCTGAATCACTCAGTTGTAATTACGAACCCATTATCCCGAATGTGCAGGTTTTGCCAGAAATCAGCAAAAATGATGTAAATTATGGTCACGTGACTGTGGAGTGATGCAGCCAGTCGAAAATGTGAGCCAGTTGCCAAGGCAACATTTTACGATGGTTGGAAGTGCTTTACAGACTGTAAAGCACCTGTTCTGAAGCTGTCATAATTCTGAATGGTCATTAAATGACCAGTTATAAGTTGAGGACTACCTCTATTGAGACCGTGTAATCAAAGACACTCTGGCTATTGTCTGATGCTCCAGAATATTCAGTTGCTGCTATCTGACATATGCACATTGCATTGAAAACTTTTTTATGTTTTTATATGAATACAAATTGCAGACATATCTATGAACCATCCTCACTCTTCTTGACCTCTTGTCAGCTTTCAGTACCATTGACCAGTATCTTTTTGGGTTGGGTCCAGGAGTTGGAGGTTGGAAACACAGTTTGGTGCTGGTTCTCCTCCTTCCTTAGAGGCCAGTCCCAATTAGTATTGATAAGGAATGAAAGGTCCAGCCTGCAGCCCCTGTGCTGTGGAGGGCTTCAGGACTTGGGTGATCTCACTCCTTTTAGCATCTATATGAAGCCGCTGGGTGAGATCATCCTTCACCATGGGATGAGATATCATCAGCATACATCTCCCTCCTGAGTGAACTAAATGATGCAGTGGATGTTCTTTCCTGATGCCTGGAGGCTGTAGGGGTCTGGATGGGGAACAACAGGCTTCCACTGAACCCTGATAAGACAGAGTGGTTGTGGGGAGGAGCTTCTCTGTGTCTGGTGATTTTCCATCTTTGGTCTTAGATGGGGTTGAACTATGGAATCGGTGTGTAATCTGGGGCTCCTCCTGGACACACCTGCTCCATGGCAGTTGTGCTAGGAGGGCCTTTGTTCAACTTTGTGTTATGTGCCAGTTGTGCCCCCTTCCTGTGCAAATATCCCATGGATGAAACTTCCCTTTTGTAGTTAAAGAAAAATTCGTATTTTGAATTGATTTACAAGATTTTAATAATATAAAACTTATAATTCTAGTGCATCTTCTGTAACCAATTTCATATGTGAACTTGAATCAGTGTGGGTTAACAAGAAACCATAGTTAAATGTGATTAGTCCAGATTAGTTTCCTAATTTGTATAAATTGAGCACCTACATAATGCTGAAGGGTATTACACCATCTTCTACCAATCTAGCTAATATTGTTAAGAACCATTTTTAATAATTAACATAATCCTAAATCTTGGTGACTGGCAGAACATCCATCTTTAATTATGTCTTTCATTGTTTTGATTCCCCCATCTCTTTGCAGTCATATTATAAAAGTGCCATGGACAGAAGACCTTCTCACAATTGTGCATTCTTTGCTAGAAAGACAGGTGATTGTATGCATTTAAATCTTCTTAAATTTAAGTAATTGAATAAATTGTACCGCGGAGTAGCTAAAGATTAGATCTCTCAAATCTAGTATGCTGTAGTTCTCTAACAAATACCAAATACAACAAGTCCAACATGTAAATATGTACAGTAATGCAAAGCAGTCACTTGATAGTGAGATGGCAGCATATAGCATTTAGTAATAGCATTTAGGCTTATATATCACCCTGTAGCGCTTTATAGCACTCTCTGGACAATTTACAGTGTAGAACAGTGGTTCTCAACCTTCCTAATGCCGCGACCGCCGCCGCGACCCCCTCCCCGCCCCCTCCCCGCGCGTGCGCATTGCCAGTCACCAAGATGGCGGGCTAGCGCGCGCTTAGGCAACCCCTGTGAAAGGGTCGTTCGACCCCAAAAGGGGTTGCGATCCACAGGTTGAGAACCGCTGGTGTAGAAGCATTATTTGTATATTGTCCCCAACAATCTGGGTCCTCATTTTACTAACCTTGGAAGAATGGAAGGCTGAGTCAACCTTGAGCCCCATCAGGATCAAACCTCAGGCTGTGGCAGAGTTTACTTGCAATACTGCACTTTAACCACTGTGCCACCAGGGGTCTTATATAAATTTCATAAATAAATAAACCAAGGTCTGGGTTAGTTTAGCATCCAAGGAACCCTCCCTGGGTCAAACATGTACTGGCCTGCTGGAGAATTCGACCATATAGATTGGTCTGATATTCCCCAAGCAACTGGAACTTACTTTAGAGTACTTAATACTTGTTTTACCCCTCAATTTCTATCATCTTCTCTTTTCAGGTAGAATTGTCTAGTGAGCTGTTTAATGCGTTGGTCCTTAATCTTTGTCAGATGGCTCAAACGTTTGAAAGTTCAGTACATTATGCAAAGCTGATTCTGACTCTGTTGACCAAATATCAAAATGATGTGAGTAATTACCCCAAAACATGGATCACCCCAACTGTTGCATATTCTGGTATCATTGGTGTAACGAATCTCTTTTAGTAACTTATATATAAGCATATAGAGTAGTGCAGAATTGCAATTCCTCTTGGAATGTGATTTTTTAACATAAAAAAGGCGACTCCTGGCTACTCCTACGGTTCAGGAACTGGAATGCAGGAAAATGGCAGAGTTAATCTCAACAAATGTAATGAAGGATTTATGATCCACACTATTATGAAATAGCTTGTATTTTGTTTCCCCTGTCCAGATCACATTGGGCCACCAGCACCATTTATCATGTGCCCTGGACCTTAACAAAACCATCTTAAAGAAATCTCTTCAAGCTGCATTAAAGAGAGTGACTTCCAGGTGAAAAATGTAAGGAGGCTTTCTTTCTCCTGCAGTAGCTATGGAATCAAATATGCCTTAAGACTTTGTTGGCTCAATAAAAAAGACATAAAGCATGTGTTATTTTTTTCACCCACACCAGCTCTTGAAGTTTATTGTAATTTTCCTTAACCTGCTCCTTTAGCTATATCATACTACAACTGGTGATGCTGGATGTGCTGAGCAATTGCCAGCGCTCCAGTGGCTCGAGTCCAGCTTCATGGGATGGGGTGTGCCCCGTCTCTTGTCTCTAGGTCCTGCCCACCTAGCAGTTTGAAAGCATTGTTTGTGAATAGATAGATAGGTACTGCCTTTTCGGGAGTGAGAAAATGCCGGCTGAGTTCTGCATGGGGAGTTGGAACCAGCGCTGGATCTGCCTGGATGCAATCAGCGGAGGAGTGATGGAGGAAAGCCCTAGATGAGCCAACTTCCTCTGACAATGCTACAGGCCAGCCGGTGTAAAGTAGTTTGCCCTCTTGTGGTGCACTGGTGCAACAAACAGACTAGCGACTGTCCTGCCAAGACTTCTATCATGTGTATAACATTATAGCCTCTCTGGCCTTGTATGCCATATGCTTGAATGAATGAATGAATGAATGAATGATACTGCAACTTAGAGATATGGCTTTGGGGGTTGGGGGTGGTTGGCAGTGTGTTGTGCTTGGCCCCTGCTTTGTAGAGTATGGCAGGGCCCGGTACTTTCTCATCTATGTCACATCTACAGGAAGATGCTGTGTGACCATTAACTGACAGTTTGGGGTAATGCATTATCAGCAGAGGTGGGTTCCTGCCGGTTTGGACCGGCTCTATAGAACTGGTAGCGGGAATTTCCCCCCGCTCGCCGAACCGGCAGCGATGGCCGGCTGGAAATGCCCCCGAACCAGCTCTCGGCGGCACCATAGGCGCCACCATTTTGTTTTTTGCTTCTGCGCATGCGCAGAAGCTTGGTTTTTAGCACTGCGCATGCGCGCAAAGCGTGCAAGGCGCATGCACCCACGCGGCGCATGAGGAAGCAAACCGGCAGCGAGGTAAGTTAGAACCCACCCCTGATTATCAGTATGCAGATGATGCATAGCTTTATATCTCCATCCTGGTTGTCTAATGCTTTGGAGGCCCTGTCTCAGAGTCTGGAGGCTGTGGAAGTCTAGCTAGGAACAACGTGGTTCAACTCTTCCCTAGTAGGATTGAGTGACTCTGGGTTTTAGAGTTCCTAGAGGTTCTGATGACCTTCTCTCTAGCTCTGGGTGGGGTCTATTTGAGAGTCCTCCTGATCTTGCGACTCCTATTTGAAGAGCAGGTGGGAGCCATAGCCATCAAGGGCCTTTGCATAGCTAGGGGTTGTGCGCCAATTGTGTTTGTTCCTAGAATGGGAGGTGGTGGTCTGGTCACCTCCCAATTTTACAACAGCAATGCGCTCTATATAGGGATGCACTTGAAGAGTATTTGGAGCTTCAACTGGTGTAGAATGTAGGGCATGAGTAATTACAGTAATTATCATTGCTACTGTACATGTGACACCTCTACGCTGCCAGCTGCATAGGTTGCCAGTATGCTTCAGGATTCACTTTAAGGTACTAGAGACTGGAACTACAAATCAATTTGAAAAATTACAACCACAAAAGACACATTTTTTTTGGCACTGTCGGGTTTGCCATCATTTTGATAAAACTATATTATTCATTTGTTAATAACTAAATTGTCATCAGATTTGCAGTATTCTAAATAGTTTGTTCAGACATTCCCATTAAAAATGAATGTAGAGTCATTTCCTTACCCAGGGTTATGAAACACATGGGACAGGTGTGGTGAAGTGCAATGCAGATTTGAGTGAATATTTTAAGAAGCCAGATTAGACATGGTTATTAAATATGCTACATAATTAATACATTTGTATTGCTGTTGCTGTTTAATATATGTATTCTGTTCTCTTGCTCTCTATCTCTGATCCAAATCGGCTGCACAACCTAAATTCTCAGATTTCTGTATTAATGGATCAACCGCACTGTGATGAGGACAGAACACTTGATATATATAGGCTTTGAAGAAACTTAAGAAAAAAAACCTAAGCAACAGGCTAGAAACCAGGCTAGTCCCACTTTAGGCACAAAGCCAGCAATGGCAAACCATTTCTGAAAACATTGCTAACAAAACTGAAGGAAGTTGTCCAGGCAGTCACTAGGGGAGACACTGACTCAAAAGCACCCAAAAAGTGGGGAAAAAAGCCTAGGTGAAAACACTGGGATTTGTATACATTGCTTGAAAAGGATGAAGATGTTTAGAGAATATTTGAATATGCCAGTAATTATTGCAGTAAAATAACCTTACAAAAGAGCAAGTCCTATTGAACACAGTGAGACTTAATTTCAAGAAAACATGCCCTGTAACACCCTGTAACATTCTTTATATGTTTATTCAGATGTGTTACTAGTTCAGACTATGTCTACAATTGATAACATCTGTTTTGTAATGAATATATTAATAAGTGTGTGCCTTTCCATCTGTTACTTAAGAACAATGTAGCTTTCTATGAACATCAGTAAGTATGAAAACCTGTGCTACCAGAATTAACAGAATAACTGAGTTGGAAGGGCCCTTGGAGGTCTTCTAGTCCAACCCCCTGCTCAAGCAGGAAACCCTATTCCATTTCAGACAAATGGTTGCTCAACCTCTTCTTAAAAACCTCCAGTGTTGGAGCACCCACAACTTTTGGAGGCAAGTTGTTCCACTGTCATGTTGAGTTTCATGTGCATATGGTAGAAACATGTTTAAAAGATACATATTATGAGCAAGCTTTTCATAGAAGTGCCTTCTAGATAATAACTTGATGTGGTCTGGGGGAGCAGCTTTAATTTTCTTTTATATTTCCAGTCCAGTATGGGTATTTCTGCTACCTTCTCTGATTATACTGTGAGGATTGGTTCAGATTAGGAGAGATTATGATTTATATATATATATATCATTGTTACCTACAGAAAAGAATATATTGCTTTTCTGGTCTTAGCATTTTTGAACAGATCTCTCAAATTTTGGGTCCTACTTTGAACAAAGCTGCAAATTGTCCTTCATGATTACAGAAGGGTGGTCGAAGGTGATAAGGTCAACTTTATACCGTGTTTCCCCGAAAATACAACCTACTCCAAAAGTAAGTCCTAGCTTGATTTTTACACGTGCGCCCAATATAAGTCCTATCCCCAAAATAAGCCCTAGTTGAAGTTCAACTCCTAGTTGGAGTTGAAGTCCACCAGGCTTAAAGTTGCCAAGGTTGGAGACCCCTGCTCTGTAGGGTCTATGATAATCCTTAGCAGTACCCACTACCTGCCTGTACTTTTTAGAGCCTGCCTGTAGCTGTTGTGCTCTGTAGTGCCTGCCTATGGCAGCACCTGCACACCTACCTGCCTTGTATGGCATCAGCCTGTGCACCCCACCATGGTACCCAAAGCTGCTTGCCTGGGATGAAGGATGAAGAGCCTTCCCTTTCTCTGCCAGGTGCCTTATCCCTGCATCCTTTTTCATATAGTTTTTGCATACCTAAATACATTTCTGGTATCAGAACTCAGCTGAGGAGACTAGTACATAAATAAAAAAACATTTTCACTTCTTACTTACTGTATATACCTCATTTGATCCCTTCTATTTAGTCCTAGCTCACATTCTATCTCAATAGATGCTGTAATTAAAGGGACACCATTTCAGAAAAAAAACTTTTCTTGAAACATACAGATTTAATTATGCAGTAAAGTGTTACATAAAATAGCCCATGTCCCTTCCCAAGCATAAATTTTGCTCATACAAGGAAGAACGCTTGCATAAACATGAATAATTTTAACAGCAATTTAAATATATATTGTGTGTTAAAATTTACATTTGTGAATATATTAAAGCATCCATAGAATGGATGAAATTTGAAGCTTTTTAAGAAAAGAACCTCAGTCTATGTGATTTATTCACAGTGTAGTTTATCTGTATGTACTCTAGTTCATCCCAGATGTCTATTTATGTTTGTTTGGTGTTTCTTTTGATTTTTATACTATTTTAAGGCCTAAACTAGTTTTTGTCTCTCTTACCTCAAAATAGTGATAAAACAAGCCATTAATTCTGTTCAGTAGTATAGGTACAAAGAAGAGTCCCATATGAAGAATTGGGACTAAGTTGTCCATATCTAAGTAGTTGCAATGTTGTGTATCTTCACAGAGCAGCAAACTGGTGCAGATATTTCAGATAATGGCACTACAGGATTTAAAATATCAGCTCTTAAAATTATAAATTAGTCCAACGCTGAGAAATTAAAGAAGTATCCTAGGAGAGATCATAATTCTAAAATCAATGAAATTCTCACCATTGGAATCCAGGTGTGCAGAGTGAGAACTAACAAAGTTTATTTTATTTTTGGACCCCAAAAGGTGAAATGTGATTAAAAGATGCTTGCATATTCCACAGAACCTGAAGGAGAAAGTGCACTAATTGACTCACTGGAATGTTTGTAGATATTTGATCTTAAAGGAAATGTTCTGTTGACATCTATGCTTGATCCGGGCATCTTCACTATGGAATATATTGTGTTCATTTCTTCGTGCAAACTTTTGGCAGTATTGCTTTCATGAATCTGAACACTCACAAGAAAAGAAAAACACCCTTTTAAAATTAATCTCTTAACTGACCACATTCCATTTTAAATACTGTATAAGGAAATATGTATATGTATATGCATTTATGTTATGGACTTGTAATTTAATGTGTGCATATGTTTTGGTGTAGCCAAACTAACATGTTTTTAAAAATAAGTTACTTGAAGTGCTGTCAAGCCCTGAGTCTTGCTGGGCCATGACAGAAATCAAAGTGGGAGCAACTTTTTGCCTTCCTCTTCCCATTATTCTATAAAATTACATTCCTTAATTAAGAATGAGAGCAATTGAAGGCAAATATACGTGTCCCAGGATAATGTTGCAGGATCTAATCTGGGTCGGTCACTGGGACCAGAGGTTTTGTATTCTGAGCTTTCAAACTCATGCTGGAGCCCATCTTAAGGGAACTTCTCTCTAGCACAATGAGCTGTTCTGTGTGTGGTATTTATAGTGCCGGTTGTATCTTTTAAGATATTGATTGGGGTATGTTGATGGCTGACTTTTAAGTCGTTAGCTGTCTTTTGCTTGAGCTGCCCAGCCCTTGCCTTCTAAGTACTTGATAGGCTGGTGGTAAATCAGCATTCCTGTTGACTGTTTCCCAGGCTTCGATCACATCCCTGGCTGTTTTTGTGCCTGCTTTTCCAACAATCTTAGTAGCTGCGAAGCTATTGCAGCTTTTGCAGCTACTAAGATTGTTGGACAAGCAGGCACAAAAACAGCCAGAGAAGTCCCAGTGACCGATCCAGATTGGATCCTGCATTATTTTTTCTGTTCTAAACTTATTCAGTATGCTACTGTAAATTTAAGTAAACAAAACACAATGATGCTACTTTCATTTCTCTCTGTGAAAACAGGTTGAGTGAGAATGTGTATGTTATTAAGGAATTCACAGAAAAGACAATTTACCAGCATTCCAACAACAATGAATTCACTATATTTCCTATAGTCTACATTAAATACTGAGTAATGAGACATAGGATTGCATGAAATATTTTTCAGTAACTTTGAGGACAACAGTTAGTAAAGTTTAGTACCTAGTTTGAAGTTTAATTCTACACAATGAAAATTGTTCAGGTTTCAGTAATTATGACATAGACATAATTAATGAATTTGTGGTTTTTTTTCCTTGAAAGAATTACTGCTTTAATCCAAACCCAAGCCCCAGAATCTTTGCACAATCGTTTACAAATATAGGAGTTGAGTAGGATGGTAGCAAAGAAAATAATTGTAAAAACTGTGTAGTACTTGAATAATGAATTTTCTGCAAGGAAGAAACTGTTCATGATCAAAAAAAAATTTCCTCACTTGTTGAAGGGGGTATCTTACCTGTAAGGATATTACTCTACAGTTTGGGTTATCACCAAATGTCAGGTCATCTGCCACTATTAAGAAGAGAGTCTCATTTTAGTATATACTGTAAGTGTTCCTGCCTTTGGGCCAATTTACATGTTAACGTTTTAGCTGAGCTTCTAAACCCTATGTGTACGACTAAAATTAAAATGGAAAATGTATCTATTTTATGGATACATCTGTCAGATATCCATGATGATGTGTAATTCCTGACTGAATATACATTAATTAGCACACTTGGTCCTGCTTGTGTTTGCAGTTTGATGAAGGTGACACACTCAAATGTTTGATTCAAACTTGCATATCATCTTTTTTCTGCACTCTGGATTTCAAGTTTGAAAGTCATCTCGGGAACTGTGAGGAATATAAAACAAAATGCTAACCTCTTGACCTTGATGCTTGCAATAAATATGATATTCAGCATTAATAAAGATGTTAATAGACCACATTTATGTTTTGCAGGATAATTGAATATTAGCATCCACTTCTGCAACAAGTCATACGGATGGAGATGGTGCCATATGTTTTACATCCATATGAATTCCTGGATGCATATCCACATCCGGTTTATACATGAAGATCCTAATCTAGGAAGAAAATCAGCCTATGAAAGAAGTATGGGGTTCTCCCTATATCTGTATATTCTATATTCTGTATATTCTCCCTATATCTGTATATTCTATAGTATTGTTGCATACTGCAGAAAATGGATTAAAGACGGGCATTATTAACTGGAAAAAAATGATTCTCAGATACATTGCCAAGTGTAGGATATGTGAAAACATTAATGAAAAGGGACAAAAGGAAGACATGTTTTCTCTTTTCTCTTTCCATTAGAGATATGAAACTTGTAGCCTCTTTCAGACGTTGCCGAACTACAATAACCAGCAGATCAATCTCTAGCCTACTCAATGGTGTGGGATGTGGATGTTGTAATTCAGCAACATGTGGAAGAGGCTACAATTTCATCTTCTTTGCTGACACATATGCATCTGGCCCAAGCTGAAAAGCTGTTACAGTTTTTCTGCACTCCATCTCACCTGAAGCCAGGAAGCATCCAGCACAAAAGAAATATGCTATGGCATGATTCCTGCTGGAAAAATTCATAGTGCTCAGAGATAAATAGCACTTTTCCAAGGTCAAATCCTTTCCATGTTTTCATTGTTGGAGCAGTTCATATTTGCATTAAGTGAATCCAAAATAATATGAAAGAACATGACTTTAGACATTCCCTTCTCCCCTCTTTATGTTGTGAGAGATATACCTTGTACATACCCTGCAGGTCATAGGATCTTGGCAGCAAATTCTGTAGTTTTCTATTAATAGTATATAAGACAATATAATGTCTACTGATGCTAATGTATTGGTGGATACAGCTAGTCCTCAACTTACAACAGTTCATTTAGTGACCGTTCAAAGTTACAACGGCACTGAAAAAAGTGACTTATGACCATTTTTCACACTTACAACCATTGCAGCATCCCCATGAACACATGATCAAAATTAAGATGCTTGGCAGTGCGTTCATATTGGGTGGGTTCTGATTTACCTCGCTGCCGGTTTGCTTCCTCATGCGCTGCATGGGCGTGTATGCCTTGCGCGCCATGCGGGCACGCCGCATGGGCGTGCATGCGCAGTGCTAAAAACCAAGTTTCTGCACATGCGCAGAAGCAAAAAACAGCTGCGCATGCGCAGAAGCAAAAAACAAAATGGTGCTGCCTATGGCGCCGCCGAGAGCCGGTTCGGGGGCCTGTCCAGCCGGCCTTTGCTGCCGGTTCGGCGAGCGGGAGGAAATTCCTGCTACTGGTTCTATAGAGCCGGTCCGAACCGGCAGGAACCCACCTCTGGTTCATATATATGACGATTGCAATGTTCTGGGGTCCTGTGGTCACCTTTTGCAACCTTCTGACAAGCAAAGTGAATGGGGAAGCCCGATTCACTTAACAACTATGTTACTAACTTAACAACTGCAGTGATTCACTTAACAACTGCAGCAAGAAAGGTCATAAAATGGGGCATAACTCACTTAACAAATGTTTCCCTTAGCAACATAAATTTTGGACTCATTTGTAGTCGTAACTTGAGGACTACCTGTACTCTCTTGGTACTTAAAAAAACGGTACGTATTGCATTCGACTATTTTGTAAGGATTCTTTTACCTAAAGTATATGCTATATTAGAAACTAGCATACTGTAGTACAAAGAAAAAAATACCAGACTCTAGTATTGCCTTTATTTTCAAGATAGTCTGGGATTTATTTATGTGAAAGTCTTCCAGAAGGTCTATTTTTCCATGTCTATAAAATAGAATAATTGTAACTGATAGGTTATACAAGGGACAGAAGGTCTTGATTCTACCCACCTCTGAGTCTTAGCTACATTGCATGCTTACTTCTTTTTAATAGATGGAATAATGGAGAACTCAACTGATACACAAAAGCATCTCTTGGACAGAAGCCCCAGTTCTTGCTATTCCAGCCTCACAAAGGCTTTTTCTACATTCACAAGTGACAATACCGTTTAAACAGTGTTAAAATGAATATGAAACCTCAAAGTGTGTCCAGATAATTTCATCTTTGGAATGCAGTTCTCATACTTTCTTAATATCATATGCTATATTTGCATATGCATAAGCTACATCCATATTCATTAGTATTCTGATGATATGCTATAAAACATGCATGAAAATCTGAGCTGTAGGAAGACAAAAGAAGTGCTAAACATACCTCTCCTCTTTCTCCTGAGCACCATGACAACTAATGTGAAGGCAGCAAAAATTGTTACACCAACAGCAATGGAAACCAGAACCCAGACAACCTGGTAAACTCTGCAATAATCACAGTTGCATTAATTAAAACAAGTTAATGGTCAATTTGGCAGACTACCTTTGTACGTGAAGCACAAAGTTATATTTTACATGGCTTTCAGAGGGAAACAGAAAAATGAAAACAGCTTGAACTTGGTAGCACACTACTGGAGTGAAAGAAAAAGATCCCCCACAGACAACTATGCTAAATACTCTATCATGAATCTGAAAACATCCAAGCCATAAAAAATAAGCCTGGGAATGCTCTAAAACGGGGGTGTCAAACTCAAGGCCCGCGGGCCGAATCCGGCCTGCGGAATGCTTAGATCTGGTCCACGGGGCCACCCTGGAAACAGCGAAGGACTGGCCCGCGGTGCCTTTGCCAGCGAAAATGGGCTCCCAATCTCCGTTTTCGCTGGGAGAGGGTTGCAGGAGGCCGTCCCAGCCAAAAACGGAGATTGGGAGCCCCTTTTCGCTGGCAGAGCACTCGGGCCACCACAGGTGCCCCTGACACGACTAACGTCAAGCTGGCCTCGCCCCCCCCCCCAGGTCAAACACAACCCTGATGCTTCCCTCAATGAAATCGAGTTTGACACCCCTGCTCTAAAATATAACAATCTGTTAATGGAAGTGGCAAAATCTACAACTGTATCTTTGCTTCGATAATTAGTTAAAACTAACTGCAGTGTCTCAAAGAGTGAATAAGTAAATAGATCCCGCAGCAAGCACAGTTTCTTGATGAATCTTTTCAAATTGCAATTTAAATGGTCGATACCTTTGTTCATCTTCGCTGGTTGCAGTCCCGATATCTTCCTTTTGCTGTTCTGAAAATAAAATCATAACAAAAAAACTGAGGTATTGACATTATCATTGCTGCTCTTCATAGATAAGTTTTAGGTTTACCTTAGAATTTTTTTTTTACATCGCACAACATTTATTTCTTTTTCTAAAAACTCCTTTTTTGCCCATCAGGGTCTTAACATGAGCAGTCGTAGACTAAAGTAGACAATGTACAAGTTGTTGTATCTTGATCTCAGACGCTTCCTGGTATGTGAAGGCACTGCTCCCCCCCCCGTCCCAATTATCTGTTAGTGCTCACCTTTTTGAACAATCACCCTGATGTTTCTTAAAGGGATTATATTGGGGCCATCAAGAACCCCAAACCAATATATCCCTGTATCTTCTGATTGAAGAGCTGACATGAAGACATAAATACATCCGTTTCCCAAATCATTTAAAATGACACGTTGATTTGGTTGTGTGGTGAGACCTTTCCATCCTGATCCGGAGAACCTTATGGGCTTTTCAAGATTGCATTCTTTCGTCAGTTTCTCTTTGCACCAGACTTTCTCTGCTTGCGCATGTTGCTGGGAACAAAAAGCCTTGACACTGAGAGATTCTCCTTGTATCTTGATCACCTCTTGCGTCTTCATTCCTGATACGGTGGAAGTAAATGGCATCCTAGATGTTGGAGGTGAGACAGTTTTACCAGGCAAGAAATGACCTAGGAAAAGAGCAGTTTAAAAAAAGGATAAGTTTGGTCTGTCATATCTAGTGGTCTTATTCCTTACTTGTTACGGCAATGAGTATGCAAAGCATTCAACACAGTAAGGAGAATGAAGCATTTGAATAATTAAAGAAATTGTGACTTTTGTGAGGTTCATATGGTCCTTTAGGAATTGTCTCTACACGAATGTGCAGGTATAGCTGTTTTTTGAGATTACTTAGGATTTTCAATTCAATAGCATCTCATTAATCGATCTTGGCTGGCTCAGTAAATCATTCAGGGTCTTCAGAAAAAAACAGTAAATACTATGAAAAAGGGCATTTGGCTAGGTTTGACATCGGGGCATTCAAGTGGTAAAAATAGGTCAAGATGACCCTGCAGTAAACTATGCCCCCCTTTTAAATGTGTACTGCACACAGGTATAACAAGGATAGGGCTTCAATTGTACAGGTTTTTTTCCCCCAATAGCTTTTCTCTTATAGATGCACCTGTTCAGAATATTAAATTGATGATGAAAATGATATGGGATAATGCAGGTTATGTTTGTGTATTGTAACAAAAAATGGCATTCTGACAAAAATAGATAATAGGATACAACAACACAGCTGCCACAACACATGTTCCTTCTGGAGCAAACTAAACATGGTGATGGAGGGAGGGGTAGGGACAGAGATAGTCTTCCTGAACTATGGATATATTTTAAAGTACGCCTATTTACCTGAGGCTCAAGGTGAACCAAGGTATTATCAAATACAAGATTGTCCGTCACAAATCCCCATACATGACAGACTCCACTCATATGGCTTCTCAGTCTCTGCACACCAGAGAAAATATGGTACCAGCATCAATGTCAGTCCTTTTATCTGAGAAATGGTTAAACCCCTCCCCCCCTTATCCACCAATGCTCACCGTGCTCACCATGATGAACTACCACTTTCATTGACTTTATGGAAACCATCTTCATGCCGCTTAGAATTCCAAACCAATATCTCCCCGAATCTTCCATTTGGAGACTCTTCATGAGTAAAGAAATGCAACCATTCACTACACCTTCAAGCATGATCTTTTGGTTTGCTTCAGAAGTCAGATATTGCCATCCTAGTTCTGTGAGGCTTCTTGGATTTTGGAATCGGCATTCATTGTGTTGTTTTTCTTTGCACCAAACGGGGTTTCCTTGCAAATATTGATAGACGCAGAAAGCTCTTATTCTGAGGGAGGTTCCTTGAGTGAGTACCACCTCCTTTGGACTCTTTCCTGTGTTTTGCAAACTTGCAGTAGAAGGACTTGGGAACAAATAAGTCGTACAGGATGCAAAAAGACCTGGAACAAAAGCAGTATTGATAAAGTTGACAGGTCAAATAGTCTAACTCAACCCTTGGCAACACAGGTTCTCCGTGGGAGGCACAAAACTTTCTCAGCTTCAACAGGATTGAATGAATGTATATTTGGAATTCTCTGGGACAGGCCAGCCACTCACAGAAAGGTGCCCTAAAGGAGGAAGAATATACATCCAATGTATATCTCTCGTATATGCTTTGCAGGTGATGGAACTTATCTGTCACTCTTTTTGAGATGGCCTGAAACCTTTTGCTATATGTGAGTTCAGCTCAATTGTGGTGTTAAAGTAAGCAATGGAGTGTCAGATTGCTGAACCCCAAAAGGTTCTTCTCAAAAGACTATCTGAAAAAGCCTTGACAAACACGTGTTTTTAATGCATTACAAATCTTAATTCAGAATCTATTTGTAACCTACATGTATGCAAAACCAACCTGTCTTTCCCTCCTTCTCTCATTTCATCCCAATTTAAATCCCACATCAGTGTAGTCACTAAACTTTATGTATCTGTTGAACAGTGGCCCTTTAATAAAATGTGTCAGTTTGGAAAGCTCTACCAGACTCATCCTGATTTCTGACTACTGTCTAGTCATTACTGGCCATGTATTACTAGCACTCTGGTGACCATTTTGACAAAAGAATGCCTATCTTTAAGAAAAGAGTATTTGTTGATAGCATTAAGTCTTTTACCCGGCCTGAAAGTACATATAGCTAAACAGATTTTGACCTCTTAGAAAAGTGGCACAAAAAGTATGACATCCCTTTTGTGACCTCAAGATCCCTGCAGTTGATGGGGCTAAAAAATGCCCCCACTTTGTATTTGTGACTGAGTTTAAAAGGAGAAATGGGTATCTTAAGCCTATAGATGCTAAAGGTACCTATCTCATCACTTAAAACTTCTGAAATCCCCTCCCCAAATCATTCCTGGCTCTTCGCATGCTGTATAGATTCGGGAGTATCCCCTAAAGTCAATAGAAGTTGCTCACCTATCTTATCATCTCAGTATAAATCCCTAATCTTATTAGTGAAGTGTAAGAGCAAACTCAATGCACTGTACATGTATTAAATATTAAGGAAGCCTGAGTAGGAATATGTAGAATTGGGTATTTTCCCATTCTTTCTGGAAAAAATAGGAACAATACATAACATTCATTTGCATCAATTATTAGAAAATGGATAAGCAGAGCCTCACAATATCATTGAACTTCTATATTGACCAAGAAAAGATAGTATTCAGAATCATACCTGTGAGCATCAACAGTAGTTGGAGGCCTGGGAAACCTTCCATCTTGTAACTGATCTTGAGCAGAGAAGGCTGTGGGTAAATGTGCTCTTGCAGGAAGGAAACAAATTCCCTTTGTCATTGTCACTGTTGGTCTGGAGCTGTGTGAAAATGCTTTACAATGTCAATAATTTTAATGTTGGTAAGTTGTCTGACGTGGATTGCACCCAGATACATCAACATGTGTGCATACAGATTCACATATGTGTGATTTTTGAATAGTGGAGTAGTGGTGGAAATGTTCATCACTTTGAGATACTTTTTTAACAAACAAATCTTTATGCAAATAATAGTGACTGCCTCTGAGTAGCTCATTCATTCATTCATTCATTCATTCATTCATTCATTCATTCATTCATTCATTCATTCATTCATTCATTCATTCATGCATTCATTCTATATGACTACCCATCTCATATATGACTCTGAGCTGCTAAAAAGAATAAAAATATCATAAAAATATAAATAGCAAATAGAAGAGCCAATATGAAACCAACCAGCCTGGTTGAGAAGCTCAATTACACAACCTGGACCCCAGGCTTGGCAAGAAAGCCAGGTTTTTAAGGCCTCACAGAAAGTCAGTAAGATTGGGGCAAGTCTAAACTCTGGTGAAATTATGTTCCAGAGGGCAGATGCCACAACAGAAAAAAAAACTCCTCAAGAACCTGCCTGGTGCACTTCCCAGTAGACAGGACCTGGGGCATGCCCCCCTCCCCAATGAATCTCACAAGATAGGTAGATACAACCAATGTTCCCTCTGACATTGAAAATCGCTGCGCGGCAGTTGGAAACTGCTGTGCGGCAATTTCCTGTCAGGTGTGTGGCCGCACAGCAATGTTCCCTCTGACATTGAAAATCGCTGCGCGGCAGTTTCCAACTGCCGCGCGGTGATTTCCTGTCATATGCGTGGCCGCGCAGCCGCGCAGCTTAGAGGGAACATTGGATATAACTGGAGCTGGGGTGGGTTCTGGATCCTTTTGCTGCCGGTTTGCTCAGGGTTGCGCCGTGCACGCGTGCGCCCACAGCAATAAAAAAATAGCTTCTACGCATGCGCAGAAGCAAAATCCAAGATGGCGGTGCCCACGGAGACACCGACAGAACCGGCTCCGTGACATCATCACCGATTTACTAACGGTTCTAAAGAACTGGATAGAACCGGTAGGAACCCATCTCTGAACTGGGGACAGATGGTTCTGCAAGTAACTCAGCCCCATCTCATGTTGGTGGCTATGTTCCAGAAAATATTAAGGTTAGGGTTTGTTTTTATATTTAATTAAATATAGAGATAATATAATTTACAGTTGTGTATTAAATAATTTCCTTCCTCTTTCATATTCAAAATTACAGTTTGGTAACCAGTTTCAGATATCTATGGGTGTGCATCCAGGGGCTTTGGAGGCTACTGAATGCTCTTCTGGGACTTCCAATTCTACATCTTTATATTAGAGAAAGATGCTTTTGCTATTTGCCTCCTTAGGCATCAGATTCACGATGTAATTTGTCTTATTACTCATTTCATGTTGGCCATACTTGCGCACTCAAAAATATTACAGGGAGGGCACCATAAAAGGTGCCTTGTGATGTTTGAGTGTGTGTTTTTTGTAGGATTTGCTATTTTTTATCACTTCACTAATTTATGAAGTTAGCTTATAAAGAACATATTGTGGTTATTACTGATATCAAAAAGTTTACGTGAAAGATAGTGGATGTACATGAACTTGTATGATGTGGGTGAGGTGACCGTTAGACAGGCAACAAAATTACATTTTTGGCTATTATAAGGCGAGATCCGAATTCA
The DNA here is from genome assembly GCA_003457575.1 of Thermophis baileyi. Classification (NCBI taxonomy): domain Eukaryota; kingdom Metazoa; phylum Chordata; class Lepidosauria; order Squamata; family Dipsadidae; genus Thermophis; species Thermophis baileyi. The sequence continues at coordinate 7,738,403 of QLTV01003654.1, forward strand.
GCCCTAGCATTCATAACACTCTGTAACACAAAAACCACCCAGATGGTTTTTCCTTTTGTTATTTTGCTGTATGAGGAGAAAAAGGGCTCAGCACTCGATTCTTACCTTATCAGAGGAAATGAAGTTTGTTTTGTTCCTGTGCTGCCAATGAATAAACTAAGCAAAATGATACTTCAGACAAGCAGGGGAAGCATAAACCACAACCAAGAGAAGAAAGGGGGTTGTCCTATTTTTATACCAAGCCTATTGTGCAACTAGGAAACAGGCCTTGGACACTGGAAATGAGATTGGACTTCCACATGCTCAGGCAGAAGTTTCAGTTAATTATATCCCCCCACCCCCACCCCGCAGCAATTGTTTAGCAGGCAGTTCAGTGGAAGGGGTTCATGCCACACAGTCACAAAAACCTTTCCTAGCTACCAGGGACATTTTGTTCTAGGTTGAGTTATTGACCCTTAACAAATCACCACCCAGAATTGGCATTGTTGGAGGACTTGTTACTAAGGCATGGACTGATGGAGTGAGTCTTCTACATAGATCATCACCCTTCACAGGTTTTCCTGGCAGAGCCATTGCTAGCTGCTGATTATTGGGGGTCAGCATGATGGAAGTTGAAGTCCAATAAGTTAGCTTTGAGATGTAAACTTTCAAAGATAACAGTGAATGTCGCCCACATTTTCCTAGGAATATACGCCTCACTGAACATAATAGCACCTACTTTTGAATAAGAATTAGGACTGCAAAGTAAATGGGGGTGAAGATACAGAGTGTTAGAAGAATAATTTGGGGTTCCAACTCGAACCGGGATTGCACAAGAATAAATAAAAATGAGATCCAGACAGCTGTGAGGAAAGAAGAAATATTTATTTCCCAAAAGCAAACAGTTTGCTTTTAGGGGCAGCTGCAGAGAAATGGGATACAGTAGCAGACGTTTGTCCGGGGTGTGGAAGTGTCTACCTGCTGATTCTAGGGTGACACCTGAGGGGTGTGTGTGTGTGTGAGTGGTGGGTTGCTGCCGGTTTGGACCGGTTCTCCCGTACCAGTGGTGGAAATTTGCACCCGCTCCCCAAACCGGCAGTGATGGCCGGCTGTCCACGCCCCCGAACCGGTTCTCTGATCGCCGCGGCCCTGCAAAGAATGCTCTGTGCATGCACAGAGGGTTCTGCGCATGCGCAGAGGGTCATTTCCGCAAAGTGGAAGTGCGCGAAGCAAAACGCGCACTTCTGTCGCGATGCGAACCGGTAGGGAAGGTAAGTGGAACCCACCCCTGATGTGTGTGTGTGTCTGTGTCTGTGTCTGTGTTTGTGTGTGTATGTATTCTTGTGAACATGCTAGAAGACTTAATTTAATTAACTCTTGTTTTTGCATACCTTATCCTTTGATATGTAGATTGGGTAATTTATTTGGGAATTTGAGGAAGTTTGGGTAAAGGATTTTCCCCCATTTGCTTTTTTTACTTGATTAATTTAGTTTCAGCTTGACTGTCAATTAACTAGTGGGGGCGCTGATTCTCAGACCATTGTGGATTCTGTTAATGTTTTAAAGGAAGATGGAAACAGTATAAAGAATAAAATATATTTGGATATAAAACTTCTCACAAGAGCTAATATACGAATCTGAAGCTGTCATGTAATCATCTTTCAAACTACAGTTGCTGAGATTTGAGATGCATAATCTTGTAGTGAAATCTCAGAATTTCTGCTTTATGCTAGAATTGGTTGGAATAAAAAGAAAGAGGTGTTTCTTCTTCCTTTGTGGACTTGCTGTCCAGCTGAGTGGCACACCTGGAGGCTTGTTTTCAGATCAATGAAGGAAGGAAGGTGGCAGACAGCATGAGCAAGAAAAGGAACCCAGACTGCCTGTTCTGTCCATTTAAATTGCAAGCATCCTGACACAAGGCGTGAATTAAAAGCATTTGGATGAGATAAGTGCGATGAAATGAGACGAGGAGATACCGATATTTTCTAATGGTTGCCTGGTGCTCTTTTCTAGGACTATCACCTCTGTTTGTGGTAAAATTACTAAGATTTTAATAGCTCCAGTTACAGAAGCTAACAATTAAAGGTGTGGGAGTAATAGGAAGAGAAAGACAATTTAATGCACAATTCTCATGTCTTGTTAACTGCAGCAAGATTCTCTGCCAAACAACTTCAAAGATTTTACAATAATGTTTCCCCCCTTCCTCCAGCACAAGTCTTGCCATACAACCTATGATATTTCACTGATAATGTGGTGATAACTGATAATGTGGTGAAGGGGGTCATTTTGGCTTCTTCAGACTGTTGAAGACATGTCTGTTCCTCTCCAGTAGCTGGATATTTTCCACCATGGCCATTTTAGTTTGGACTCTAAGGAGTCAGCCGGATTTCTAACTTCTGCTGAATGGCTGCTTGCATAATGCCTGACTGGTCTTTTGGAAAGCACTGATGGGCTCTCTATATGCATAGTTTCCTGCCTTTTTTTTTAAAAAAAGACACTGTTTCAGATCAGTGTTTAAAAATCAGAGGTGGTGCTCCCTGAAGCGAGTGCAAATCCAAGCAAGGGAGCCTGATTTTATCTTCTCTGTGTTGCTGTTCCTATCACAAATGAACACATTCTAGCATCACTGCTGCTTCTGCTGAGAAAATCAGCTTTACTTTATTCTGTTTTATTACTGGGACATGGGAGGGGAGGAAGAAGTGCCATTTTGCTTACTTCTATGCTGTTGCCTACTTCACAGGCTCTTTGGCTGCTTACTGCCTGTACTGCCATTACTCGGAGCACTTCATGATTTGGGGTATTTATGTGAGATTGTGAAGAGGCTGAGAAAATACTGGAAGGGGTAATAGACATAAACAGTCAAGAAATAGCAAGCAAGTTTGTTGGCAGCTTAACTTAAAATGCTAACTCAGATCAGATGACAAGAAACGCGGGAAGAAGCATTTCAAATCAGAGATTCCCCCTTAATGAATTTCCTATAAATGAAGGTTGGAAATTCCTCTTGCAGTTTCCAAGATTCCATATTTACCACAAGAGTAGCATGAAGGATATCTTACTTAAAGTCTGCAGGGTGTCTGGAGGGGGTACTCTCTCAAAAAGTGAACATGGTAGTTCCAATAGGCAGACTAACTTTGATCTCATTGTCATGGCTGCCATCTTGATTTCCTCCACCACCACCACCAAACTCTGCAGAGACTCCTGAAAATCTGGGTTGCTCTTGCTTGCTCTGTTTTATGGGGCCTGACAATATGGAGTTGAGATGAAACTGACAAGAGTTCTGTTAGATAGTGGGTAGAGATGACAGGAGACAGACTTCCAAACAGTTCTTTATTTCAGCTCTTGTATCAGCAACCAGCAAAAAGCAGTCTGACAGCTTGCCCTTTTATAGGGAGCTGTCAGATAGACCAGCCAATAGCGTTTGAGCTTTTTCCCGCTCAAACGCTGGACCTGGTTGGAACCATGCAACACAGTTGAAACAGTTAGAACATAACACCCCTCCCCTCCTGGATGGAGCAGTCCAGCATACGTAATCACGCAGGTAGGCGGGGCGTTTTGGAGCCCTACTAGACTTGCGCAATTCAGTTGGTGGTGAGGCAGCGGCCTGTGCGGACAGGTCTGCTGCCGCTCCGGGGCTCGAGCATGGAAGCTCCTGGAAGGTACTGGGTGTGGCCTC
>QLTV01003654.1:7748339-7758390 GCA_003457575.1 Thermophis baileyi
TGCTATTTTGATTCTTTGTCTGCCCAAGCAATGACTTTTTGTTACTGAAACAAATATAATTCTTGTGACACCCTGTAAGAAACACATTCTTAATTTAATTATTACTTACATTTTTATGGATTACAGGCTGCTTCTGGGTTGGAAACAATTTGGTCTATATACTCAGAAAAGAATGATTCAGAGATCAGAATGGAAATTCCATTTTTATTCTTTTGTGCTGAGTTCTTGGTGATATGTACATTTTGCTGCAACCTCTTATTTTTCTATGCCCTCCTCTGTTATGATAGTAAGAGTGGAGAGAAAGAGAAAAGCTATATTTATTCTTACATGTGCAGTTTGCTCATCAAGATACGGTGCGATTAACAATATAACTGCAAGGAGCATTCATTTCAGATTCTCAGTGCCTTATTGGCCAAATTTGGCTGTGCAAGGGGAACTCTAAGCACCTGATTTGGACTCTTTCTCATCTTGTCTTTGGACTTCACCCATGGATATTGATCTATGAATTCTTATTTGTTCTTCTCCTTCTATCAAATTCACTCATGCTGGTTCTTTCCTGTTACGTTGGAAACAGGAACAGGCAGAAGAGTAATGAAATGAAATGAGGCGGAGAGGCACATAAAGCCAATGGCCTTGGCTGTAATAGGAGTTTTTCTTTTAAAAACAGGAAAAATATGTTAGTATACTGACACTGCTTTTAAAACAATAGTTTTCATTTTTACCACTGAGATTTAGAAAAAAGACTGAAAAAAGAAATCACTATCTATTGTAAAAATTCAGAATCCAAAAGCAACACCGGCCAATGAGTCATTGGAAGAACTCGTGAGCTGCAGTTGGTTGCATGATTTCAGAGCCCTGACTCATTGCTTCAGTGTCTGCATTAAAAATGGCACAGAGGTTTTGTCTAGAATGGCAAGAGCTTCTGAAACAGTAAGTTCTCAGGATCTGTTCGGTTCTTCTTGCTTCTGGTAATAATTAAGATGACAATAGGAGGCAGCAAGTTCTCTGTTTCTGAGAACTTCTGAGGTGCCTAGGAGAAACAGTAAATTTGAGTTGGACCTGGCATAAAAACACAAACAAAGTGAAGTGCTCACTCAAGGAGGCACAGTAACAGGCAGTCATTTGCAAAACAATGCATAACTGTGAGATCTTTGATTCCTTCCAGGGTGATCACTTTTCCAGAGTAACTGAAAATGGGCTCTAGAATTCTGGGATGTTACTGGAAATGTGAAAATTGTTCAACTCTACAGGACCATAGCAGCCCTTCTTGGCAGTGGAACTCAAGAAACCTTTGTTTTGCAAATGTCAACATGCCTATTTCCGCTCTTCTTCTCTCATAATTTTCAGCCTTGCATACAAAATGAATATATTGCAATGTGGAAGCATATACAGCTTTCTGCACTCTTTAACTTTTCTCCATAAGTTATCTTGAAGAGCAAACCTCTCTGCTATAGCCAGCTTTAGGTTTTTCGTATTCAGAATACTACTTCACATTGCATGGATGTAGGTGATAGAACTCATACCACAAGATGGCTTTAATGGCTATTAGACAAATTTAGCAGAAGATAAGGGTATCAGTGACTGATGAGTGCTATGCATTGTCTAGATCGGAGATAGATAACAGTAGGAGAATGATATTGGTTTCCTGTATTGTCTGTGGGATTTTAAAAAGACTCTGGTTGGCTATTAGACTAGATAAGGTTTGGTTTAATCTTGTAGGACTCTTTTTATATCCTTATGCTGTCACCTGTGGTGATTGGGAGGTGAAAATGCTGGTTTTCTCCTCTGCTCTCATTCCCAGTAGTTCTCTTCTTGCTTCTGGCAATAATTAGGATAATAATAGCAACCAGTAGTTTGAAACCAAGAAAGCCAGCCACCAGGAAAGTGAGATTGACTCCAGCATTTGAAGGAGAGCTTTGAAAAAACACAAATACAATAGAAATGAATTAGGTAATGTAGAATGAAAATGTTTACTTAAAAAGGGGACTTTGGATATTGTTTGGTGAAGACTATAGCTCAGTCACAGAGCACTTGCTTTCCAAGAAGAAATCCTAGGTTCAATTTCTAAGTTATCCAGATAAAACTCAGAAATGGAAGTCCCAGCAAATCCTTGCTGATCAAAAAAGACAACCTGAAGTATCAGATGATACTGAACTCATAACATTTTTCACTACCTTTAAGCAGTGCTTTCTAGGAAATCTGATTGTAGCAGTTATTGGCGTGAGTGAGTGGACTATGTGGGCTTGTTATTTTGCATTCCCAACTGGTTTTTGTCACCTTTGCCATCTTCACTCTTCGTTTTTGCATCTTTTTCTTGTTTTTAACATTTTTATTTGTAATTGCCCAGAGTATTTTGAAATTGGGCTGTATATATATATTTAAAATATTAATATGAATAATCGTTCACCAACATTTTCTTTTCTTTCTCTGGAATTTCTGGCTCCACATTAATCGGACATGCAGAAATTGTCAATATGGGTTGGGTTGTGAATGTGCAGGAGAGCCTGGTTTTCAGTTTAGCCATTACACTCCCCATACAGTAAGATAACGCCACAAATCTAAATTGTGCAGTATAATGTTTGTCCCATTTGACCAAACAGTTCTGGTTTATATTTGGAGTTATGAAGCTCACTGATTTTTCAAACCCGCTACCAGGTTGAATGGGGATTGCTGCTCTATCAAAGGGGAAATTGCTTATGAATTCCCTCAATGATAACTTCTCATTCTCTGCAGGGTATCTGTGGGCTGCTGGGGTGTCAAAAAAGTTAAGAGGGCATCTGTGACCATACTATTGAAGCCTTATCTCTTATTGCATGTAAAAACAGGGCAACTCTGATCATATAGTCTGAACTGCTACCTTACCTTTTTGGATCCTTCTGCAGATGTTCCTATCCTGTCCTATATATTTCAGACTATGCAGCCATTTGATTGGACAGCCATTTGTCTGAAATGTATAGGGTTTCCTGCCTGAGCAGGGGGTTGGACTAGAAGACCTCCAAGGTCCCTTCCAACTCTGTAATTGTTATTCTGAAATGCAGTTAATGCTAAGAATACTCAAAGCTAAAGAATGTACTTTGGAGATGTGCATTTCTATATTTATTTTACATTTTTCTTCAATCTGGCTGGGGAATTCTGGGAGTTGAAGTCCATACATCTTAAAGTTGCCAAGGCTGAGAAACACTAGAGTAATGAAGCTCTTTCTTTTTCCTTGATTGTGATGTGTACCAAAAGTTCACCCCATCAATTTTTCTTAGTTTAATGTTATTTCTGGCTGAAATTTTAACAAATGTCATCAGAGCAGAAAGTTATAATTGGGCTCCTCCCAGTCAAATATGGTTTCAGAGAGGGTAAAAAAAAAATGTGATGGCAGCCTCTGTGCAACCAAAGCCACGCTTTGGGTGTGTGTTGTATGCACAACTTAAATAAAAAGGGGCTTTGACTGAATGGTCATGGCTGCTACCTGACATTTCTTACTTCCTTTCTTGCTGAAAGTCTTGTGACAATTTCCAACAATGTGGAGCAGTGTGGGCAAAAAAAACCCCAAATTGCCCTATGCCGCATATATACCACAATATTTTTTAAAACTCTTTCTTCCAGACAGGGCTTCACAGAAGGGACCAATTCCCACTGGGGGAAAAATAGCTTAAAAAAAACAAAAAACTCTGAAGCAAAAGGCACCATCCAGCCTCTGTTTCAAAACCTGCAACAAAGCAAGAACCTCACTTTCTGTGTCACTCTGATCCACTGTAATCAGAGGTGGGTTCCTCCCAGTTCGGACCGGTTCGCCCGAACCGGTAGCGACCCGCTGGTGATGTCACGATGACATCACAGATCCGGTTTGGTCGGTACCGGTCCGTGGACGCCACCATCTTTTTTTTGAATTTTTTTGAAATTTTTTTGGGGGGGGATTTTTTCCGGGTTTTTTTTCTTCTGCGCATGTGCAGAAGCCGAGTTTCCGGCACTGCACATGCGTCGCCATCTTGTTTTCGGCTTTTTTGGGGGGGGGATTTTTTTTATTTTTTTGCACTGCGCATGCGCGCGCAAAGCGCATGCGCGCCCATGAGGTGCAGCCACACGGCGCGGGAGGAAGCAAACCGGCAGCGAGGTAAGTTAGAACCCACCCCTGACTGTAATGCAAATCAGACCACTGTGAAATTCTTTCTGATATTTAGTTAAATCCCTCCTTCCTCTAATCCAAGCCTATGAACGTTGAATTGCACACTCTGGTGCAGAATGGGAAAAAAATGAACATACAGTCTTACCCGGAAATGCTGTGAAGTATTCTGGGTGTCTCTTGTACATTAGAGTTCTCTATACCTGGTGGCAAAAATGCAGCAATACATAATTAAGTCAATAAGAATAAATATAATAAACATATCATTGAGCAAGATTAATTATTCTAAATAGTGGGTTCAGTTCAACTGAAAGGGAAGAGGTGCTGAAGAAGAAATTCCCCAGGCCTCCCACCTCCATTGTCTTGGGTACTGTGCATCCCCTTGGCCTCTACTTCTCCATCCTGAAATATACACAAAGACTCACAAACTCCCACTCCATTCTTCTCTTTGCAGCTTACCAGACACTCTAGCTTTTTCTTTCTCTTTTCATTCCTGTCTTTGCGTAACACGGGGTGGGGAACTATGGCCCTTTTATGACTTGTGGACTTCAACTCCCAGAATTCCTGAGACAGCCATGGAACAGCCATGGAACAGCCATGGAACAGGCTGGCTCAGGAATTCTGGGAGTTGAAGTCCACAAGTCATAAAGGGGCCATATGTGCTTTTTCAAGAGGCCTGGTCTTTCTTTGAAGACGTTTCGCTTCTCATCCAAGAAGCTTCTTCAGATCTCGCATGAGAAGCGAAACGTCTTCAAAGAAAAACCAAAAAGCCCAGTTGCCTCTTGTAAAAGCACCTTTGGGACCACCATGACTGAGGATGACTGAGAATCTCCATAGACATAAAGGGGCCATAGTTCCCACCTCTGGCACAACAGGTTAAATCTTAATTGAAATCAGGGTTCATAACCGCAAATCCAATTATTTTGAAGAAAGCACAGAACAGGTTTAGGACTACAGACTTACTTGTCAGAACATTCACCTTGACCTTCTGTAGGGTCTTCACAGTCCCCAAGAAATGTGTCATACACTGGTACCAACCAGCGTCCTGTTTCTGGAGTGGGTTGATGGTTACCATGAGCACCCCTTCCTGGATATTGTCAGCAATGGCAGTGGTGCCATTTCTTCGTTTGAGGAAGGGCAGCCAAAAACGCCGGGCACTGACAACATGCTGGCACGTTGCCTCACTTATGTGCTTACACCAACTTTTCTCTCTCCACTGGTTCTTCTGAGGACTATAGGAACAATTGATGGAAATGGGTTCCCCTTCAACACCGGAAACCTCTGTAATTATCTCAGCTGTAGACACTTCTTGAAAAGAAAGATAGAAAGAAAGAAAGATCTTCTATTTTTGCACAGAGGGGCAATTAGCCTGCAAGGCTTGAATCGCATCATTCACAGTCTCATATAGATCCATACATCTGGAACAGTAATGTCTTCTAGAGCCGAGGTGGCGCAGTGGTTAGAGTGCAGCACTGCAGGCTACTTCAGCTGACTGCTAGCTGCAGTTCGGCGGTTCAAATCTCACCGGCTCAAGGTTGACTCAGCCTTCCATCCTTCCGAGGTGGGTAAAATGAGGACCCAGATTGTTGGGGGCAATATGCTAACTCTGTAAACCGCTTAGAGAGGGCTGTAAAGCACTATGAAGCGGTATATAACTCAGTGGTTCTCAACCTTTCTAATGCCGTGACCCCCCCGCGACACCCCCCCCCGCCGCTGCGACCCCCCTGCCCCCCCGACCCCTGCCCCGCCCCCCCCCCGCCCGAGTGGAAGCAGGAGACTTCACCTGCCATTTGGGTTCTTTTTACCCTCTATGCATGCGCAAAGCATTCTGCGCATGCGCAGAGGGTAGAAGAACTCAAATGGCGGCGTCCGGGCTACCAACTGTCCGTCGACCCGCAGCACGGCCGAACCGGGACCTTTTCACCCCTGCAGTGACAGTGGCACCAAAATGGCAGGCTAACGCGCGCGGCGACCCCTGTGAAATGGTCGTTCGACCCCCAAAGGGGTCGCGACCCACAGGTTGAGAACCGCTGGTCTAACTGCTATTGCTATTGCTAGTCCCCCCCCCGGTCAACAATTACTACACTGAAATTCTTTCTGATCTCCCTTTTACTAGCCTCCCCCCGCCCCCCGCTTTCGCCTCCTTTTGAATATTCTTCTTTCTCCCAACAATATTCTATGCATCCAATCAAGTCATCTGTGGTCCATGAAATCTGATGGCAAAATAAATTTTCATTTTAATATTAATATGTAGGGGGAAAAAAGCATTGAAAGTGATTCCTTTCATTCTGCCCTTCCATGATTCATTTTTCCATAGCTTTATCACTTATATTCAAAATTATAAAAAAATATTAAGTCTGCCCAGCTGGAGGAACTTGTTAATCACTTAGCAGAATTCTTACTGAGTTGAGATATATTATAATTTTTTTAAAAAAAAACTGTTTAAAAAGTGTCATGAGCAGGAAGCCCTTCCAGTTGTTACTGGACTCATTCATACAATCCATTGAACAATAACGTATAGCCAATTAATCACATCAGCAACCAATAGAGAAAGGCAATTTCCTACCTGACAAGTAGACCAGGAAGATGAGATACAAAAGCTTTTTCATGTTTCCCTGGAAAATCAAGAGGTGCGAATTAAAACAGAAAAGAGAGACTTGTACCAGACAAATACTTTGCTTTACTAGACACAAGGGTTGAAGAAGAGGAACTTATGTTGCTCCCTGTTGTAGATTAAGCAATGCCTCACCCAAAAAAATTCTGGCATTTGCTAAAAATGTGAACATCAGCAATGATGAGGGACTGCTATATCATGGAAAGAAATCATGATGATCATCAAGGGTGTCTTCAGTGTTGACGGTCAACTACAAACCATTCATGCCCAAACCTGGAGTCTCCCTGATTAATCTATAATTACTAATAAGTATAGCTTGCCACTAGGAATATCAACAGGCAGTCAAATGTGGCACAAACATACATTATAATCCAGAGATTTAGAACACAATCTTATATTTGAAAGATAATTTTTGTGATATCAGGCCACTAAGATGTCTCCAGTGTCTTGCTGGCTACTGGCTGGCACTGTCTATACGAAGCCAAAAGAGATATTTGCACTTCCTTGTCTTTTTTTCTTAAACAATAAAATTTTCCTATTATGTGCAATGAGTGGGAACTCCTTCAGATCAGCTCTGGAATTGGTTTAACTATATTTTGGATGTAGGATACAGTGAAGAGCTGGAAGTCCTTTGGGAGTTGGGCGGCATACAAATATAATAAGTAAAATAAAATAAGTATTGAGGAACACAAAGATCCCTGGTTCCTATTCAGTTTTGACCTAATGCTAGCCCTGGATATAATGTTAGCAATTCTATCTATTATGCGGAGTTCTCATGTTAAATAAGCAGAGTTAAAAAAGATCACTCATCTTACATAACAGCTTACTAAGCAAAGGTACTCAACTAAACTCGCTGCCAGGAGTTTGATTCTGACTGGCTCAAGGTTGACTCAACCTTCCATCCTTCCGAGGTCAGTAAAATAAGGACCCATATTGTTGGGGGCAATATGCTGACTCTGTACACCGCTTGGAGAGGGCTGTAAAGTACTATGAAGCGGTATATAAGTACTATTGCTATTTGTTTTCATAGTTTCAAATAAGTGATCCTGTAGTATAGACTATATAATCTAGTGGTGTTGTATAAGGCTACCAATGTTGCAACCAAAATCTTAAAAATAATCCAATCTGCATACTTATAGATATTTGATATAGGAATGGTCATTGTCTGTTCTTTTTATACTGCATTTTCTTCTGACTTTATGCTTGTAATTCCTCTTCCATGTGTCATGTTCCATGTACATATCAGCTGGGGATGGACCTTCATTTCTCCGATGAAATGGACATCTGTTTACAAAATTTACACTATAAGTTTATGTCACAGAATACACCACAACTACTGTTTTGGAAATTAGTAAACTAATTGAGTGCCTTCTTTAATTTTGCTATGGTGGTTAAACCTGGAAATTGGCTTATTGAGTCCAATTATTTCAGAACTTTGATAGAGCTCCAAATTCGGGCTAGATTCATCACTTGGCTTCTTTAGGGCAAAACAAATCACATTGTGGAAAATATCCCAAATCATCCATCATACCTGTAACCAGGGGTGGGTGGGTTCCTCCCGGTTCGGACCGGTTCTCTCGAACCGGTAGTGGCCCGCTGGTGACGTCACGATGACGTCACCGAACCGGATTGGTCGGTGCCGGTCCGTGGGGGCTGCCATCTTTTTTTGAATTTTTGAATTTTTTATTTTTTTCCCCTTCTGAGCATGCGCAGAAGCCGACTTCTGGCACTGCATGCGGTCGCCATCTTTTTTTTGGCTTTGGGTTTTTTTTTAAAGATTTTTTGTTACTGCGCCCCATGCAGCGCGGGAGGGAGCGAACCGGCAGCGAGGTAATTTGGAACGCACCCCTGCCTGTAACCTTAGCAACAGTCACTTCCTATGTATATTTTGGTCTGTTTCCTTGGTGAGTAGGCTGTAGTCTTAGTTCCTCTTCTTTTATTCTCAAATCTTTACCTTCTGTTTGCATGTTTAGTAGCTCCTCCTGTCTGCTTCTAGTTGCAAGTTATTTTTATTCCTATACTCCTTACATTTTTTGTTGTTGTTTTCCACTTGCCATATCTAATAGTTTGGGGTATGTTTCAGGAGAAAGTCCTATATTCGCCAGTTCTTCAAAGAACATAAATTGAGAACATGCTTTATTATGGAAAATTATTCTGTAGAACTTCCATTTAAAGATAAAAAATCAAAGGAAAACCAGGCCTGAAAACTTGCCACCCACAGCTTGCGTGCAAATTCACAAGCGCAGAGTCTAGGGCACAATGTTCCTGATACCCTGTGATGGCTGTATTTCAACTTGAACTATAAGGATACTTTCTATCTCTGTATAAATTAACATGTCACAATAGTATTGTTGGAAGAAATGTCCATCTGGGTTCAGTTCCAAGTGGGGAGAAAGACACTGGAAACATGGAGGCTGCTTGGAAAGCTGGTTTAATGGAGCAGAACCATTAAGCACATAGTCCTGGTGCAGCTGAACACATGGAGTGGAGAGTGAGTGTTATTTATACCCTCTCTTGGGCCTTGCCCTAGAGCTTCCTGTTCCCGTGCAAGAAATGTATCCTATTGGTTGCTGTAGGGGTCATGTGCAAATCCTAGGAGTTTGTTTGAGTTAAGCCTGGTTGAACTGTGCTGGGTGATGTAATATCCCCAGGTGCCATGTGGTGAGCTCTGTTGCTAGATGGGTAGAGGGCTAATCCTATTATGTCCTGGAGGGGCATGTCNGCCCTAGAGCTTCCTGTTCCCGTGCAAGAAATGTATCCTATTGGTTGCTGTAGGGGTCATGTGCAAATCCTAGGAGTTTGTTTGAGTTAAGCCTGGTTGAACTGTGCTGGGTGATGTAATATCCCCAGGTGCCATGTGGTGAGCTCTGTTGCTAGATGGGTAGAGGGCTAATCCTATTATGTCCTGGAGGGTCATGTCAATCCCATCACCCTGGAGCTGGAGGCCTTTTGTTTTGTAGATAGGATGGCCCAGTCTTTCTGGGGCTATTAACAAAGGTTGGGGGCTGCTTTCCAAGAGCATGTTTCTCCTTTTCTCATCCAGGGAGGTATAATATTCTGCCTTTTTAATATTTCCTAAAATATTTCATTCTTCTAAGAGGGGTGTGTTATGTTCTAACTGTTTCAACTGTGTTGCATGGTTCCAACCAGGTCCAGCGTTTGAGCGGGAAAAAGCTCGAACGCTATTGGCTGGTCTGTCTGACAGCTCCCTATAAAAGGGCAAGCTGGCAGACTGCTCTTTGCTGGTTGCTGCTACAAGAGCTGAAATAAAGAGCTGCTCTGGCAGTCTGTCTCCCGTCATCTCTACCCACCATCTAACCGTG
>QLTV01003654.1:7760945-7824572 GCA_003457575.1 Thermophis baileyi
GCCAGCGATGTCCTCCCTTCGAACCGGTCCCTTCGGCCGTGGAGGCCACACCCAGTACCTTCCAGGAGCTTCCATGCTCTAGCCCCGGAGCGGCATCAGACCTGTCCGCACAGGCCGCTGCCTCACCACCAACTGTATTGTGCAGGTCTAGTAGGGCTCCAAAACGCCCCGCCTACCTGCGTGATTACGTATGCTGGACAGCTCCATCCAGGAGGGGAGGGGTGTTATGTTCTAACTGTTTCAACTGTGTTGCATGGTTCCAACCAGGTCCAGCGTTTGAGCGGGAAAAAGCTCAAACGCTATTGGCTGGTCTGTCTGACAGCTCCCTATANGCTGCCTCACCACCATCTGTATTGCGCAGGTCTAGTAGTGCTCCAAAACGCCCCGCCTACCTGCGTGATTACGTATGCTGGACAGCTCCATCCAGGAGGGGAGGGGTGTTATGTTCTAACTGTTTCAACTGTGTTGCATGGTTCCAACCAGGTCCAGCGTTTGAGCGGGAAAAAGCTCAAACGCTATTGGCTGGTCTGTCTGACAGCTCCCTATAAAAGGGCAAGCTGTCAGACTGCTCTTTGCTGGTTGCTTACACAAGAGCTGAAATAAAGAGCTGCTTTGGAAGTCTGTCTCCTGTCATCTCTACCCACTATCTAACAGGGTGGCTGCTAACTTTCTACAGTATATATGCCTATATTTTATTTTGTCCTCTTTTTTATTACCCATTTTCTCTTGGGGAGGATAATGCTTATATGATTATCACTAACCGTGTCCATCATCTGGGATTTAGGGCATCAATATTGGAGGAACCATTAAGATTCCCATACTGTATATACAGTATATTGCCAGTACTTGACTTAAACAGATTTCCAGTCTAGCTGTACATCTTTTACTCTGTGAGAGGAGAGGATTTCATTTTATAACTTATGATTGTGAAGAGTCTTCCCATCCTGCCTCTTTATGTGCTTTTAAACATATTCAGTGATCACAACAGAGGTGGGTTCCTCCTGGTTCAGACCAGTTCTATAGAATCGGTAGTAACTTGGCGGCCTGGGTCGCTAGAACTGGCAGCGACCCAGGCCTGCCACGCCCCCGAACCAGTTCTTTCGGCAGCGCCATAGGCAGCCATTTTGTTTTTTGCTTCTGTGCATGTGCAGAAGCTTTTTTAAAGCACTGCGCATGCGCATGTGCAAAGCGCGTGCGCCCACGCAATGCGACACTGAGCGAACCGGCAGTGAAGAAAACCAGAACCCACCCCTGGATCACAAGTGTTTATCTTTTTACCTCAGAGAAACGTGAAAGTTGATTATCATGTAAATTGTTCTTACTGTTTTCCCTTATTTTCTTTCTTTCAGTTTTGCAATATTATTTTAGGACTCTTCTCCTCGGCATAGCTTCAGTGAATAAACTGCCCCCAAAATGAAAAGTTGCCTTTGATTTGCATGTATTGAGTTCGAGCTAGAAAAGTTTATTTCTGACCTGTTACCTGGATATCTCCTCAGGTGGCATGGCTGGGGAAAGTGATTTTTCCCTATTCCTTTTCCTCCTTGCAGCCTCCAGCATCACCTTCCAGGATGTTCTGGAGTGTTCTCCAACCCTGTTGTGTAATTTGCTGAGGACAAAGAGGCTGCTTGGGAATTGGACATTGATAGATGGGCTCCTTTCCTTCTACCCCAAGAAGGACTTGGTTTGCATAATTCTGGATCCAGCCCTTTTTCCTATTTGGGTAATTTCCCATATCCCTTTCCAAACAATTTATATCAATACAGTTGTCTTTTTTCACTGCACCAGCACTGTGAGATGGTTGGGGAAAAGAATCACTCCAAGAGGGCAATCAAACCAACCGTAGGGGCACAAAATATTGAGCTGAAATTTATGCAGCTCTTTAATATAAGGCAGCCTCATTAATCAGATCAGAAAAATAGTTCTCACAAAATTAAGACTAACAATGGAACGAAGAATACTGTGTTATATCTATCATTTCTGACAATCAGTGTTAAAAGAAGTAATTTTGGAGGTTTCAGCCTAAATTTTAGAAAGTCTCATCAAGTTAAGGTGAAGTCTTCCTGACTTTTTATTATTATTACGGTTCATTGCACGGTCAGTCAGATGTTTAGACTGGATCTGGCATTTTTATCCACTTACTAAGTCCTTCCTAAGGACCTGGGATAGACAGACATTGTTGTTTGATGGTGTTAAAGGTATTGTTGTAGGATATAAGTTGTTCCAAATAAAGCTGCCTTTTGCAACTGACCGGAGGTGATTTTGTCAATGCTGATGGTGTTCAAGTGATGCTCCAGATGTTTTGGATTGCACCCAGAGCACCTATTACCCAGTAGTGGGTTCTAAACCCCGTTGCTACTGGTTCGCGTGCTCACTCGCGCGACGCTTCTGCGCATGCGCAGAAGCGTCCCGGGTGGGTGGGCGGAGCATCCCGGGTGGGTGGGTGGAGCCTCCCGCTGCCGCCGCTACCGGTTTGCAGAACCGGGCCGAACCGGGAGCAACCCACCGCTGCTATTACCGTATTATTGATACTATCGTTGCTTTCTTTTGTCATAGTCATTCTACTTCTATTTGCAGATCTTTGCATTTTGTGATTTTCTCCAGTTTTCCCCCCCTTCTATTCTGCTGTCCCCAAGTACTGCAAAGTCCATTATTCAGGCTTTTTAGCCTTTCTTATCAACAATTGTTAAATCTGGGGTGTTCTGTGGCAGGTGCTTTGTTTGAATTCTAAAGTCCCAGAGCACTTTAGTTTTTTTATTTTCTATTACTCTATCATGGCTCCACCAGTTCTTCAGATTTACAAATTCACCATTCTTGCTACTTTTTCATGCCATTGTTTGTAGTCAGTCTGAGGCAGAGATTCTTCCTCTGCAAAGCAGCTGAAGGAATAGTGGAATACTTAGGTGCTGAAAGATGATTTTACAAACTGAGCACAAACAATGGCATGAAAAGGTAGCAACAATGGTGCACTGGAAAATTTGCAAGAAATACCATTTGCCTGCAAGCAATAACCGATGGGATATTATTATCATATTTTATTTATTTACTTATGCAATTTGTATAGCTACCCATTTCACACAAAAAAACGATTCCAGGTGGTGCACAATAAAAACAACTGCAAAATCAAAATATAAAAAACAATATTAAAACAATTACAAATAACAAGATAGTAGAGAAAAACTGATGTTAAAACGGTGCAGCCATTTTATTAGATCACAATTTCCTTGAGATCCCCAAGCCTGCTGACACAGCCATGTTTTGAGGAACTTTCAGAAAGTTTGGTTTTCTATTTGAAAATTGGTGGCTGAGAAGACTTCTCCCATGATATGCTTTTTGGAGGCTTCTTTTGTGACTTTTGGAGGGGATAGGATCGTTGTGTGCCTGCAGGTGCTATATGTTGTTCTCTAGACGTATTACAATTCACTGATAAGAGCATCTTTGAAGTTTTGCAACATTTTCCTTCCACCTTTCTGTTTGACTAGGGCCAGGAGGAAAGTACTTCCAGTTAGAACATTTTTTTTAGTCATCGTCTTCTTTTTCTATTTTGACGAACAAGCCACTGGTCAACAATTACCCCTCCACAGGTTAATCTTCAATAATCTTCACTGCCCATTTACGCTTATTTTAAAAAGTTGCACAGCAATGCAGTTGCATATGCATTCATTACATATGTTTGAAGGAACATGAAACATGATCTTCCATTTGCAGGAAACAAACTCTGGTTATAAATGAGTAAATGAAAAGTAAGCAGATTTCTCCTTTTACTGCAGCACTACATTTGTGGCTTATGGAATGTGTTTCCATGATTCGGAAATGATAAGCCATATTTTACTTTCCAAACACTGCCTGATTTACCTGAAATTATAACAACTGTGGGGTTGGGTTTTTTTGGTGTTCTTGGTGGAGAAGAGAGGGGTGGTTGCATAGGATTGTATTATAAATTCAGTGGATTGAATTTTTTTCATTAATATTGATTAATGTGTGACCACAGAGCAAAAATCAAAGGTGTAAATATTACTAGTATAACAATGGTGTTTATTTAATTTACCTTTGAAAATTAAAAAAGATAGTGATAACAGACTTTACAAAGATTATAATTGTCACATGAAAAAGTAGGAAGAGTTTGCGCAGTCAATTTAAGAACATAGTCACAGACTCTAGAGGGCAGACAAAGATTGGAAATCAGTAACAGCGGGCAGCGACCAAGGATTGGGTTAAAGTTGCAAATGGTGGCAGGTAATATGAAGAAAAACAGAAGAAGAACTTGCTGTTTTAAAGCAAGTTCCTTTATGTCCATTAGCAATATTTATCTAGTGCCATAGGTTAGATTGAAAAGGTAAATTTTGAGAGCTGTACTATGCAGTTGAGAGATATGAAAGCTATGGAGTTCTATTAATTGTGAAGGGCCTACAATGCCATCAAGAGTCACTGGATGGCAGTATGTGGCCATAGTATTAGCAAGTTCTATTACTAAAACTGAAAACTAAAAAAAACAAAACCAAAAAAAAAACGTGTCTTATCGCTTGGCTCCCATTCACCCCATATTCCACCCCCTTGACTTGTAGTTGTGTGATTGAATGGACTTTGAACACAGATAGTTTTACAGTGATTCTCCAGTAATGGCTTGCACTTCAGGATAAAAACAGCTGTATAAGAAAGTACTGATATGTTTACACAGAAATTTTCCAAATAAGAGGCATGAAGGAAGAATATTCTTTAGATGCATAACTAAAGGAACAAACTAAAACATGTTTAATTAAGCTACACAAGGATAGTGTGGGCAATTGACGGAGCTTGTGTATTTTCCATGGCTTATCAAAATTAACATTAATTGTAAGGAGGGGAAGCCCTAAATAAAATTTCCTGGAAGCATAATGGGGCATTCACCTAATTGGGTGGGTGACAGGAAGTGTCCCAGGTTCAGTGGGAAATTCCTCATTTGTGCATGGAAGTTGCACTTTAGGTAGGCTGGCTTGAAAGAAATCCCCCCTGGATTTCTATAGGAAAGGATTTGCGAGCTCTGCTAAAACGGGCTCTGCTTTTCTCCAGTAAAGCTCTATGTAAAATTCCTCATTTATTTCCGAAAGATACTTTGAAAGAAGAATGTGCTTGTCTGAAGTTTGCTTACAAAAAGGCCTATTTGATTTTACTGTATTCTTCGATTTATATGGCCACCCAATTCAAGCCAACCTTGGGCAGCAGACAACATACTTAAAATAAAAATAAAAACATCAGACCTCAGAAACAAACAACTAGAAACTGGGGACCATCAATCCAAAAAACATCTCTTAAAAACAGAGTCAGACTCAACAGCTAGGCTCGATGCCTGTGGGAACAGCCAGAAGTTCAGTGGTTTTGAAAAGGCCAATCAGGTTGGGTCAGTCTGAATTCAACAAGTCAGTCATCCTGATTGAAAAGGCAGGTAAGGTATATCAGTTCTGCTTGGGGAAATTCTGTCCTTTTCAGAACTAAAAATGGAAGGTCCTTGGTACCAGAAGTTCCTAGAACCCCCAGCCTTGGTGCAGTGGTTAAGGCAGTGATGGCGAACCTTTTTGGCACCGAGTGCCGAAAAGGGAGCGTGAGTGCGCTTGTCTGGGCCACGACCCGAAAGAGGAGCTGCCCAGGGACCATGCGCGCACCGGAAAATGAACTTGAAAATGAACATGCACACCGGCCAGCAAGTCTTCCGGTTACTGCCGTGCATGCGCATTCGCCAATCAGCTGGCCGGCGCGCATGCTCACGCCCGAAAATGGAAGACCAGCTCTTCCAGTTTCCGGCACTGCTGCACGCACGAAGACCAGCTGATTGTTGCGCGTGCATGCGCGCCAGAAACCCAGAAGAGGAACGGGTGACGCCGTGCGTGCCAGGCGACATGGCTCCACATGCCACTTTGGGCACGCGTGCCATAGGTTCACCATCACGGGATTAAGGCATCACCTGCTATTTTGACATTGTTGGCTCCCTTGTAAAGGATGATCAAAGATTTTGACTTGGAATAGGGTGAGTTCCTGTGTACCTGACACCTTACCCAGGAATTTGGTCTTGGATGAAGCTCTTAAAAAGGAAGCCCTCAGGGTTTATAGAATAGAAGCCTTTTCGAAAATTCCATCCTAGCTTGGTCAGAACTGAAGGTGGGACTGAGATGACTGAGCATCACACCTTGCAGACCATTTTTAAAATTTATATCAAGTACCTTGAAGTTGTCCTTGTGGGTCCTTCTTTGTCCAGACAGGAAAAGCACAAATATTGAGCATACAGCTACGTCAAGAGGATCAAGGGATTTTGGTGGGAAATTGGTAGCCATCCTGACTTGGTTCATGCATTATACATGATCCTAATAAATATATTTGTGTGTACATTAGCCTAGCACAGGGTGGGATACTATCTGTAGAGTTTCTAAGCCATGTTTCTTCCTCAGACTGGCTTCACACATCGCCATGAACCAAAACCAAATTATCTTTTTATAGAAAAATTCTGTATTTTTTCCTATAAGTTCTCGTTCAATATGATGAAAGAAAAATTGCTTGTGTTTTAAAAGAGAAAAAAAAAAGATAAAATGCCACAGTGTAAAATGTGATTCTTGGTCTTACTGAGTTATAAAGCTGGCCAAAAATATCTTTATCTTTCACGGTATACTCCTCTCTTCAGCAGGGCGGCATCGTCAGAAAATTTCTCTGCCCCCTCTGGATTATTTTTGTTGGGAAAGGGGGGGGTCTTCAGGACTGTAGAAAATATCAGAACCAAATGTAACACTTTCTACCCTCTCCAACAGTGAAAGTCACCACCATGAAAAATTCAAAATATCTGAGTCCCCTGTGAAGAAGGCAGAAAAACAGAAGCCCCTTTCACAAGGGAACAAAACTTTTTGGAGGAACTGCAAGATGGCTGAAGGAAAAGGTTGAGGTGGCACGTTGGGGAGTGGGGGTGAAGCAAGTGGATCCTCCCAGGATGGCCCTGAATCAAGGACAAAATCATTTAGCAAGGATCCTTCAGGACGGAGGGGTTATAAGTACTGGGGGGTGGGGGGTGGTAGATAGAAGATGCGGCATCCCAGGCCAAGTGAACGGTGGAGTTCTGGGTACACCGGGAAGTGTCAGCCTGCAGAGATATGAGCACAGTGGGCCTGGCTGTATTGTAAAGCCAGAGAGGCCCCACAGCAGCCGGCAGCAGCTTAGTAAGAGGCCTGGTGTTTGGTCTGTTCCACATCAATGGGGCGTCCAGCTGTGGCTGAGGATGAAAGAGAAAGAGAGGATTAAAGGCTCCCAGGGCCGTTTCTAACCCGCCTAAGACTTACTGACGGGGCAGTGTGTAGCTTCAAGAAGCCTTCTTCATATGGAAAATATTAGGAAGCAAGTGAAAAAGAGTTTCTATCCAGACAGGGGAGATGTTTGCTCTGAAGAGCCCTAGAAACTTCAGTATCAGTTGGATCCAAGTCAAAAAGGCATATGCTGAGACCAATTCCCATTGCAGCCCAAGAGAATGATTACATATTCAGTGAATTTATGTTCACATTTATTAGGGAGAAAAGGTGGATTTGCAGCCTGAGGCTTAAATCAGCATTTCCTTCAGAATGATCTGTGGCGTGAATATAACATCAAGATGGAATCAAGATTCATTATTTATTTTTCAAGATTCTAGCCCACATGAACAACATCACCCGTGTCATGGAAATCCCTCGAGAGACACCCAAAGTCATCTTTTATGTCTTATGTGGAAAAGATCTGCGTCTCAATGATTTCTCCGTGCCTTGTTTCTAAAGATGCATGCCGGGATCACAGCCTTTGAAATGTCACGGGAATCGCATGATTTGTGTGAAAATATGACCAGGAAACTTGATGTGGAGGTAGAGGGGAGCAGAAAGACAAAAAGCCTGTCTGATAATGAATGGCAGAGAAGGAATATACAGAGGCAGGATGAGCGGGTGGGTGGGAAACGAATATAAATAGGGAACCAGTGACAGGATCAGGGAACGAGGGAAAGGGAGGCTGGAAGGCAAAGGCTGGGGTAGCAAGGGAAGAGCTGCCTGCTTCGCAGTTGTGTTATTAAGGAGGTCACTAGGTGAGAGGGCCAGGCCTGCAGGAATTGAGGCCCATGCTGCTGCAGGATGTTTGTTATTGGCAACAAATTGCTAACAGAAGTGAGAATCATTCTGCTCCGGGGAAGGGAGGAGGAGGAGGCTGACTCTTGCAAAGCGGGTTTGAAGGGCACAGAACAGGTTTCCCCCCTCCCCTCTAGGAGCCAGCATGCAGCCCATAGGTTAAAGTTGAGAATAAATAATCTACAAAGCTAGGGTTTCCTATCTGCTGTTTTGGCTGCAGCAATCTGACTCCTGTACCTTTCCCTCTCTCTCTCTCTCTCCTCCCTCTCCCCTGTCCCCTCTCCCCCCTCCCTCTCCTCCCCTGTCCCCTCTCCCTCCTCTCCCTCTCCAGAAGTTGTTGATGCTTTTAAGAAAAGATTGGACAGCCATTTGTCTGAAATGATATAGGGTTTCCTCCCTGAGCAAGGAGTTGGACTAGAAGACCTCCAAGGTCCCTTCCAACTCTGTTATTCTGTTATTTCCCTCTCCCCTCTCCTCACTACTCATTTTGTTCCAGACGCTCTTTTACTTTTTCCTCTCCCATTTATTTTGCTCTTCCTTAATTTTATTTTGCTATCATAGCATTCATTCCATCTTATAAAAAAAATGCTTCCTTTTTCCCAATATCCAGCTCTTAGCCTATCCACAAGCGAGTGGGTGAATTTTCTCACATCCACATTTATGAACTGATACAGAAGTCTTACGTATGTATTGCCTGATCCTGCAATTGTGATCTCTCTGGCTGCTCCTACAAAATAAGCCAAAACAATCAAAACACACTGGAGCACTATGGTTTACCTTTCTCTTATATTGGAGAGATCTTTGTACCATAGCATTTGGCACCTGGAAGGCATATCAGGAGATTTACACATATTCTATTCGACCTGCTATATAGCAGCATCTAACTATCCTTGGCTGATCAAACAAACAAGAAATTCGTACCTAGTTAGTGCTTGGAAGAAAGACGGCCAAAATATTCCATGGTTGTCAATTAAACTTGAAAATGTAAATAAACATCCCTGAAAGCTGTGACAAATTGCTGTACCTTTACTTTTAGATCCTGCTTGCGGATAAAAGAAAAGAATAGACATTCCAAAAAATAAGCAGTCTGAAACGGTGCCTGCTTTGGGAGATTTTAAGTAAAGTCAAGAATAACTAAAGCACAACATTTTATGATAGTAAGAATACAGGCATTTCAACTGTGATACAATCTTTGTTGCTGATGAACTAGAGATTGAACTTTAATTTAGCAATCCCTCAATTAGATCTGACCTTGCTGGGAGACAATAGGCCTGTGATGGCGAACCTATGGCACGCAGAGCCATATTTGCCGGCACGCGAGCCATTGCCCTAGCTCAGCTCCAGTGTGCATGTGCACGCCGGCCAACTGATTTTTGGCTCGCGTGGAGGCTCTGGGAGGGCGTTTTCGGCCTCCGGAGGGCCTCGGGGGGGGGGGGGGGGGGGGGGCATTTTCACCCTCCCCAGGCTCCAAGAAAGCCCCTGGAGCCCGGGGAGGGCGAAAAACGGGCCTACCGGGCAGGGGTGGGTTCTACTTACCTTCCCCACCAGTTCACATCACGGCGGAAGTGCACATTTTGTGCGCGTGCGTCCCTTCCCAGACTTGATCCTCTACGCATGCTCAGTACTTAAAAAAAAGCACTTCTGCATTGCAAACTAGGCAAGGAGCACGGAAAACAGCTGCGGAGTGGCAATTCAATCTGCCACCCCTGATCAGCTGGGCTTCGGAAGCAGAGATAAAGGTCAGTATAACCCAGGGCGGGCGGGCCCACTTTCACAGATACAGAGAACCGGTTCTCTCTCGCCTTGGAGTCAGAGCTACTGGTTCTAAAGAACTGGTCAGAACCGGAAGCAACCCACCACTGCTACCGGGCCCACCGGAAGTCAGGAAATGGGCCGTTTCCGTCCTCCGGAGGGCCTCCGGGGGGGGCGGGGGAGGCCATTTTCACCCTCCCCAGGCTCCAGGGAAGCCTCCGGAGCCTGGGGAGGGCAAAAAACGGGCCTACCAGGCCCACTGGAAGTCAGGAAATGGGGGAGCAGGGGGGTCGTGCACGCATGCGTGGGGGTGGGGCAGTGCAGGGGGGTCACGTGCGCATGTGCAGGGGGGCGGGGCACCTGCGGGGGCATTGAATTATGGGTGTGGGCACACGCATGCGCGCGATAACGCACGCGCGCACGCTTTCGGCACCCGAGGAAAAAAAGGTTTGCCATCACTGCAATAGGCTGTTCCAATTTCTTGATCTCAGTCTTCCAACTGGGGAAAAATACTGCTTAGAATTATTGCAAAGTTTGTTGAGATAATGTACAATCTTAGCGAAGTTTATTCAGGATTAAATCCCATGGATTTTAGTGTGACTTAATCCCAAATGTCTATGTACTTCTGGATAGACATATAACTTCTTTGTGAATGTGCATAGGGCTGCAGTTGAAGATCACTAAATATTAAGTATTTAGTGAGATAAGTAAATGGGGTATATTCACCTGCGTACTCATACAAGAACCAGCAATACAATTGGAAGAGGATTTATTGGGAGACACATGATTCATGAAAGAAATAGTCTCACAAGGATTTATCTTTTCTCCTAATTTTATATACAGTCCCTTAAGAGTAAAATCATGCAGCAAACTAAAAGTCATAGGTTGTACAGCAGGGAAACGCTGCAGTTCTCTTCGGTTAACCAGTGGAACTCCTTGCCATCACTTGTGAAGAAAATTCTTATCAAAAGATTACACTTCCCAATAACATTCTCACATTAGATCCACTGTTGCACTACAGAGGTGCAGGGTATTCTTTCATCTACCTCTTCTGAAGGTTTCTTAAACAAAGTTTTGCCCCTATCCCAGAGACAGCTGCATAGACATCTCTTTGTGCCCCCATCTTGGAAATCCGTCTCTTTTCTAATCCACTCCCTGGGTAGTCCATGTGGATGAAGGTCTGCTGAGCTGCTGTCTGAGTTGCTTAGTTAAGAACAATAAACAAATGCCTAAATGGAAGATTATTCTTTTAAACCTGACTTCTGCTGCTTGCAAACAGTCCTGAAGCGCCCACCTCCTGTCCCGCTGCAGCCCCTGGCTTCATGCCTCGCTTGAAATCTGATCTCCTTTGCTTTGGAACAGCCAAGTTGCTTGGCCTCTGCGTGCACCTTAGCCCCTGACCCTGTCTAGGCCCTCCTGTCCTTTTTCTGACACATGCCAGGGCAAATATTCACCCAAATGCACTTACTACTTGCACATTCTCCAGTAAACTTGCTTAGTCACATTACATTCACCCACACTTAGCGGAGTTTGGATTTTGCTTCTTGGACATGAATCACTAAGAAAGGCAACACTGCCTCCCCCCCCCCTTCTGCCCCCATCACAGACATGCCATTCGTATGCACATTGATTGGTTAGGAAGATGCAAATGTGCTTCCTAATGTGTATCTCTCTTCTGTCTGTGCTACAGCCTTTATTTATTTATTTGGAGGATTTTTAATCCAGCCTTGAAGACCTGTAGTTCTTGTCCAAATGGCTAGGGTCAATTAAAAAAAAGACAAACAAGTCTGTAAAACTTGGACGAGACAGGAGATCAGTTCTTTAATGCCAGAAGGATGCCGTAAAAAATAAGCCTGACATTTACTCTACTTCTGACTGGGTTGATCTCTTGCTGAAATTGGAGGCTCCTGATCTTTTGGCCAAAGGGTGAGTTGACAGTGTGCTCAACTCTTGGCAGGATATGTTTGTTTTTCAGGGCGGACGCAACTATTAGCTTCTGGTCAGCATAAGGGACAAAAATGATCTCCTCTTTGTTTTCATGTTCCTCCTAGGAGGAAGGAGATCCTGTTTCTTAGTGTTCTTTGGTTCCTGGCTGATAGATGAGGCCGGAATGTGCTTCCCTTCAGCACTCCTGTGACATATACCAAACTTTTGAATGCCCTGCTAATTATCACATCCAGATTCCATTTGCACCATTTGCTGGGCCATCCAGCAGCATCCATTGAAAAGAGTGAACCCAGGAACAGCTTCAGTGAGCATAGTGCAACATTGTCCCTTGGTAAATAGGAAACTAAAATAATCTTTCCCAGGTGCTTGTCTGGCTCTTGTATTCCGATATCCCAACAGACCATAAAGAACCGAAACATAAAATAATGCGCCAGGTGGTATATGATGTTATGCATATTGGCATCATGACTACACTTGGCCAGTGATTCCATGTGTTGAAAAGGATGGTCAGGTGTGGTACACATGTGGCCATTGCAATCTTTTTAATCCCCAAGGGCAAGCAGCAAATGGGACAGGATGGCTTCCCTTTGGGACGAGAATAAGAGAAAAAAACGCTTACCCAGAAAATCTGATTTCTTCCACTAATCAGTGAAAATTCTATTCATGTTTTAATTCATATTTTTAGCCTTCGTGCTGTTATGCCAGAAGACTGGTGCTTGAAAATGGCTACAAGTAGCCAGCTATACTGTGGGTCTCAAATTTGAAGCTATTCATTTCACTTTGCCTTTTTAAAGATGTAAATACAGAAAATGGTTGGGTAGTAAAACAAAAGGACCACTCAGTCTTTCTCCTTCACTTCTGCAGTAACCCAGATAGTTCTGACTCTTAGAGGGATTCCAGCAAAAGGTATTTGCATATCTGATAAAAACACTTGATAAGTTTGAGTTAAAATGCTGTCCATCAGTCCTTGATCCAGCAGGACTCTGTCCTTGCATAGCATTTGCTGTCCCCACTGCTGATCACTATCCTGGCATGCTGGCACTGCTTTTATTTATACTTCATATATGTTAAGGAGAGTGACTGATGGATTTCCCCAACTTTCTTCTCTTCACTTTCACCAATGTCTCCTACTAGTGGAAAAGGACTCTTTAATCACCTGTTTTTACTTGGTAACATATCCTACATGAGACGTGGCACTCAAGACTTTCTTTGTCTCCCACTAAAAGCAGCATTAATTGAAGTGCAGCAAAGAAGGTGATAGTATCATATCACACACCTTCTTTTACTACATGCTCAGAAAGGCATAGAAAGGGAAATCACACATTTGTTGCTCCATGTACTCAAGCAACTGAATTGCTTAAGTGCCTAAAGACATAGGAAAGAACATGAGAAACTGCTTCTTTCTATTAAAATGCTTTCTGATAAAGATTTGATTCTACTTTCAATGTTATTGGGGGGGGGAGACTAGAAGTCATCTTCCATTTCAACTCATGAATTTCCATCAATGCTTTCAGTTTTGTTCTAAGGAAAGTTTCAGAAATGTTCTAAGAAAAAAATATCTGAATAATGTCCAATAAACAGCAATAATTTCAGCAGCAGAGGTTGGAGCTCTCTGGAATTACACACATTTAATTTTTTTTAAAAAAATTACTGGCCATCCTGGCTGACAACTCTGGGAATTACATGTCTATGGAGATTCTCAGTCATCCAGGTCATGGTTGACCCAAAGGTGTTTTTTCAAGAGGCAACTGGACTTTCTGGTTTTTCTTTGAAGATGTTTCGCTTCTCATCCAAGAAGCTTCTTCAGCTCCTTCCATTCTCCACCATCCAGTCAGAGTTGAAGAAGCTTCTTGGATGAGAAGAGAAAAGTCTTCAAAGAAAAACCAGAAAGTCCAGTTGCCTCTGGGAATTAAACTTTTAGAATATGGAGTGCACCAGGTCTGGCCTATGTATTAACACAGGAGTTGGCCATGATACTAATCTCTTGAGTGGATGCTCCCTCAAAATGCTCAGGACCACGACACAGAAAGAGATGGTGGGGATTCATAACCAAAGACTCTGAGGGCCTGCATGTGGCCATGGACCCTGCAGATATGTGGTCCTCCATGTCATGACAAGAGAGGCTGCTTGTTGAACCCTCCACTGCTCTTCTCCTTGCTCTTCTTCCCTGCCTGTTGCTGGGCACAATCCAATTCTGCAGCAGGAGTTGGGGAAGAGAGTGGATTAAAGGATTGACAGAGGAATGTCAGTGATTCAGCATCTCTCTGTTTGGCAAGGCAGACTTTGGGGAAAGCCATAACATCATGCTTAACAACCAGCATGCTACTGAGCAGAGAGGATGACAGATTTTACAATTGGTTGCACGAAGCCCAGACCAATCTAATTTTGTGCATCATAACCAGTGCTTTTCATCCACTGCATGAACATTTCTTAAAGTTTATCTGCAGATCTGCGCAGAAGGAAGAAGAAGCAACTTTTGCATTAAACACACACAAAAGTAATGTCTAGTGTAGTTATATGTTGCATATAGGTGCACGGCAGTGTAGAAAAATAGGCAGACATGGATTTAATGAAGATGCCGAATTTTAAGGAGGGGAAAAAAAAAAGGCAGCATCAGTTGTGAACTTCTATCTTGAAAAACAACCGAAACTAGCATTTACTCGTCAAGCGGGAAAGCATGCAAGTCAGTTCATTCTGCACTTACAGACATTGTGTTTTCACCTGGCGTGGTTTCGGTTTTTACAGCCTGATTCACACCCGCAATAAAATGGGGCTAACTGGATGAATTGCCACAGAATGCCCTAGTACCCCAAAGGTGTATGATGAGCTGGCCACAGCGATCCGAAATGCCGCTGTACGTGCCCTGAAGTGACATAGGGAAAAAAAAAAATCAAATCAGGCTGTTATAAGTTTTGCTCCTGCCGGCCGTTTAGCAGAGCCGCCTTATTGCAAGGTGGAAGGAGAAAAGCTTGTGTCAGCTGGAAAAAAAAAGAAAAAGAAAGAAAAGAAAGAAGCCCAACTACCCCTTAGGAACGCCCCGCCTGATTATTTAACTCTTTATTTTGTGTTCCCGGGATTTTCTGCTATTTCCCCCACCCCCCACCCCCAAATATCCCGGCGCAAAACTGTCCAAGGAGTCACCTAATCAAACTAAAACCAAATCAGATCGTTCTCGTCCCAGTCCCTACTTAGATGTAGAAAAACTCCAAGGCCTCCAAAATCCAGGAGGGGTGGCTGCACTGCTGAGAGGACTTTTCCAGGCGGATCCCAGCGATCGGGACGCAGACAATAGCCGTGGCTTCCGCAGTTTTAGCGCTGGGATTCCCACCGATCCGCTTTCGCGCCCGCATTTCTCTCTCCTTCGGGCTAGGGAGTGATATGGAATTGTCCTTCGCCGGCTCTCGGATTGCCCAGATGGTTTATTTTTCTTCATTCGCTGAAAGAAGGGAAGGAAAGAGAAACGGGAAGGAAAGAGTACTGGGAAAGGGCCCATCTCTTTCCTACCTCGCTTTAGCAGATCGTTCCCGCTTCCCCCCCCCCTTTTTTTTGCTATTTGAAATGTTTCCCACAAAACAAGACACAGACCCACAGGGATCATTTGTCGGGGGTGTGTGTGTGTTTCTGGGAATATTAGAGGGGGGGGGATAAGAAAAACCATTTCGGAAGGACCCCACCTGCCGGAGCTGGCAGCTGACAAGGGCTCTCGCTTCCCTCGCTTCCCGCTCTTCTGTCCGCTCTTGCGCTCGCCGTTTGGCGGGAGCGTTCCCTGTCCTCCTTTTATTGCATATTCTGACAGTGAAAACGTTATTCCCGTGTCTTTAAACGTCGTCTTCCACGGAAAAGTTTTTTTTCCCCCCTCACTATTTAGAAAAGCGAAATTAATGCGATTCTACCGTTGTTTCTTTTTTTTTTTTGATCTTTAGGGGGGAAATTGTACATGGGAAATTGTACAATTCTAAACCCTTTCTCTCTCTCTCTCTCTCTTTCTTTTTAATTGTTTTAAAACGCTTCCGCATGAGGGAAAGAAATTGTCCTACTTCTTTGGCACATCTTTAACCTTTCCAGTATCTCCTTAAAAAAAATATATTAAAATATATTATACATTTTTAAACAGGGAGGTTTTGACAGGTCAGTTTCAAACCCTCCAAGCCTCCCCCCCCCCAATCATCTTCTTATGCGGTATTGGAATAAGACAATTTTGCCGCTTGGATTTTTTTGACAGTTAAATTGCAATGTAGGCAGAGAACGGAATAGGGATCCTGTCTCTTTAACTCTGTAACTAGACAAAGACTTTTCCCCCTTTGAGAGCTGAGCCTGGGATCAGAACTGTCAGATGATCTTCCAGCACTTGGGAGAGTTTGCAGAGTCATAATTATATCTTTTAACCTGTCTTGCTCTTTGCAAAAGAAAGGTCCTATTATATTGAAATGAGATTATTAGCCATCAAATACTTTCTTTCTTGGGATTCTTCCCTATTTTTTTTTTAAATTCAAATACCTTAACTGCTCTGCAATTGAATTTTTATAAGATTTACTTTATACTAAATAAATGTTCTATTGTGGTTATTTAAAAATGTTTTAAATGGGTATTTTCAATATGCAAAAAAAAAAAAAATCTGGAATGCTTGAAATGCTACCCATATAATTAAAGAAAAGGTAAGTTTTCAGAGCACAAGTTATGCGGGGGGGGGGTCCTCTCTCTTTTCTTGCGATAAAACCATGGCAAAATGTTTTGCTTCCTGGGATCTCCTAAAAATCTGCTTTGCCATATGGTGTTCATCTTCCCTCCTCCTTTTTTTGTTTTAGTTTCAGCCAAAATACAACATTATTAAAAGAAAACTAAATTAACTTAGGTGTTAGGAGAAAAGGAAAATACACAAAATTAAAATAAATACAAATGTAAATGTGTGTTTTGTGAAGATGGCACATGGAAGGCATCATACACAAAGAAATACGAATAGCAGTACTAATAATATTCATATTATTGAAAATAATGACTTAGGCCAATGAATATGGGACTAGAACACTGAATTTAGTTTATCCTGAACATGAATGGTTTTGCTACTTTGATGAACATTTTGTCTATAGTCCTTGTTGTTTTAAGCACTGGGCCTCCTTAAGAAGGAACCTAAACAGTCTTATAGATGTCCAATTGAATCCAGTTGATCCTATTGTTAAAAAGCATAGTGTGGCCTGGTTTTGTGAAGGAGGGGAAGATTTCCAACTATATAAGAATAAATCGTCAGTTTTCATTACATTGTGGTTAAATCATATCCCCTGCCAGGACTCTGTAATGTCTATTCTAGAGCCCCGAGGGTCTATCTGCTCTGTTATCTTGAGGGTGAGATGAAGTATAGCACCCATGTCCCTTACCTCCTATTTCCCTTCCCAAAGGCTCATAAACATGCATGTTGCCGCTGACACTCTATCAGTCATACATAACATCGCATGATCTCCACTGTATGTCAGAATTCAGAACAGCACAAGATCCAGAGAGCTGAGAAGGGAGCAATTTGCTGATCTATATTCTGGCAGAAGTTGCATGACTGAAAGATTGGTTAGCAGATGTTTTTAATTATTAGCTGCTCTGATGGAAATCCTTTCAAGCTTGAACAGAGGGTTATAAGTAAGTATGCAAAGAAGGAATTATTCTAGATTTAGTCTGAGGATCATAGACATAAAATCTTGCTTAAAGTCAATTAAAATGATTTCATCCTTTCGTCTGCAGCTCAGAGACAGGACTTGGGTTGAAGGGGCCCAGTGCAAAATATGCAGCTGAGTAAAAAACTTCAGGGTGCTCCAATCTCAAATCCACCAATTTGTTCCTCCCTTCTGGTACTTTCCCCTCACTTACCAGGCAGTATCACTGGTACTTCTGTTCTGTCTCTTTCGTTAGCTTTCAAGAAAGTTTGGTTAGAGGGAAAATGAGCAGTCATCCTTAACATCTTCATTTTGTCACATGGGCACTGTAGAAAAAGAGCAAGGGGTCAAAGATGAGCAGAAATCTTTTGGTTTAAAAAAAAAAACGTATCCATGATGCTTAACTTGGGGGTGCTTTGGGCTAAAGGGCCTTGGTCTCATGCTTGTCAATCAAACTCAATCTCGTTATTGTTTTAACTGGTGGATTAGATTTTACGCTGATTTCAAATGGCCCCTATAAACATTTTCATTACCTATGTTTGTTTAGATTACATTTAAGGGAAAGGAAAAGAAATGGGATGAGGAGAGAAACTGAGAGCAACCAGATGGAAAAGAGGGCATTCTTTATTTTCAATAGTTAGAAAATTGCATATGCAATTCCTTATCTGAGCAACCAAATCAGCTTTGCTATGCAGCTATTAACATTCAGAAGAATCTCCTCCTTTGCATTAGGTTACTCTGATAAAAATGGTTCCCATGTTACAGGTTAGAGTTGAAGTTAGATCCCACCATTTTAAGGTTGCCTTATGAAGTGCTTCCACTAAGTGTTCCTTTCTTCCTACTTTTTTCACATGACGTAGTTGATTATCTTAATGAAATGATTTTCTGGTTTTATATGTTGAACCTGTTAAATATTTATTCAAAAGGGCATCCAGAAAACAAAGCTTGAATCATATTTGACTGGCGAAAAAGGCCAGATAGTCAGCACTCTTCATCATGCCTTCTCTTAGGACCAAAGTACCTCTAGTTACATAGTGTTTATCTGGTGAAAGTTTGTATGTTTGCTCCCAAGTTTCATAAATATGGATCCTTAGCAGGCTCAAATATAGGCTCTGTATGTCTTTATGTTTATTATTTCTTATGTTCCATTGAAATCCTCCATGCATTTTTAAGGAGTGATGAATGGAAATTACTTAATTTGCCATTAAACCTTTTGTAGGAGTTGTATCTATGAAATGTACCAGTATTTGCCTTCCATTCTATATCGACATGAAGCTGCAGAATATTGACTTTTATCAATGAAATGCCTGAGGTTAAATACAATGTAAAATAATTTTGACTCTTTATTGTCTTGGAAGAATTCTGTTTTCATAATTGTGCTGATATGAATGTCTGGCTATATTTGTATAATAAAGCTTGTGAACTAATATTTTGGCCAAGTAACTGAGGTTCAGACCACAACTATTTTGATTATACTGCAATCACTAGTCCAAAAACCAGCATTGATGCATGTGTGCATAATTTTGTAGTTGAAATGAATAATGTAATTCTAGGGTGTATACATTAATATATATGACATCATAAGTTGAGATATCAAGTGATTTCCCTTTAAACATATCCATGTTTAATTGTACCATAATTTAGGTGGTCTTTGTGTAATATAGATATAATCCACTCCTTTCCAGAGCCATGCACACACATTTTGCACTTGCAACAATCTTCATGAAATGGATTATGAAAGATTTTTGCTGAAATAGATTCTGAAATTTGATCCATTCCTGGGGTGCCGTGATAGTAGAGAACAAGAGGAGGAATATACATATTTTCTCCATGTTTTCTCTTCTTAGCACATAACCTCATGATTCTAATTAGTAGCAGTTATCAAAACACAACCCTATGATTTTTTAGATTTTTTTAAAGAGAGAGCTATAGGGAATGTGGCTGTAGATCAGGCAGAGAATCTGAGGGAGATTCAGATCTTTTTCTTATCCAATTAACATTTGGCATCCTTAGACAATCTGTAGGATAGGAGACACCCCCACTGGTTCCCACTTGGCTACCTGAGTTACCTAATTTTAATATTTATTTTACATTACAATATTTGAATTAAAAATAAATGAATTAAAAGCTGTCATCGTACTTCAAAACAAAGTGCCAGCCTTCACAATCATATTTATTTGCAGGAATGTCTCTGATGCCCAGATAGATCATGTAGGCATTCTCAGTGGGTGGTCTTGTGCTTTGCTGAGGAGTTAACTCACCTTCCCAGAAGACAAAAAAATGCTAGTGAAGTAGCAAACATTCGCCAGAGCTGTTGTGGCGCAGTAGTTAGAATGCAGTACTGCAGGCTACTTCTGCTGCCTGCTGGCTGCCTGCAATTTGGTAGTTTGAATCTCACTGGGCTCAAGGTTGACTTCCATCCTTCCAAGGTCGGTAAAATGAGGACCCAGATTGTTGGGGGCAATATGCTGACTCTGTAAACCGCTTAGAGAGGGCTGTAAAGTACTGTGAAGCGGTATATAAAGTGACTAAATTAGTATATAAATTAGTATATAAAGTATATAAATTAGTATATAAAGTATATAAATTAGTATATAAAGTGACTAAATTAGTAGACCAGCGAAATACTGTGGACATAATATACTTAGACTTCAGCAAGGCATTCGACAAAGTAGACCACAACCTACTTCTTCGTAAGCTAGAAAAAAGTGGGATAGACAGCTTCACCACCAGATGGATTCACAACTGGCTGACAAACTGTACTCAATGAGTAGTCCTTAATGGGTCTAAGTCCACATGGAGAGAAGTAAGCAGTGGGGTACCACAAGGTTCCGTCTTAGGCCCAATACTCTTCAACATCTTCATAAATGACTTAGATGAGGGAACAGAAGGGGAACTTACCAAATTTGCAAATGTGCGCATATATGCCGCAGCCCTGGAAACTCAAAGACCAGCTGGCCGGTGCGCATGTGTGAGCCGGCCAGCTAATCTTCAGGTTTCCGGCCTGCTGGCACGTGCGAAGATCAGCTGGCCAGTGAGCATGCGCGCGCCGGAAACCAAAGAGCAGCTGGCGATGGCACACGTGCCCACAGAGAGGGCTCTGCATGCAACCTCTGGCACACATGCCATAGGTTCGCCATCACGGCCCTAGATGATAGGCTCAAAATCAAGATGGATCTTGACAGACTTGAACACTGGGCCCTATCTAAGAAAATGAAATTCAATGTAGAGAAAAGTCTAGGGTCTCCTGCTTGAGTAGGTGGTTGGACTAGAAGACCTCCAAAATACCTTCCAACTCTGTTATTCTGTATTCTCTAAGGGTTCATGAGTGCAGAGAAGAACAACCAAGATGATGAGGGGACTGGAGGCTAAAACATACGATGAAAGGTTGCAGGAACTGGGCATGGCTAGTCTAGTGAAGAGAAGGACCAGGGGAGACATGATAGCAGTGGTCCAATATTTGAGGGGCTGCCACAGAGAGGAGGGGGTCAAGCTATTTTCCAAAGAACCTGAAGGCCAGACAAAGAATAATGGATGGAAACTGACCAAGGAGAGATTCAACCTAGAAATAAGGAGGAACTTTCTGACAGTGAGAACAATCAACCAATGGAACAGCTTGCCTTCAGAAGTTGTGGGAGCTTCATCATTTGAGACTTTCAAGAAGAGATTGGACTGCCATTTGTCAGAAGTGGTGTAGGGTCTCCTGCTTGAGTGGGGGGTTGGACTAGATGACCTATAAGGTCCCTTCCAACTCTGTTAATCTGCTAACTGTTAAGCAATTTTAGTTCGCCAGAAACGGCTGAATATCAGTCTTATCCAGCAGGGACAATGTTGTGGATGTAAATTGCTGGGAGTTATAGTTCAGCAATAGCTGGAGAGCTACTGACTGTCCATATAAGTCTAAATGCTATTGCTATTCCAGGGAGGCAGTGGCAGTAACAGAGAAGAACCTTAACATTTTGCCTTTTGATTACTGGTTTCTGACAGATCATGTCCACAGTGGTAGCCATCTTGTTAGATCAACTGTGACATGTTCTAAACAGTTCAATCAGCTCACATAGGTGGCATACTTTTATCACAGGACTTATTTACCCTAGCTAAACCCACATTTGTTCTGATGCCTGTCCAATCTCTTCAGGGCTTTGTGAGAAATGAAAATGGTGCCATCAATTCACCCAGCTGATAACAGCTTTGGAACCTATCACCATCAGGACCTGGTTAACTAGTGGAGCTCATGCTAAGTCCCCCCCCCTTCTACCATATATCTATATACTGTCTTATTTCAGTGAGAGAGAGAGATAGAGCTGGTATATTATATATATATATATATATAATATACCAGCTCTAATTTAACAAAATTAAAAAAAATTAACAAAATTTATCTATCTATCTATCTATCTATCTATCTATCTATCTATCTATCTATCTATCTATCTATCTATCTATCTATCTATCTATCTATCTATCTATCTATCTATCTATCTATCTATCTATCTATCTATCTATCTATCTATCTATCTATCTATCTATNCAGGATGATTGGAAAGATGGATTCTGCATTTTAGACAAGTGATTTTCAGGTTAAGAGAAGGTCCATTTGAGGTTTTCAGATTTAAAAAAAAATATTTGTAACAAAATTAAAAGATAGTCTAAACCATTTCTTTTCAACAATCAGTGTAACAGGTATGGTGGGGCTCTTTATTTTTAGCAGTGGAATAGGAATAGTTCTGTTAAGAAGTAGTATCTTAATCCTTCCTTGACCTAAAATCTAAATCTTCTTCCTATCCCTTTTTTATTTCCCAGGTTTGACTCATATTCTTCATTTTCATTTCCTGGTTTAATAACTTTTTCATAGTAATGCTATTTTAGTTAAGTGAACTCTAATTATTCCTCATATACACCAATATTATTGCAATGATAATTTGGACCTGAATCTTGTATGTCTAGTTATATTATCTTGTCTGCTTCCAAAGCAGGGCTTTTATCAAGTTATTGCCCTGTCTCAGTTGTAGACTTTCATATCGTCTTTGGTCAAAAAAATCAAAACAACCTCAAATATATAAGGAAAGCTACACCACCCACCAATTTGTCCCATGATGCACAGAGAAAAGAGGTGGGGCTTCAACCATGCAGTCACCACCGCCTCTGCCCCCCAATACTTCTATTCTACTTCATTCATTTTCCTAGCACTTCTATAGTTTTCCTTCTCATGTAGCAAGACCCCAACACAAAATTAATTGGGGGGAGGGGATTGCCGAACATAGTGAGTTATCCTTCTAGAAAAGTACGTTACAAAGCTAGTGAAATGAATTATTTCCATTTCTATTACTACCAAGGCTCCTCCCCATTTCTCAGTACTATTATTAAATCTAGAGTCTAAAATTACCTAACTGCAGCATTCGTGCCAGGATTTGTTCTCACTTTTTCTGGAATGAGTCTGAATTACTGTTCCTAGGTCGAATACAAAGCAAGATTTGATCCATAGAGTCAAATCTCATGATTTATTGACACATTTGGAGCACTGAGTGTTAGCTATCCAAGTGATTCCACTTCATTTCAGATTAGGCAATTTTACTTCTATTCCAGCCTCACCATGAAATTTCAATTCTGCACAGTAAACTTCACTTCTATTTATGTATAATGAATACTGCTGAACAACTGCCAGAGTTGGCTATATTCCAGACATGGGTGAAATGATTCAGTACATGATTTGAAAAGTCCTTACCTTACATGGCTCATGGAAGTGTAACTAAGCTACTTGATGTAATTACTATTTTGCCTGAGCAAGGTTTGTAAAGATGAAGTGAAATTTTGCAGAAAACCAAGCGGAGATAGTTGAGGTATGATTTAAAACATCTTTCTATATCTCATTTTTTAATGTTTGTCTCAGAGACATCCTTATTTTTTACTGACAAATTTTAACAGCATTGATAATTAATTTACAATTTGCTCCCTGGCCCTCCAACATTCAAATTTGACAATATTGAAAATCAAAATAGAATATGTTTTTAAGGAATTTCTTTTCGGAACTAAGTAATTGAGGCTCTTATGGATAACAGGAGATCAAACCTGATTTCATTCCAATTATGATCCTGAAAGTAATTAGTAGTCTATCTTGCCAATTTCTGAATCAGCCACCATATTTATGATTTTAACACTAGCATGATCTGCAGACATCAACAAGTGAATGTTTATTTTCGTGCTGCAAAAATTTTCAGCTCCCAATCTCTGCATATTAAAAATTGTTCTTAAGGCAGTTGGCTGCTTTTGTGGGGAGAAGGGAATCAGTTGCTAAACCTACAAATGTGGTCTGTTTTTGTTAAAACAAAAATCTTTGGTCTGTGTCAATTGTAATTGTGACCCAAGATGGTTTTCAGTAAATTAATAATCAATTTTGACTTTCTCTTGGATGGTTACTCATCTGATGACAGTTAAGAGATGCATTGATGCTGACAGCTTACTTGGTTACTCTGGCAGCGGCATGGAGCTAAGGGACACCTGCAGCTATTCCTTGAAGTCAGAGACATTTGCAGGTGTTTACACCTTCTATTGAAGAAAGGAAAGAGAGAGACCGCGTGTGCCGAGGAAACAGTCTCTCCATGATTAAAAGGAGCAAACTTAGTTTTGACAGATTCCAGCTATAACCTTGGATGGCTGTAGCCGATCTTAGTCTTTTATAGCTGTAGCCAACTTGAGTCAGATCCTTTGAATATTAAACATGAAAAAATTTACTTCAGCTCTAACTTTTATGTTGCACATGGCTTGACATTTGAATACAAAGGTGGGAGAAAGTCAGAATCTTTCCGCTTTGGCTAAAAATAATGTCTGGACTCCACCTATTTTGAAAGTATGTTTTCACACCTCTAGTCAGAGCTGTGGTCAAATCTACCCTGTGGTAAAGTAGCTGATTTTAGGAATCCACTTTAGAGGCAGATCTGGCCTGTGAACTGAGTTTCAGGCATCCTCCTTCTTATGCGACATTCATTGGTTTTAACTGGCTAAGGCTCCCTACAGATCTTCAGTCTGGTCACTCTTTCTGTCTTAATAATAAATTCTTACATCTAAGATTTTTAAAGATTGGCGAAAATGCAGCCCAAAAGAGAAACTAATGTCATTACAATCAACAGGAGAGATGAGAGTGAAAAACTCCAGAAGGAAAGTTGGTCATGACCACCATTCTTCAAAGTGAAACTGTAGTTCAAACTTTTCTCATGACAGATTTTTATTCTTTTTAGGGTCTGGTTAGTTTATCTTTTAATATAGTTATCCTGTACCACCCCAAATGCTCACTCTTTCTCTCTCCCTCAACCCTCATCCCCATTTCTTGCAATAGCAGATGGGATGTTTCCTGTGGAATAAATGTTTGGAATGTGCCTGTGTTGTTTACAATATTGGCTGACAGTGAAAGGCGAGCGTAGCCAGCCGCAGAAGCAGCACCTGATACTGAAGATGAAAATGTTTTCCATCACCTCACATGGGCCAAGCAGAGACAGAACAACAGTGAGGTCAGGCATGAGGGATAAGTAGCAAAGTCTGCCTTGAGCCAGCTTGGAAAAAGACACAATAACAATGGGAGAAAAAAAAGAGCAAATAACATTTTTGTTTCATTCTCCCCAGGAACTTATTATTGTAGCAGAAATTGGAAAACAATGATGACATTAGCAGCATTAAAAGAAAGCAAAGTGTAGAGCTCTTCAGTTTTCAAGTTGGAGGTGTGTGTGCCTCTCGGAATATAACAGGGTGGGCGAAAAGGATCTTTCTGGCCTTTCTTGTCTGAAGTGGTCATCTGTGGAAACTCAGTTTATATGGGGAATTGTGTATTGTTACTCCACAGAAGAGCAGCTTAGAATGCACAAAACCCTTAAAAGGCTGATGTTGTTACAATACTGCATATTTTTTAATAGAAAATATTTAGCCTCATTAGAAATATTTAAAATTATTTCCCGTTACAGTTATCTATGAAAAGTATTTCATATTAAGTAAAATGGTTTTTATAGCTTTTATTTCTTTTCTTTTTTGTAAGATCCTATTTAAGCATTTTAGTTGAGGAGTAATAATATTGGAAAAATAGGGTATTGTGAGACAAATTCTACCGCAGAGGACTTGATATCACTACATCTCTGTTCAAATTCACAATTATTTCTGTTTTATAACAAGAGTTAGTTCAAACATATAGGTACAGGATTGTAATATTGTATGAAACAACAAGAATGACAAAACAGTTGGTATAACATGCACATTCATGTACAATAAAGGGATGATCAAAAATTCCTCTTGTATCCCAGACACTAAGGTATCCTTTGTACATAACCTAAGCATTAAGTATATTCACAATTCCTGCTTGTATGGAAGATTTATAATATTACATACGTATGTACTGTATATACCTACCTATCTATCTATCTACCTGCATACATACATACATGCATACATGGCATTCAGACTAATTCCAGATGCAAAAATGTCCAGGGATATGTGGAAACCCCACCACCATGCGCTGAAGATAGTGGGTAAGATTTGGGGGATATAGAATGGATTGTTTAAACTGCTCATCTGATCGTTCATTACCTGAGCTATTTCCAAGATTTATATGTATATACTGTATGGTGCACACATAAAAGTGGGAAGAGCCAGGCACTCTGATTCTATAACTTACACTGATTATTTAGAATGCTTGCCTAAGCTCTTACATTGAACACCATGAATTCTGTTAGGTTTGGAAATGACTAACCTCTGGTTAAAACGGGGTCTGCCTAGACTTTCTATGTAAACATAAACATACAGTAACATGTAAAAAATTGCAACGATTAGAATATCTAATAAAATCTCACTGGAAATCATTGTTTTTAATGAAAAATTTCCAGTAACGTATTTTTTTCCTATATATTTTGATATTGATGCTCTATACGCTGACTCATCAGGCAATACATACGAAGATGAACAATCTTGTATGCATCTACCGAGTGTGAGACTTTGCTTCTTATTACTTCTGGGCCATGTGTCAGTTTCTGTTAAGATTTTGCTCAAGATAAATAAAAATGGCAGACCTATATGGCTCCACCTATTGGTTAAACATATCATGTTTTAATCTGGTCAAAATGATAAGTTAGTAAAATGAGCTTCTTAATGGCTTCAGGGTGTTTAAATTAAAATCATATTATGGAAATTATTATATCCATATTGTTATTAATACATCCATATTATTATGGACAAAGGAACAGAGCCCTCTCAATCATTTTACAAGTCTGGTATAAAATCAGGACTCTTGGTAGAGCAAGCACAGAAGTTGTGTATTAATTGGAGGTTGGATGGCCAGCTTTCTGGCCACAAGACCAGTTGCTGTGGATGGCAATGGGTTACCCATTAGCAATGGGTAGAGCTAGTATTCCATTGTCTAGCTTTTTGATTGGCAGACTAACAGGAATGTGATTAGGATAGAAAGGAGTGGGCATGGAGAGAATAATCTGAACTATGCTTTAGTTAGTTTCTCAAACCGTTGTTTGATGGAGTAGCAAAAGCACATTGTACTGAGGAAGGCAACTGGATGAATAAATGATATGGGAGGAGATTCTTGGAAGTCATGGATTCAACATTAACATTCTCCAAAGGTTCCCTACAATCAATGGATGTCCCATATGTCATGTGATATACAACAGCATGTTAGAAGAAGCATTGTGCGTGTAAGTGTGCATGAGAGAGAGAAAGTAATAATCTTACTCTGGCTTTTGTGACAACTATTCTAAAAACTTCCACAAGTAAATAAATAATTGGGGT
Organism: Thermophis baileyi; assembly: GCA_003457575.1. NCBI lineage: Eukaryota > Metazoa > Chordata > Lepidosauria > Squamata > Dipsadidae > Thermophis > Thermophis baileyi. The sequence goes on from QLTV01003654.1 coordinate 7,788,154, forward strand.
TTTAATTGCAATTTCCTTATTTATTCAAGCTATATGCTGAACATATATTGAGGGAGGCTAGACTGGAAGCGGATGAGCAAGTTTTTAGAACTGAAGGAAGACACATCAATGTAGGTAGTCCTTATTTAGCAATCATAATTGGGGCTGGCAACTCTTGAAGTTCAGCAGACTCTTTTATCCTTCCAAAAAGCACTTAAAATCGGCTTTCTCCTCAAGGTTGGGATGGCATGAGATTGATGAGATGAACTAGTTGTGGGCTGCATGTGAAAATTTACCCATGGAACTTGGTTGTGTTTAGTTTTGGTTTTGGTTTTAATACTTGTGATTTTAATATTGTACACAGATGTCATTTTATATTTTGGTTGTGACATGCCCGCCCAGAGTTTGGTGCAAGATGGGCAGCTATATCTATGTTTTAAATGTTGTTAAGCAAAGCAGATGCTAAGTAAAACTGTGACTGTTCTAATGATCTTACTTCAGCTTTCCTTTGCTTTACAGACTTGCGAAGGTCATAAATGCGAGGATTGGTTGTAAAGTTACTTTTTCACCATATTGTAACTGCTATACTATTCTTATATCTGCAAATGCAAGTGACCTTCAAGCTCTGGTCATGAAAGTCATGAAGCACAATGGAAAATCGAATTAAGATTAAATATAAAGAAGGCTAAACTAATGACAATAGTTACAGCAACCAATGTAGCATTAACAATAAAGACACTGAAGTGGTGATAGTTTCTACTTCTGAAGTTTGACCATCAGCAGTAAAGGATTCACTAATCAATAAATATTCTGCATACCAGACTTGGTAAGGCAGCAGTGAAGTCCCTGAAAAAGATATTCAGATGTTATGAGATGTCCACAGTTGCAAAGTTCCATCAGAACTTTGATGGAAATGGTTTTCCCTGTGACTCCTGTAGAAGCAAAAAGTTTGACTTTGAGGAAGCAGGGTATAATCTTTATTGTTAATGAAGACGCATGAGAATACAATAGATACAAGAAAAACCAAACAATCATAGAAAAAAATCAATTGAGAGTTCTATTCTCTTTTGAGCACATTAGCTTCTCTCGCTGGGAAAGGTGGAAGAAAAGAGAGGAAGAAGATGACCAGCAGCAACCCTAAATCAAACTCAGTTACAGTGGTGATGAGTGTGCTATTAGAAGATCTGAAGAACCAGATTGGGGACAGATCGTCCTGGAGAATCTATGTGGTCAGTGTTGACTTGATGGGATGTAATCAATAATCAATTATTGCAGTTGGCAATAATACTGTATAAACAATTTTGAAGGTTTTGAATAGGGACAAGCCTGTGTCATTTCATTTAAAAGCAGGTGGTGGAGAAGAAACACATACTCATCTGAATATCACTTATAACTTGACTCTAGAGAGAAATTTGTATGGAGTCAGACAGTTGGCCATTACTTTAATGATTCCTAAAATGCAACATGTAAATATATTTTGGATAAAGGCATGCAGTCTTTCTCTCTTTCCTTACATACAAAAATGTTTGTCTTTTTGGCTCCTGAAAAGGCTGACATTGGTTAGGGTTGGGAAGGAAATATGTCATTTAATTATAAACAAACAAATGCCAAATGAATTAACGTGTTGCACTGCCGGTTATTATAGGCTGCACACCCAGCATATTTCCTCCTTTTTGTTGGTAAGGCCTTTGGGCAAACATCAAAATGAGTTAAAAGGTGGGGTTTAATTCCAAAATTGCACAGAGCTTTTTCTTTCAGATGTCAAGCAAACGCCAGAGAAATGGGCAATGTCGGAAAAACAGAAAGCAGAGAATCCAACAAACCTAAGTAGTCTAATTGCTCTATTAAGAAACAAAATAAAACCTCTTGTCATTGTAAAATCTTGTGCTTTTACTGAGTTAAAGCAGCCTTTGTCCAACTGGTGCCTTCCAGCTCTATTGGACAGCTCAAATCATTTCAGCCAATTGGGAATGATGGGAGTTGGAAACATTACTTTTTCAGCAAATATTCTGGCTGGGAATTATGGGAGGGAGCTGCTGTCAGACATATTCATCCCAAATGACATGGAGGGAACTGATGTCAAATATATTCATTCTCAGCTAACTTGTTGGCTAGATATTTATAAGCATTGTGATCCCTCACTTCTGAAAGATGCCACATTGGTGAAAGCTATCTTAATAGCCTATTCTTTCTTCTGGATAGAAGAGTAATATAGCAATAGCAATAGCAATAGCAGTTAGACTTATATACCGCTTCATAGTGCTTTACAGCCCTCTCTAAGCGGTTCACAGAATCAGCATATTGCCCCCAACAATCTGGGTCCTCATTTTACCCACCTCGGAAGGATGGAAGGCTGAGTCAACCTTGAGCCGGTGAGATTTGAACCGCTGAACTGCAGCTAGCAGCTCAGCTGAAGTAGCCTGCAGTACTGCACTCTAACCACTGCGCCACCTCGGCTATAGGTAGTCCTTGACTTACAACAGTTCATTTAGTGACCATTCAAAGTTACAATGGCATTGAAAAAAAGTGACTTATGACCATGTTTCACACTTATGACCTTTGTAGCATCCCCATGATGATGTGATCAAAATTCAGTTGCTTGGCAACTGGTTCATATTACTGACTGTTGCTGTATCCCAAGGTCATGTGATCTCCTTTTGTGACCTTCTAACAAGTAGTCAATGGAGAAGCCAGAGTCACTTAACAACCATGTTACTAACTTAACAACTGCAGCGATTCACTTAACAACTGTGGCAAAGAAGGTCATAAAATGGGGCAAAACTCACTTAAATGTCTCACTTAACAACAGAAATTCTGGGCTCAATTGTGGTCATAAGTCAAGGACTATCTGTACAGATTTAAATCAACAGACCTTTCTTTTTAAATAGCTTTCTACTACAATGCTTTAACAGCATTCCTGTTTGTATAGACTTTCATTACTTTTTAAAACTCTGTCTCAAAATTTCTGCCATTCTGTTTCACTGGAGAGCTACAGGTTCTTATATTAAGAGGAGAGAAAAGAATTCTGTTCTGTTTCTGTATACCAGGTAATTTTTATCCATTTTTCCTGTAAGCTAAAAGTCCCCAAACACTGCCCCTTGATCATTTAGTTATAGCTTTCTTGCATACCCCATTGTATTAATAATTATAATTTCCACTTGAAAGCCTATCTGAGGAAGAAAAGGAGCAAACTTACATTGTGTCTTTTTAAAAAAATAAACAAACAAACTAAAATGCTAATAATTGGGTGAGAAGATTGCAATTCTTAATAATATTACTATTACTCTATTATTATATTATTAAAGTAAATCAGACACTCTGATTTTAAATTGCTTCCTTTTATTAAAAAAGGAAGTAATTTTCATCAACATATCTACTTTGGCTCTTAAAATATTTGTAGGCAGTGATTTTTCCATGTCAGATATGAAGGGTACATGTTTGGCCATGACATGAGCTTGCATATGTAAATGATTCTTGTGTGGGAAATTAAATCTGGCAATGTCATGTCTTGGCTTGGGTGGTGCAAAGACTGTGTAAAAAAGCTACGATGAAGATATTTTTCTTTAGTTATAGGCAAGGAAAGATGTGTGTGTGTCTGTGTGTGTGCTTTCATTTGTGCGGTGGTCTTGGAAGGTGCTGCTGGCATATGCGATTCTGTATCAACTTTTCTTTTTAGCTTTCTGAAGGAATGAAAATCTGGAGAGATGGTGCTGAAGTAGCAGCCAAAGGCTGTAAAATCTGAGGTCAAAATGCAAAGGAAAAAGTGACAAGGGAAAAGTGAGGTCTACTCCATCTTGCAGGGACTGTTCTGGAATGTGTTTGCTTGCCAGGATATGCAATGCTGAGGAGTGCGTCTTAGCAGCAGTGTTGAGTTAGTAATATGAACCCTATACAAATACCTTCAGGGCAGACAGGTCCATTTCAGGCTGTGTTTATTTAATAAAGAGCCAGTGAAGTAACTGCAATTTCATTGTCAATTTACTAATGCGTTACAGTTATGTTTCTTAACCTCATTGTTTGGGCTCAGAAGCCAGTGATACCCAGCCAGTTGCCCCCTCCACCCTCCTCCTTGGAGCGTAAAACACATTTTATTATGACTAGAGAGCCTTTTGTTTATTAAAAGCTGGAATTAAAGACCCTCACCAACTTTCCTCGGTGCACATATCCAGTTAGGCAATTGATTGGCTTATTAACCTATGCAGAACTCTTGCTTCCATTTTTTAAGTGTGTGCGTGTGTGTGCATGTGTATATACGTATGTAGATATATGTAGACATGTGTGTATGTGTGTTTATACGCACACGCAAAAAAAGACACATCCAAGGTACATTTGCTGAACAACCTCCTTGTCTTCATCACAGATTCACATTTCAAAATTTAATCTGAGGAGAATTGAAATGAAATTAAAAAAAAAAACCTATGACCAGAGAATGACTATATTGATGTTTGAAGAAGTTAGTTACATCTTTTGAACAAAGATCCAGGCAATTGAAACAGTACTGCAGCTCATTCATCTGTTTTACACACAATTTTACACATAGCTATCTTTCTATGGATCTTGTAACATTTGTATACCGCAATGTCAGCAAACCCTACACACTCCCACAGGGGTGAAATTCAAAACTTTTCCCTACCGGTTCTGTGGGCGTGGCTTGGTGGGCGTGGCAGGGGAAGGATACTGCAAAATCCCCATTCCCTCCCTACTCCTGGGGGAAGGATATTGCAAAATCTCCATTCCCACCCCACTCTGGGGCCAGCCAGAGGTGGTATTTGCCGGTTCTCCAAACTACTCAAAATTTCCGCTACCGGTTCTCCAGAACCTGTCAGAACCTGCTGAATTTCACCCCTGCACTCCCAGCAAAAAAACAATATAGCTTCAGACAGCAGATAAAAGAAAGGACTACAGCTAGATATGTTTCTTTAGGAATGCCACTGGCATTTGTCAATCACAGTGAAGCATGTGGATGAGGGCATTCTGTCTGTTCAAGAATCCCCTGCCTTTATTTTCTTTTTAATATTTTAATTTCTTCTATGAAAGTTGTTTATCATTGCTTTCAATTGATGGAATACATTAACTACTTCTTATATGTGTTCCACTGGCAGGAAAACTATTGGAAAACTGGTATCTCAATTGTCTTCTACATAGAAGGAGGCAAAAGTTCCGAGATTCAGTGACAGGCATTCTTATCTTTTCAGAAGCAGATTTAATATATATTTATTGTTTTTATTGCTTTAAAATGTTTTTAGTGTCTTAATTGTAGTATACTTTATGAATTTTAAGCTGCCCAGAGTCATTGACTGAGATGGAAAGCTATAGAAATTGAATGAATGAATGAATGAATGAATGAATGAATGAATGAATGAATGAATGAATGAATATAAATAAACTCTGATTTAAGAGGCAAGGAGGAAAAATATATTTATATTTTTCAAAGTTTGGTATAGGAATCCTTGCACTGCAGGGGTGTCAAATTCAATTTCATTGAGGGCAGCATCAGGGCTGTGGTTGACCTCGGTGGGGGCTGGGGGGGCATGGCCGACTGGGTGGGTGTGGCTGACTGGGTGGGTGTGGCCAACTTGACACCACTCCCCAAACTGCTGGCATGTTTCCTCTTCACACTGGGTAGACTGGGCCGAAGCCACGCTGGCCCGATGTTTCCTCTTTGCATTGGGTAGACCAGGCCGAAGTGACGCAGGCCCGATGTTTCCTCTTCGCATTGGGTAGACCAGGCTGAAGTGACGCGGGCCGGCCCCTTATATTTTCCAGGATGGTCCCGTGGGCCGGATCCGATCACATCGTGGGCCAGATCCGGCCCGCGGGCCTTGTGTTTGACACCCCTGTTGTACTGTATTAAAGTTTGTCAATATTCCATGAATATAAATTGGGCTTCTTCCTGCTATTAATAGAAGCAATGCTAATTTTGCCTAAAATTGGGATGAAAAGTTTAAATACTCTTCAATTTGAGTAAAGAATTGAAATACTTTACTCAATACTTTTTAAATACTTTAAAAAGAACCCTGGTTTTAAGTTCTTGCAGAACAGTACATAGAAGCTCAACATGACTAGCAAAATATTTTCTCCACTTCACTTCCTATTAGTTCTTTTGCAGAATTTATAAAATAAAATTTTCAACATTCAATATTCATCCCTGATTGTGACATTTTGTTTCACATCACTTCCACATCCACATTTCATGGTAAATATTATCTGAATACAATCTGTGTACAAAATCTTACAATATAATTTTGCTTTAGGAAATACTGATTAACAGGAGCTAAGCCACTGATATAAGGATGAAATGATGAATAAGGAAGAATGAACAGATACTATTCTTTGATAGTACAAGCCAATATATGCCTATTAAAAATACTGAATTTAGTTGGGCTACCCAAAAGTAAGAGGAAAAAAAGGCCTACAGAGTCAGACAAATTTATGAGGATAGGAAAAACTCCATTTTTTGAACAATTATTTCATTTCAGGTGAAGGAGGCTAAGAGAACAAAGGGAATAAGGTTGGTCTTTGGAACAATGGTGTTTTTCTCCCCGTCAGAAAAAGCAGGTAAAAGTAAAGATAATTATGGTTTTGCAGTTCTTGTGGCATTTGTATTGTCAAACTGATTTTTTTAGGCTCACTGATAAAACTAAGCCCCCACAAAACAAAGAGATTCCTGCTGTAGAGAAGTAGGATCAACAGCTTCACACGTTTAGCATTTTTTACTGAAAAAAATGAAGAAAACTATATTTCAAGTTTGAAACTTTTTTTTAAAAATCAATCCCATTGCAAATGTTATTTATGTGTTCTATTAGTTCTTTGTAGAGGAACATTCCTTAAATAAGCATTGTTACACTTTTTTTCAAATGTGTATTCCTTGAAGTGCTAATTCAGTTTTCTAGAAGACTATCTTTTGGTAAGTTGCTGATATGTATGGGTGAATCTTGTCATGATGTTTGAAAGACAACCATATGATGCTATCTTTTTGCTGACATTCATTTGGCTTTCTCCTTTTATTTAGGAAATGCATGGCTGGAAGCTGTTGCTGAATTGGTTTTTGTTAGACAATGTAATCTTCATCTCATAAATTTCAGTGACACTCCAAGGTAAAGTTGTATGATAGGGAGGTACAACTTTTTTCCAAGATGAAGTCCTACTTGGCCAGAGAAGCGTAAGGGGGCCTTATTGTAAAAAGCAATGGGAAGAGCCAAGGCAAAAATCTAAATCTGATTTCATTTCATTCAGAATTAAATTAAATACAATTAATATGACTCTCCTCCAATCATGGAATAATTTTCTCTATTGATCAGATTAAATTTTCCACATCTGTCAGATTAAAAAATGCACGGTTTGGCAAGTCTTTGGGAGCCATACCCAAGAGTCTGTTTTTGTTCTAGGGCCTCATCCTATGGCCCTTTGAGGTAGACTGCCATATGGGATTAATTAGGGTGGGGAAGAGGAGGGCAGATGAAATCAGACTCCGATTTGTTTTTTGATCTAGTATTTGTTCAAAATAATGGGAAGAGGTTTTTTGAGGTCAGTCTTACACACTGTAGATTTAACCATACAGGTCTTCATTTCCCCCCCTCTCATACATGTTTGCATGTAAACTTTCTGGGTCTGAAGTAGTAATCTTTCATACATGGAACAAAACTGTTTTACTAAAATATCTCTCCCCTCTGGGAATGCACAGAAGGCAGTACCTAGTGCAAACAGTTGTCATCCCTTTTCTTACTCTGTTCTTTCATTAGCCCACATTCTCTTCCATGAAAAGGTATAATTTGGGTTTAGTAACAGAATAATGCTGCAGCACAAGGTGGCATGAACATATTTCATGGGGTGTCTGGAGAGCTGAGGATTGATGCAGTTTAACTTGCCCAGAGATGGACAAGAACTAGACTCCTTCAACAAGACGGTAATGGTTGTCTCGCTGCGGCGTTAGCTAAAGGAAGCAAACCTGGCTGTGTGAGTCAGGTTTGTCCTCCAATTAGAAAGGAGATTCCAGTAATCTCTTTCTAAATGAGGACTAATTGTGAGTGTAAAAACCTGTTGGCATCTTGTTAACAATTCTTTGGACCCTTTGGCCACTTGCAGAAAGATCGGTAGCTGGATATCTTTTTAGAATAGGAATATAAATGTCAAATGTTACTAAGACCATGTATGTTCATAATACGCAGCTTAAATAAGGGGGGAAATGCAGCAGTAATACTGGTGGCAAGGGGATATTTAATATTGAATTTGCTCTTTTCCCCCCAAACGTGGAAACTTTTAGATACAATCCCGGCTCTGTGTTTAAGTCATTAAAACATCTTTAAACATTTTCTGGTTTTAGTTTTCTTAGCAGCAGTCCTTTTCCTGGAATGTATTTTATTTTTCTTTTAAGTCTGTGATTTTTTTTTTTTTTTTCTTTTAAGTCTGTGATTTTTTTTTTTTTTTGTAAAGCTCTTTGCATTTCCAAGTTGTTGTTTTTTTTAAAGTGGGGGGAAGTAATAGGGTGGGGAAAGCGAGAGAACAGGGCCCTTTTTGTGTTTTATTTCTAATCCACAGGAATCCATTTTAGCCTTTTATGGCTGCTGCACTTGCTGAGAGGAATTACATCCTCCGTATGTTATCTGTAACATCGCAAGCCGTGATTTCATACCTGGGCTCGGAAACACACCAGTGCTTTTGAGAGGATTTTGTTTGGGAAGGGGGTGGGTGGTTAGTGTGAAGAAGTCCAGGCAGTGGCAGAAGAAGAAGAAAAAAACATAAGGAAAAGTAAGTAGAAAAGGTAAAGAAAGCATGGTGTATTTTGGAGAAGCTCAAGTGTGCAAAGTTCATCGCCCAGACAAACTGATCTTCAAATGAACCAGAGAAAGAATTACAAATATCTTTGATTCTAGCAGTGTAGTACACACTTACAATGGAGATCAATTTGTGTAAAGAAAAATAAGATTGCGGTATTCTGAATCTTAGCTTTGAACTGCATTTTGGGGCGCTTTATTTCTGCACCGGTGAAGCTTCAGTTACAGAAAGGATGATCAGATAGTACTTATTTCAACAAGCAATGGATCATATCTAAAGTATCACAGCCTGATTAGATGTGAGCACATATTCCTTCCCTAGAATATAGGTGTTGCTTGTTTTAGGTAAAAGAATTTAGTCTTTGGTTTTAGAGGCTATTAATCAGTCAACGGCTAGATCTTGGACTTACTCTAGATTTTGGCAGGATAAGCTTCATTACTCTTTACAATACTGTAAATAAAAGCAGATTGTCACTGCTTGGGAAATTTGTTTGCCATCATGTTTGGATTGATGAAAGGTGATAATTTGGGAGACAGCACTAATTTTGATTTATGTGAAACATTTATACTTTCCATTAGCACAAATATTGGTCTTTTAAGGCAGATTATAATAAAACTGTCTGTTCAAATAAAAGCACCTCAAAATAAAAAGTCATTTATGAGGTAAAATGTTGCACTAATCAACAACTAACAGGGTTTTTTTAAAAGGGAAGTTGTGGAGAGAAGATTGAAATGTATATATTTCAGCATCCCTTACATTTTCAACCTCTCTATGTGTCCATCTGAACGTACACAAAGATTGGCAACACAGGTCATCCACAGATGGATAATTTGTGAAAACCCTAGCTGGCAATATACATTTTTAATTTAGCTTGCATTTGTGAATTGAGATATATGTGTGTGTTGTTGTTAATCAACCAAGATTGTGCATTTAAGATGGGCATATATTTTCTCTACATTAAGAAAATAAATTCAGAACTTAAATGATGACGACTTAAAAGACATAAGTGGACAAAATCAGATTTAAAATATTTTTTAAAATGGCAAGTTTTCAGTATTCTTGCATGAGAGTTTGCAGGATTGCTGAAATCTATACAATTTCAGCTTATTTTTGATTTTCATCAAGTTGACCACAGCAATGCTATGTCATTGAACAAAATTCCTAGTCTTATGGAGACTATTTCCATTTAGGAATAGCAATGACACTTAGACTTATATACCACGCCACAGTGCTTTACAGCCCTCTCTGAGCAGTTTACAGAGTCAGCATATTGTCTCCAACAATCTGGGTCCTCATTTTACCAACCTTGGAAGGATGGAGGGCTGAGTCAACCTTGAGCCGGTGAGAATCAAACTCTGGCAGTCAGCAGAATTAGCCTGCAATACTGTATTCTAACCACTACACCACCGCAGCTCATTTCCCTATTGATCATTTTACAGGGTCTTCTAGTGTCTTCCAAACATTATTGAAGTGATATAAATCCTGTGCTCATTGTTGTAGAAGATATAGATCACTAGGGTCCAAAGTGATCCAGTCAAACTTAGCTACAGCAATGCAGTAGATAATCTTCTAGACAAGGAAATTGGAGAGTTATGGAGGCTTCAGTATCTGTTTTTATTTGCTGTCCATGTATTATTTCTGGAAATACTTGAAGAGTTCTTCGAATTACCTAAAATACAATACAGATAGTCTAATGAATATTTCAGGGAATAGACATCAGCAGACCATCTCATCAAATACTGTATTTTTTGTAACCAGTCACAATGCTTTAGAAGGAGACTCTTGAAGGTGGGCTTCAGCAACACAAGTAATATATAGGTAGGCCTCACTTACCAATTGCAATAGGATCCAGCATTGAAGCTTGCAAATGGCAATCATGTGACCATGGAATGCTGCAACTTTTTTAAATGCACACTAGCTGCAAAGTGCCTGAGTTGTGACCCCAAGATTGCAGGGACATGTGATGGCCACAACTTGAAGGACTGGTTGTAAGTCTCCTTTTTAAGCATTGCGATAACTTAACAATCACTGAATGAATGGTCAGTAAGTGAGGACTACCTGTACTGGTATGCTTGTATAGGATTCTAATTGCCTTAGGGTAGGATCATAGTATGGTCAACTTAAAAGTTGCAAAAGTCTCAGATCAATCCCCGAGGCAAATTATTCTAGTCTGAAATCTAGAGAGTGATTGAAAGTCAGTATGAACTGGGAGATGGATCATGTTATGGGCCTACTTAATCAATCAGACTTTGAGTAGGAGGAGCAGGGCTGGACAGGTTTGTCCAACTCTGGAGCTGTTGGGTACTCAGATATCTCCAGAAGAGGCTCACGAAGAGCAGGATCTGTTCAAGGAAGAGCTGCAGGTCTGGAGTAGCCAGGTAAACAGTTACCTACTGCAGAAGCCCAACAGGCCAGGTCACCTGACCTGGAAAAGATCCTCACCCTCCACAGAGGGATCAAGTCAGTAGAACAAAGTGGTCCTGTGAGGCTCTTCAAAAGAAAGAGACACAGTTCAGAAAATATAAGCTTGTCAGATTTCAGTTAGCAAACAATATTCCAACCACCAACCTGATTCCCTGTGCAGCTTCTGATTTTCTGCCTGAACTTTCAATGGGTAAAATACTACACTCAGGCCTAATTCCTGATACTAGATTTGTCTGCCCAGAACCTTGGCTTCTGAAGTTAACTTTTATTTTTCCTGTGCTCTTGCATTCCTGCTTTGTGAGATTTATAGCTGCTATGAAGAACTCTGATCTGTCTGACCTCTTGTACATGTAACTGTTGGCATAGGACAGATCGTCTGTCTGCCCCAATAATGTAGTTTACTGAGGGACAGTTACTAAAAGAATTGTATTCAACCATTCTAATGAAGCTGAACTTTATCAGAAGTCCACCTCAGTTTCCATCCTTGAGGTGAAGTGAGTAGTGGTAATAGTATCATCATTTCCTGCCTGGGGTTCTCTGGGTTTTGAAACTACAGCTCTCAGAATTCCAGTCCAGCATTACTTTAGTTTTATTGACAAATACTAAAATTTTCCTGTTTTATTCTCAACATATTTTATTTCTATAGTTGGCCCCTTACAGTGAAATTTGGCACACTAATAAAGGCGTTGTTTCAGTGTTATTTGGCATTGCCTTAGTATCAATAATGTATTAAGCACTTTATGTACTGCCTTGATATTAGGCTGTTGGACCAATGGAGGTCTGATAGGACAGGGGTGCCCAACCTTTTTGATTCTGCGGACCGGCGTTGGTGACTTTGACGGTTTTGGGGGCAGGGGGAATAATTTTGTGCACGCAACCTAAATCCCACGCATGTGCAAATGAATTTTCACATGCTCACCCACTGCTTTGGTGGCCCAATTCCCAATGGGTCCGCAGCCCAGTAGCAATCCACGGCCCAGAGGTTGGGAATCCCAGAGGCCTTTTATATTTGCAATTAAAATAAATAACAATTCTGCAGTTAAGCCACTTCAGGAAGTGCGTATATAATACAGGTAGTCCTTGACTTATGATCACAACTGAGTCCAGAATTTCTGAAGTTAAGCAAGATTGTTGTTAAGTGAGTTTTGCCCATTTTATAACCTTCCTTGCCACAATTTAAGCTAGCAATATGGCTGGAGCTAGCAATATGGCTGGAGAGTAAATCTAGCTTCCCCACTGACTTTGCTGGTTAGAAGATCGCAAAAGGTGATCACATGATCCTGGGACGCTGCAACCGTCATAAATGTAAGTCAATTGTCCAGAGTCCAAATTTTGATCACGTGACCCTGGGGATGCTGCAATGGTCATAAGTGTGAAAGTGTGAAAAACGATCACAAGTCACTTTTTTCAGTGCCATTGTAATTTTAAATGGTCACTAAATGAACTGTTGTAAGTTGAGGACTATCTGTACTTTAAAAGTGGTAAATGTAAATACTTATATCAAGATGCCATTATTCTTTTTTAAAAAAAGATATGGTAAGATAATGCTAAAACATCTACACCTGTTGAGATTGCATTACCCTTTAGTATTTTAGGAAAATATAGCACAACATTGAAATGACCACATCATGGGGATGCCCCATGAAAATAGATAAAACATGACAGTTCCAGAACCACATGTGTAATATGCCAATTGTTGGTAAGTAGATGTTTTGAGTGGCAATAATTCAGCAGGAAGAGATCTGAATAAGAGTGTGCACAATCTTACTGTATCTTACATGCCATATTTTCTATTTATTACTACAGTCTAAGATATTTTGCTGTTAGGGGAACAGCAAGTTATTTTGGCATCTAAAGCAGAATATTTTATAAGCTCTCCTCTGTAGAAATATAATGGATAGGATCAAGTGGAACTGAAGCTAGTCACCTATGCTTAGAGTAGATCCACTGTAATCAAGAGTCTATTCAAAAATGATTACATCTGGTTCCAATCAAATAATATAAGATCTGTTCTTTGAAAGCAAGGTGGGTAAGAATCCAACAAATAAACAATAAATAGGCTAACAATTTATTGCATTTTCATTATACCAAAAATATGTTAAGTGGCTCTGTCTGTTTAATAGCAGGTCCAACCCTTATTTTAAATATGTGATATAGTGTTTTCCTGCATACTGTATTCTCTCTCTTCAAGCTTATTTAAAGTACACAACTACACATTGTCATGCTCTGTTTATAAGATTTTAGGTACACTTTATGGGCTGGTGGCCAATTGAATTTTAGGGGAAAATGTGAGGAATGCTTTCACAAAAGGCTTCTAAAGTCAGTAAACTGAAAGTAAGCTGGGCAGGTGGGTATATTCCTGAGAAAGTAATTAGACATAATTTGCGTTTCCTAAAAGGAGGAAACAATCAGATCTTGTAAATTCTTGCAGATAAAGAGGCTGGCATATTGCAGCATTTGTTTAAAAATAATAATAATAATAACGTATTTTTTAAAAAAAACAAAAAACCAAGGTGCTGAACAAGCATCAAGGCCATTGATGCTCAGAGGCACCAGCTGGCTTCCCTAACATATTTTGTGGCTAGGTTTTGCAAGATATTTAACCAGGTCAGGGAAAGGCTAACATTTGCATAGCATACAATACTTGGCTAGGGGTTTTTTTTTGTCACGGGTAAGAATGTAGTTTTCCCCTGATCAGTTAATTAAGAAACCATGTTAAGGATACTGAGTGGAGTGAACCAAATCACTATGTATTAGTCTGCACAACTAGCATGCCATGTAGCTAACTTTTGGAGGCATATTTTAAATGTGAAACTCTGCACATTGATGTAAAACACATATGCATATGTTATGTATTGCAAAAATTGGCCCCTCTCTTTAACTTTTTGTTCCTTTCTGATTACACCCTGCTTTCTCAAAACCCAACTGGAATCTTGTCTCCACAGCCACTCTGTGTCTCTTATTCAAGTGATGATGGAAGCAAGGGAGAAAGCACATTGGACAGACATTCCCTACTAAAGCCTTTGTTTGAAGGCCTGCTAATAAATCAGCTGGGATGCAAGCAGACCTACCACACCCTCTTTGCATAGTGTAAATTCTGGCTGGGTTTCTGCCTCCTGTCATCTTTCGCTGGTGTCAGGTTACTCCCTCCCTCTCTGTGAGTGAAGAAACCCACCTGTGACTGAGGGGCCTGTTTTGGATTCCTGGGAAACTTTAACCTCTATTAATACCTCTAAATTATTTGTTCATATGGTAAAGCACTTATGTAAACTGATCCTTCATGCCCCCCCTCTCCCTACTGCTCAGAGAGGTAAAGCCCTTGTACAGATGGCTCTACCTGCTCTCAACTCCTCCAAATTCTTCAGTACTGTTCTGTTGTTGTTGTTTTGTTTTGAGCAAAACCAGAAGTCTCTGCGACTGGAGGGAATAAAGCAGAACACTAATACATTTTCTAAGGGCCATAAATTGCTTATCTTCAGATTCCCCGAATTACCTGGACAGTTATTAATGTCGACTAGTGAACCCAGTTTCATTATTAACCAGAAAAAAAATATTTTTAAAAATCTTCCATTAATTCCTGCCTCTAGAGTAGAGTTTATATCTTTTTAAACAAGACATCTACGTACAATTCAATCTCAGCGCCTATAGTACCTTTACCATGAACCTGAGACAAAATGGGCCATTGATGATATGGCAAAAATCTGTTCTGAATTATAGCTGAAGAAAGTAGGGGCCTTGGTATGCCCTGCAGCTTCCCCCAGATTTTTTTAAAAGCTGCTCTTCTTCGGGGAACCTGAAGAAAATGATGTAGCTAACAAGTCAGCCCCTCTCCCAATAGTTCCATGTATCTCCTGCTTCACCCAGACTAGTTCTTTGTAAAGAATATAATTTTTTTTTAAAAAGAGAGGCATTTTCATTTGCTACAGTAAACTGTAGCATTCTTCCCTGTTACTAAAGAATAGAAAATACTTCACCACCTATTCAGAATGATGATTACTAATCAGTCGAACAAATAGAGTGCACATGCCATCTTTGCCCCTCAAGATGGCCCATTGATAAAATAATCAAACATTTCAAATCAACCACTAAATGTTAAAACCAAGTAGCTGCTCAAACAATTTAAATTAGTTCCATAGAAACCATAAACAGAAAAAAGACATTAAATTTTAATTCATTATCATTTCAATAAAAAGTGAACTGAAATTAAGTGCTCTTTAAAACTTATTTAAAAAGCAGGCTGGGTGAGAATGAGCAAAGAATTCCATAAATTCTTGAAAGACTTGAAATGGCAGAGAGATGAGCTGAGATTAGCAATTATAGGATAAATCCTCAACCTCACACTCATTGCACCTTTTTCAGAAGTTGAATGCTTAATGTTTATTGGAGAGAGAGAGAGAGAGAGAGAGAGAGAGAGAGAGAGAGAGAGAGAGAGAGAGAGAGAGAGAGAGAGAGAGAGAGAGAGAGGTGTGTTCTTCTTTGCCATCAATAATTTTTACAGATAAGCCAGCTTTACCATTAGGCAAACCAAAGTAGCCCCTTTGATGTGATACAGGAGAATAACAGCAGAGAGAGAGAGAGAGAGAGAGAGAGAGAGAGGTGTCTCTGGGCAGACCTATCACAATTTTCATCCACTCCATTGTCGTTCTGACTGACAATTTTGCAAGATGAGAATCCAACATATCCAGGGGTTATCAGACTGGGTAAAGGTAGCCTAAGATTGGCTTGTATACATTTTCAGATTCTTTGTAATAGGATGGGAGAAATTATTTTTCCAATTAATTTGGATTTGAGATTTTGAAGTTTTCTGCAATCTTGAAGGTACTGAATCTTGGATAAGGCAATCCATAGAGAGGCAAAGGAGCGGCTGTGTGTGTGTGTGATACAAATGATATGTGATATCATTATACAGATGATATAAGTTATAATTTTATGTTACAGTGCATGTAACTTCAATGTGCCTCCCACCACTAAGGTCTTGGATAGGCAGGACAAGGTTTATTTTTAAATCTGAATTGGAAAGGGGCAGAACCCACTAAATACCCAGTATCATGGTGGTGCAGTGGTTAGAATGCAGTATTGCAGGCTAATTCTGCCAACTGCCAGCAGTTCGATTCTCACTGGCTCAAGGTTGACTCAGCCTCCCATCCTTCTGAGGTTGGTAAAATTGTTGGGGGCACTATGCCGACTCTGTAAACCGCTTAGAGATGGCTATAAAGCACTATATAGTTCTATGTGCAATTGCTATCTATATTAATGCTAAAGAAGTTATCTGGAGGATGGTGAATACAAGTATATTTCAATAAATATTAAGAAAGTCAATGTTCTTATTCTGTTATTTTTACTTTGCTAGAAAAAAAACCTAGCTATATCTCTTCCTAAAAGAAACATCAGAAATACACTAAGGTACAAGATGCATCAAGAGGTATAAGGAATTGTGGCCTCTAATGCAAATTTACTATATATAAATAAGGCTGTGAAGAATGTTTGAGTCTCCTAAATAGCTTCTATTGCCCCCACCTTTCCTCTAGCTGTCTTGAACCTCCAATCAAGGGCTGCCTGGGAGCAATTTGGTGTTTGAAATTGTTGCCACACGAACAGCTGAAGGCTGGCAGGGTCACCTGCCCCTGGTGTCACACTCTGTCATTTTAGATTAAGATATGCAAAGGCGACATGGCTGCGAACTTTTGCTTTGCTGCTGTGGCAATGGCCATCTCCTCCACTTTAATGAGAGGAAGGCATAATTGGAGTCAACTGCTTGATTATGATAATTGCTACTGTCTGGGGAAGACACATTCAAAGCCTTAGCTTGATCAATAGTGCATATTTAGGGTGACTGCTGTCTGTGCACAAGCAGATGGGTCTGGAGGGAAGTGGCACTCCCTGGCCCCATATTGGCCTTTGACCTTAGACTGACCACTAGTTCACTACAGAATTTCAGTGGGCTGGAGAAGGGGTCAATAGGTTTGTGGTTGTTCCCTGGTGTTCTTGGTGATTTGTCCTGAAGGATTTATCCCCTTAGAGGGAAAGGGTCTTAGAATTTATCCCTTTGCTACAAGCACAGAGCAAGATGTCACATATTTCCCTTTGGAAAACCAACTTTTTCATTGTATTTTTTAGTAAAGCACTTACAAGACTTGGTGGGGAAAATATCTTCCCTTTTATGAGTCCAGCTGAGTGAGGAACTTCTGGGTAACATCAAGACAGAAGAAATAGAGGGTTGAAGTCCAAATGTTGTCAATGACCTTCAGTATTTCTTTGTGCTGTGCATTTAGTCTCTCCTGACTTATAACCACTTCTGAAATCAGAGACAACACTGACTTGAAGACCCCCCACCACCAAAGGTCAAATTAAAGGCCTGTTTCCAGTATGATACAGATTAGATCATTGTGATGGGTTATACTGTACTAAGGTCTGCTTTCAAAGACTTCCTGCAAAGAATCTGATCAACTAAATTTACATAACACCTCTTGCAAGATCTTCAAACATCTTCCTTGGTTGTGAGAGCTGAGCAGTTTGGAGACTCTTCACTATTTGAGTCCTGCAAGCTTCAAGTCTAGCTTTTCTTGTATGTACCTGTCCTGTACTTCGATTTTCATGATGCTTTTTGGGGTGCTGCTGCCGCCATTTGTTTTTAGTTGTATGGCAACCTGGAAAGCAGCCTTTTCATGTGCAGAACACTTTTTTAAAAAATACCATGTAGATGTTCCCCCTCTTCTCTTTAATAAAAGGAGTGACGAAACATAAAGTTACAAGTAAAAGATGATGTTGTCAGCACCTCTCCCCCTTAAAATGTATGTGAATAAAGACAGGGTGATTGCACTAAGGTGGAAATACCTGGTCTTTTCAACACCAAGCTATTTGCTCATTTTGTTTTTCTTTCTGAAATTGCTTATTTTTGAACTGCATTTAGATTTTCAGTATTTAATAAATTTTCTTTCTGTGGTCTTCTAAAAATTACTAGGTCCTCTTATGATTTTTATGTTTATAGAGCATAAATATTTCTGTAAATAAGTTAGTAACATGCCCTTCGGAAAGATTTATCTTATCAGAAGAAATTTTCTCCAGTGTTGTGTTGCAGCATAGAAGATGATTGCACCTGTTTCTTGGTGGGCCAGGTTATTTTGGAAAAGTGGTGTGAAGCAGCATGTTATCCATTCATTTCAAACGTTTTTGTTTTAATTATAAATCCTTGCAATTGGGGTTTAAAACACTTTTAAAAATGTATGCTTAGATTCCCTTGGGATGTTGTCACATGATAAGCATGTTGTTTAATAAGAACATTTTAAATCAATGGAATAACAAGAGCTGTGGTGGCGCAGTGGTTAGAATGCAGTATTGGAGGCTAACTCAATGCTCACTCCAGGAGTCTGATTCTGAGCGGCTCAAGGTCGACTCTGTCTTCCATCCTTCCGAGGTCGGTAAAATGAAGATCCAGATTGTTGGGAGCAATATGCTGACTCTATAAACCGCTTAGAGAGGCCTGCAAAGCACTGTGAAGCGGTATATAAGTCTAAGCGCTATCACTATTGCTAGTCTTTATGATAGCCCTTATTTCCAGGAGGATGGTAGATTTCGGAATTTATACTCCTAAATGGTTCCAATCCTAGGACATAAAGAAAATTATACATTGTGTGCTAATTATAATGATAGAGGGATATTGCATTTGTGAATGCAATACACATTTTTAATAGTACATTTTTAAATAAAAGAGAATAAAGTGATCAGTTTAATGCTTTCTTTGTTAATATCCATTTTCCTCTTCTTTCTTCATGAAGTCTGCCTCAAGCACCTTGTCGAGTAGGGGATATTTGACTTTTTGGACCATGGGCACATGTGGAATTTGAGAGATGTTAAAAATATTTTCATCAAATGTTTGCCATATAATAGAAAGCAGTGTATTCCTGCCTCCTACTATCTTGACTACTACAGTGCATCCTACACGTCCTCACAAAAGTGTCCAGAAGTTGTGCATTGTGCAACAAATGGCATCTAGATAACTAACTGGTGCAGAGGATGTTATGATAATTATACTGAAAGAACATCTGATTGCTTATTTGGCACCATTTAAGGTTTTGCTATTGACTTTTAAAGCCTTATATAGCTTTTCCCTTGGTATCTACTGGATTACCTCTCATACTGTATACAGTAATGAATGTGTCCAGCTGTTAAGATCTGCAGGTGGAACTCAAGAAAATACTCCTTGACTGGGGCACATGCGAAAGGACCTCTTGCTGCATTCTTCCCAGGATATGAAATATACTTCCTTTGGAGTTGCATTAGGCCCCCATTCTCTTGGTGTCAGTTCCATCAGGTTTTTAATTGTTAAATAATTTTAGAATCCACTGTAATCTTAGTCTCTCTCTCTCTCTCTCTCTCTCTCTCTCTCTCTCTCTCTCTCTCTCTCTCTCTCTCACTCTCACTCTCACTCTCACTCTCACTCTCACTTTCTCTGTGTATAGCGTTTAAATTTTATTAGCCACCTTGACTACTTGTCAGAGCAGAACAAGTACTCTGCTGGGTATATATCAAACAACTAAATAGATTTTCTAAGAATGCCTTTGGGATCTATGTGGTACTCAGATACCATTTTGGAAATATGGGTTATCTGGAGGCTAGGCATTTGCTCTGTGGCAAAGTGCTTTCCAATTATTTAATTAGAAGACTCTAAAAAATAGCATTAGATAGGTCAGGGAGTTTGGAGGGCACCAAGGAACATGCTGTCAGGCCCATTGTTAGCCCTGAGTACTAAATTGAAGACACAGACTATAGAGATATACATGCGAGCCAACTAACAGCTTGACCTGTATTGGAAAACGGTATTCCATTAATAGGGGATTTTATTTTGTTAAACCTATGTAGGATAATACTATTAAAAGGCAGCATCAATTAGCAAACAAAATCAATGCCCTCCCCCCACAAACCTTTCAACAAGAAGAGAGCAAAAAGATGTCTTCCTTTTATCTTCCACCTCAACAATCCCCCTTGTATGTTAGCTTTAGCCAGGATGTGTTCCACTTGTAGTTTTCCTAGCCATGGACTTTTAGCCTTAGCAACTGCTATCTTTTCTGTTCACTAATGGATAATACAATGACAGTGTTTGTATCTGATATTGGCCCAAAGGGCTGTAAGTCAGCCTGTCCAGCCCCTGGAATAACTTTGGAAACCAAAGGATTTCTCTTTCTTTTGTCTCTTGGTGCTCAAATTTGTCAAAGGCATGTGAGAATACACAGCCATCTTAGAAAGCAACTGAGTCCAGTGGGAGCTGATTCATTAGGCAAGAGGGGAATTGCCCCATTGAATATATCTGCCCAGTCAATCTCTCCTGACTTGCCCCTTATTTATAATTAATCTATGTCAAGGTATTAGCTGTCAGCATCTCCCTTAGTCTCTCATTTGTATTTGCTATACAAATGTGTAGCATTTGTAGCATTCAGGAAAGACTCAAAAAGGGTATGGAAGCAGCAGCAATTACTTTCATGCTGTTCCCATTATAGTTCATAAGAGAGTTTAATATCTTCTGCTGTAGTTGAGAACTTGCTTTCTCTGTTGCCAACAATGAAATTATTGTTCATTTCTGGCTCATGTTTATATATAGGCTGTAGTAATCTGGTCTCAATTCTCTAGTTTGTGAAATGAGGGGAGCCCTTTCCTTCACTTCAGTTTAAACATATCTTAGCTATCCCTTAATCATAACATGTCTTCGTGGCAACAGTGGTACTCTCAGAGTTCCTGAAAGTTTTCCACACAAATACTAACCAGGTCTACGACAGCAAATGATAGCAAAAGGTCAGAAAAGTAGGGGAGAACACATTATCTCATTCTTGTGAATATTGTAGAACTTGTGTGACTGAGTGGAATAAGGCCTAAAGTGGGAATGAAACTCATGTTGACACCATAAAAAATTTAAAAATAATGCTGAGGTCTTCCTGCAGAGAATTGTATGAGATTTGAACAAAAAACAAAACAAACAAACAAAAAACACCTTACAGGGTCATTGAAGAGAAACAAAAGAGAAGGTATGGATGGCCAACCGGGCAAAACTGGTGGAACCAGCTTAAGGAGAAAATTTCCACCATATTTTGACGGCTTTTGGTCCAATCATCCTCAAAATCTTCTGACTAGCTTCCCTATATACAGTATAAAAAGGTAAAGGTTCCCCCGCACATGCGTGCTAGTCATTTCCGGTTCTAGGGGCGGTGCTCATCTCCATTTCTAAGCTGAAGAGCCAGCGCTGTCTGAAGACGTCTCCATGGTCATGTGGCCGGCATGACTAAATGCCGAAGGCGCATGGAGCGCTGTTACCTTCCCACCAAAGTGGCCCTATTTTTCTACTTGCATTTTTTACGTGCTTTCGAACTGCTAGGTTGGCAGAAGCTGGGACAAGTAACAGGAGCTCACTCTGTTACGCAGTGCTAGGGATTCGAACGGCTGAACTGCTGACCTTCTGATTGACAAGCTCAGCATCTTAGCCACTGAGCCACCGCGTCCCATATATACAGTATAGAAACTGACTATTTTTTTCACATGCCTATGGAATGGTGGCTCTCCTTAACAACTCCAATATTTAAGAAGGGTTACAAAATCAATCTATTCAATTTTGGACCTTTTTGGTATTATCCACAACTATATGCCAATAATCTACTGTGTATAGGAAATTTGTTGATTGGAAATTCAAGACAAGTTACTAGCTGAGAAAGAAGTTGCCTTTAGGTCTGAATGGTCAACCTTCAACCAATGTATCGTCTAGTGGGAAATATTCTAGCTATCCATACATTGCTCTTTCTTACGTCTTCATAAGTTTGAAGTTGGCTTTTGATTCAGTATTTAGAAAAAGACTATGGGGTATATAGACAATTACAACTATACTTTGGCATTCATTTTCACTTATTGAGATATTGAATAAGAGCAACCATATCCAGGTCAGATGGGTTATCTTTAGAAGTGTTTTTGCTTCTATTCCCAAGTCAAAAGGATTAAATAAGAGTACATAATTGCTCCCTTTCTTTTTATTTTTTAAAATTTCAACTAGATTATTAATGTTTTATCTAAAGCTGTTTCATTATTTTTTTTCTCTCCTTTGTACTGACCATGTAGTCATTCCATCCATTACATAACTCAACTTTCAGCTGATCTGCCAAGACCTAGTATCATTTGCTAGTACAGGTAGTCCTTGATGTACGACCACAATGGAGCCCAACATTTCTGTTGTTAAGTGAGACATTTGTTAAGTGAGTTTTGCCCCTATTTTACGACCTTTTTTGCCACAGCTGTTAAGTGAATCATTGGAGTTGATAAGTTAGTAACATATTAAGTGAATCTGACTTCCCCATTGACTTTGCTTGTCAGAAGGTCACAAAAGGGGATCACTTGGGGGACAGCAACGGTCATAAATATGAACCAGTTGCCAAGCATCTGAATTTTGATCACATGATTATGGGGATGCCGCAAAGGTTGTAACTGTGATTAAGTCACTTTCTTCAGACTGTTCAGTTTGAACAGTCACTAAATGAACTCTTGTAAATCGAAGACTACCTTGTAATGTTTAAATTATTATTCTAAATTATTTTAAAATTACTCTAAAACAAAAATGGTCTTATTTACTAACAACATGCTCATTACCTTCACAACTGGAAAATGCATATTGTCCATACCAGTCAAGGACTTCATGCATCCAGGAGGTTTATCCAAGTATTCACTTTTAGGGAGAAACACACAAAAGAAATAGCCCTCAGAGGGCTTCCAGTGCCATAATTTGATTTCTTTAAAGTCATAATGGTATCAACTATGGCTTGGCCACAATTAATCAGACCTAAGGTGCTGATTCTTCTGCTTTATGAAGCCAGCTCTGAATCTAAGACAAGAAAGCACTGGAAGCAATATAATCTTAGTTCTTATGCTATACGCTGTATGTTCCTCACTGTGCGCATGTAACGCTTTTCTTCAATTGGAACTAGGTTTGGTCTCCACAGGGGCTTATATGAGATCCTGCTGATTAAAATGTTGGCTAAAATTAGCCTCTTTGGATGGTTCTTTAGCCCAGATAATACTTTTCTTTCAAAAGTTTATTTCCTTTTGAAAGAAAAGCATAGGTTGGACTTCAATTATTTTGGCCCTTTGTCTCATTCTTTAATTAAATCAAGGCCCATGAGGGCTTTCCTATAGGCCATAGAAGTGAATTCTGGATCTGGACCTGCAGAGATAGGAGCAAAACCCCTAATTGTCTCAGTAGTGGCCTCTGTGATAGCATTTTTCTCTTTCCCTAATTATTTTTATAATATCTAATTTGTCCACAGCCCCACATAGAAGAGGGCTTTCATTACCCAGACTCAACATGTTGCCATGGTCTTAATAATGCACTGCCATTAGATTGACTCTGAACAGATGGGATGATCAAGACAGTTTTGCATGTACTTCTTCACTGTCCTTTTTATCAACCATGGCACACTGAATTATTTATGTTCCTATTAACCTCTCACTTGGGCTGGGCTGGTGAGGAGAACACTCTATTTTGTTACCAGTCAAGTCTATAGAAACACCCATAAGGGTCACCACATTTTTTTTCTTTGACAATTGCTGTGAGAAGGTTCTGGATTCAGCATTGGAAACGAGACTGATTTTTATTTTTGCCCTCATGGATTCTAATTCTATTAACTTCTCATGCACCGTTCTTTGTTTTTATCACTTCACCATTGACTTTCCTGTTGCAGTGCCTACCCTCTGTTGCAGCATCTCCCCAGAGTTTCATACTGCTGATGATATTCAAAAATCATTGAAAAATTGGCTTTGCTCCCAGGTCTGGGGGTAGGATAGCTGTTGAGCTCCTGTTGGTTTGTCCTTGACAGTGTTTTCCAAAGTGTTTTGTATAGTCCTTCTGGGTGTTTGAGAATTTTCGTGATTTTAATGTGTTCTTATTTTTTAATTTATCATATAAGCCACTCACAGTCAACAAACAAACAAACAAACAAACTTTAACTGAAAGAAACATATTTGCTCAAACTAGTTTTTCTCCTTTATGTTGTTCTTCCAAATTCATGGATAATATGGAAGGGAGATTGGTTCAGAGAACAAATATTAGGAGCCATGATGGCGCAATGGGTAGAACGCAGTATTGCAAGCTAACTCTGCCCAGTTTGATTCTAAATGGCTCATGGTTGACTCATCCTTCTATCCTTCCGAGGTCAGTAAAATGAGGCCCAGATTGTTGAGGGCAATAGGCTGACAGAGAATTCTGTAAAGCAGCGGTCCCCAAACTTTGCGGCTTGGTGGCCCGGCTGGAGGGGAGAGAGGAACTGGGCTGCATGAGCAGCAGGCCAACATGAATGGCGGGACGGCGCACATTGGCATGCTCACACAGCTTGACTGCAAATCAAACTGCTCATGCATGTGTGCATGCACTGGCTCACTGTCTGCACAAGTTGAGATGTGCATGCGTGCATGTACGCCAGCCTGCTGCCAGTGCAGCCCAGTTGCGAATAGACCATGGCCTGGTAATGGGCCATGGACCGGGAATTGGGGACCCCTGCTGTAAAGCACTATGGAGCAGTATATAAATCTAGGTGCTATTGCTATTGCTAAATATTAGTATGCATTCTCGGTGGCCATTTCCTCCATTTTTTATGGACTTCAAAGTTACACAGTCATTTTGAAATTAAGTGTTGTAAATAGGTAGTGTGCAATATATTGGGGAGCATGTAGTTGAGATGAAGGCACAAAGGGATGCAGTAAATGGTCATATGAGCCTTGGTGGCGCAGTGGTTAGAGTGCAGTACTGCAGGCTACTTCTGCTGCCTGCCGGCTGCCTGCAATTTGGCAGTTCAAATCCCACCAGGCTCAAGGTTGATTCAACCTTCCATCCTTCCGAGGTGGGTAAAATGAGGACCCAAATTGTTGGGGGCAATGTGCTGATTCTGTAAACCGCTTAGAGAGGGCTGTAAAGCACTATAAAGCGGTATATAAGTCTAAGTGCTATTGCTATACCTAATAGAAACACTACACTTAAGCCATTACCCATTTTCAAACTGTTAGTTCTACACGTACCACACCAACATTGTCTCATGATATATGATCTTATAACAATTAATTATATTGCTAAAAAATTGATGGACACCAAAGGAGGAAACTGGTGGCTATACAGAAGCTATAGGGAAATTCCTCAATCCAACAGATAATATATCATAGGTTGAAGTTGGCTCAGAAGATTTGTGGGATAATTCCCAATCATTTCTTAAAGCCTCAGGCAGAAGAGAAGCAAACTTCAGCCAACTGAAGATGTGTGCTCATGTTACATCTGCATTGCAACATTAGACATTTTCTGTAGTACAATTAATTCCAAGCTTGTGTTTCTATGTGTGAGCATACCAACATTTTGCTGCAGACTTAGAAGACAGTCCTCCCAAGATCCTGGTAATCTTCTATCCATTCATGGAGTCATTACTTTTGACTTCTCTATTACTAGAATTTTGGTTACTAGTTTTTAATTAAAAGTTACCTCATTTGATATTCAGGTTTTCATTCACTGGGTGGATTCAGACAGTCATTATAGCATATCATCCAATAGTAATATTGCTTGCCAATTTGTTCATTTCCTGAGCCTGTTTCATGATATACTTCACCTAGTCATTGGGCAGAGGAAGTAAATATGTCAGGTAAGCTCCAAAACAGAATTGATTGACCCAATCAATTAGTACTGAAGGAATCATTTTAGTTCAAACAGACCCAGACTTTTTAGGGCCAAACTAATTTTCCCTGGTGAATTAATTTCTTACAAACTGCCAGAGAATTAACTGCCCCTTCTGAAATCTAAAATTGAGATGAAATCTTAGGAAGGCCCCTGAGTTACATCTCTGTGGCCATTTTGCTTTTCACCCTTGTGGTTCCATGTGATATGAAAAAAGGCTCAGCCGTTGGGAGAGGGTATAAGTACTACATGAATCTGTCAGTCAGTTCCAGCCTATATCACCATGGACTTTTATTTTACTTTTTCCCCTCCAGAGATTAAAAAAAGTAGAAGGAAGGAAGAAGGAAATGATTAACTGAGAGGACTAAAACATGGTAATCACCCAACAAACCCTTAGAAAATATGCTATCAGCACATAATGGTGATAATGAGGAAGGGAATCATTACTCACCTGTGTCATGTGAACAGGGGCATTGGAGAGAATAGAAAACTGTACATGACAAACATTTGTACTGTAGCTACCTGAATTTCAACTGCTTTTTAAAAATGAAATGCAGTGATGCAGACATTTCCTAATTGAAAGGAGGACCAATGGAGAGGGGAAGACTCCTTAGTGTTTTCTCTTCCTATAGTATCCCTCTTCAAAATTCCCCCATCCCAACCGCCTCCCTCTAAAAACAGCATTTCCATCTGTGGGAGTAAAGATTTGATTTTGAGAGGGAAAACTGCCAAGAGAGAAGCAGCCCATCCCCTCACCATTTCTCTGCCCAGACTGACAGCCTCCTGCAGATCTTTTTGCACTGGTAAAACTGTTGAGAGACATTACACCTATGTTAGATAATGTGCAATTTAGCCTTGAAATCCTTAAACTTCTCATGGAGCCATCCTCCTGTGTAGCCCTTTAGATCTCAAAGTCAGCCGAGACTTCCAAAGTTGAGAGATGGCAATAGCAGATGAGGGGAAAACAGGCTTGATAGATGATAAGACCATGAGGAAAAAGCCATTGTAATATTCTTCAACTTCTCTTCTAAAATCTCTTTCACTGGTGTTTTCCAGTAGCAGCCAGTTACAAGCGAATCATTGGGTATCTCTTTCCATCCTTTCATTTTCTACATGGACTCTTCTATCATATGGAAGAGATGTTCTAAGGTGGAAAGGTCAAATGCCTTTCAACAACCAGATTAAAAAGAAAAGAATTTTAAAAGAGAGAGACAAAGAGTCGTTTAAAAATATGAAAGAAAAGAGGGAAAGAAACAAACATCAAATAATAATATAAAACTCAGCCTTTTTCTTCTCTATCCTGAATGTATGCTGGTGTGGTGCTTAGGGGATTAATCTCTTAAAAAATAAGTGCCATGTGAGTAGACAGGCAGTGATTAAGGTTTTAACTGATCAGTCTGCATCTGACAGCGAACCAGCTATTATCTTAACGGAATCAAA
The DNA here is from genome assembly GCA_003457575.1 of Thermophis baileyi. Classification (NCBI taxonomy): domain Eukaryota; kingdom Metazoa; phylum Chordata; class Lepidosauria; order Squamata; family Dipsadidae; genus Thermophis; species Thermophis baileyi. The sequence continues at coordinate 7,815,449 of QLTV01003654.1, forward strand.
CGAACATTCAGAGCCTCTCCTCAGCCCCAAACATGAAAGGAGATGTCATCCGCTGGCAGTTGGCAAGCCGCAAAGGGAGGGGAAAGGGGAGAGAAAAAGGAAGAGAGGGAAGGTAAAACTAGGATGAGAAAAAAATGAATGAGTGGAAAAGGTAAATGGTCAGAGACAGATCAGGTCTGGAGGACCAAAAATAACAGGTAGAATTTTGGGGTTGGAATCAGGGGGCCAAAACAATATGCAGATTTCCCTTTGGCTCATTGGTACCATTGACTAATTTTAGACTCTTGATAAAATGAGTCTTAAGGCAGAGGATGGCTTACAATGTTATTGGGATGTGAATTAGATTTAGAAGAATTCTGAATGCTGAATTAAATCAGATTATTTCACAGTGATCTTAGTTCTCCAAGGCAGGCTGGGATATAACTTTTATTTTATTTTATTTATTTTATTTATTTTATTTATTTTATTTATTTTATTTATTTTATTTATTATTTTATTTATTTTATTTATTTTATTTATTTTATTTATTTTATTTATTATTTTTCATTTCATTTCATTTCATTTCATTTTATTTTATTTTATTTTACACACACACACACACACACATACACACACACACACACACACACACACACACACACACAGAGTTTATATGCTACCAGTCGTGGGATTATGAATGGTATGTTATTTGTTTATGTTTCAAAACAGTTACCTGCATTTCATTGTTAAAAAGCAAATCCCGCAATGGGAAACACTTCTTTTGAACCAATCAGTACCAAACCTGGATTCAGCACATCCGCAGAATTTCAGTCCTTTCTAGTTTACCTACTTACTTGCTAGATAAATTCAGTTTTAAACAGTAATTCACCTTTCGATTCCCATATAAAAACAATGCCAAGGTAAAAAAAGAGGGAAAAGATTTAAATGATTGGTTTATAGAATGGCTTTCCATACAGTTCTTTAGAAGAGAAATGTTGAACCGTCTATAATTCTTTGTCATCTACTTCTTCGTGTTCAATTATTATTACTGTTAGATTTGCGTGGGAATGAAGAGGCAGGACATACTGTATGAACAGTTCAGCACCTTTATTGTCTATTAGCTGGAAGTAATACGGATTGCTGGCAGGCTGCAGAGAAGCCGCTTTTAAGGGCTTCCCTGAAGCCTGCTAGCCACTGACAGCAGTTTATTTCTCCCGCCGCTAGATTAGCCAATCAGCGGCGGCTATGCAAATTCATACTCCGTATGTCAGTACGTAACACCCCTCCCCTCTTAGTTTCTGCAATGTCCAATCAGCAACCTACGTGGTCACGTAATCGCGTAAGTAAACAGGGCGCCGAATGGTCCTACTGGGCCTGCGCGATTCAGTTCCTTGGGAGTCTTCGACTGGAGCGGACATGCCTGTTGCTGCTCCTTCTCCGTGTTGTGGAAATATCTGGAACCAGCCTCCAGGCGTGGCGGCTGAAGTCTCGGCGTCGGCGTCCAACAGTCCTGGATGATTTCACTGGACTCCGCCGGCGGCAGATAGGTGTTCGCAGTCTGTCTCCGGGCTTGAGAGTAGGGCTCCCTGGTGTCTCGCAGATAGGGCCTGGTTCTCGCCGTGGACTTCTTGTTGAACTGCATTGTATGGTCCTCGGGGCGGAGACTCGTGTTGCTCCTGTCTTGCTGCCGTGGCTTCGGTCTCCGGTTGGCGGAGCCAGGATTCACCCAACCTATTCCTGAGTTGGTCAACGTGTCTTCGCCACACCCAGCCGTCATCTAGTTTAACTTTGTAAGATTTGGGACCGGTAACTGCGATTGCAGTGGCTTTCACCCACTTGGGGTCCCCTGCAAAGTTTTGTGCGAAAACTAGTTCACCCGTAGTCAGTGTCCTGGTTGACTTGCTGGAGTCCAGAGATGTCTCCGGGTTATACATGGGATTCAGCCTGTCCAGTTGGGATCTCAGTTTCCGCCCCATTAACATTTCGGCAGGGCTCCGGTTAGTGGCAGCACATAGGGTGATGTGTTGTGCCAACAGGAACTGGTCGATCCGTTCTTGCCAGTTCCCTGACCCCATTCTAGTTAGAGTCTCTTTGATCATTCTCACCATTCTCTCCACTTGTCCGTTGCTAGCCGGACAGAATGGCGATACGAGCACATACCTTATTCCCAGGTTGGCTAGGAATGATTCCATGTGCTTGGCTGTCAGCTGTGGCCTGTTGTCCGATACGATGACATCTGGCAGGCCATGGGTCCGAACAGCTTCCTCAAAGCTCGCATGGTGGCTTCCATTGTAGATGTGGGCATGTTGATCACCTCCAGCCATTTGGAATAGGCGTCCACCACTATAAGGAATGTTTGGCCCACCATGGGCCCCACGAAGTCTATGTGGATTCTTGACCACGGGCTTTGGGTGTCTCCCATTCTAATGGAGTGGTCTGAGGTGGAGCGGGTCTGGTTTCTTGGCATGGCAGGCAAGTCGTCACCCACTCGGTAATGTCCTGGTCCAGTTTAGGCCACCACAGGTAGCTCCTTGCTAGTGCCTTCATGAGCACTATTCCTGGGTGTCCTATGTGTAGTGTCCTTATTACTCTTTTCCGCAGGCTCTGGGGCACAACAACTCGCTTCCCCCACAACAAACACCCCTTCAGTACAGATAGTTCGGTCTGTTTATTTTTAAAGGCGTTAATTTCTTCCCCCTCTTCCTCCTGTGGCCATCCCCTTAACACCCAGTTCACGACTTTGGACAGTACTTTGTCTTTCGCCGTGTGTTCCACGATGTCTCGAGAAGTGATGGGGCTGGTTTGTTCTCTGTCAACCAGTAAGATTTTGGCCACAGGTGCAGGGCCTTTCATGAGGTCGGGTGCTGGACAGTGGCTGAGCATGTCTGCGTGTCCGATGCTCTTCCCTGGTCTCTGTGTTAGCTGGTAGCTGTAACCAGACAGGAAGATGGACCAGCGGGTCAGCCGTGGTGACATATATTGGGGTGTTTGTTGGTTTCCTGCAAGTAGACCCAGTAGAGGTTTGTGGTCCGTCACAAGTTTGAATTTTTGGCCGTAAAGGTATTCGTGGAAGCGCTTGATGCCGGCCACTGCTGCAAGCGCTTCCTTGTCCAATTGACTGTAATTCCATTCAACTGATGTGGTCTTGGAATAATAGGCGATGGGGGCTTTCGAGTCGTTGGGTAGTTTGTGGCTGAGGACCGCCCCTACTCTAAAAGGCGAAGCATCGCACGTTAACAATAGGGGAGGGTCTCGCTGTACTGCATGAGGACGCTGTTAGATGAAAGCAAGTCCTTTATGGTGGCAAAAGCGTTGGCCTCTCTTTGTCCCCATGTCCACGTGGCTGTCTTCCCCAGGAGCCTATGGAGAGGCTCAGCGACGGTCGCCTTCTGCTTTAAAAAAATGGCATAGAAGTTAAGTAAGCCCAGGAATGCTTGTACTTCTGCCTTGTTCTTTGGGATCGGTGCCTCTTTGATGGCTTTTATTTTTGCGTCTGTGGGGCGTATACCGGACCCATCGATGAGGAATCCCAGGAACTCTACGCTGGTGACTCCAATCTTACATTTGCCCCTTCTGACTTTGAGCCCCCTTTCTTGAAATCGCCCTAGCACCTCGCGCAGCCTGACCATTAATTGTTCCTCTGAGTCCCCTGAGATGAGGACATCATCAAAATAGGGGACCACTCCCAGAATGCTGTGTAGTAATTGTTCCATCATGCTCTGGAACAGTCCTGGGGCCACGCTGACCCCAAATTGCAGACGGTTGCATTTAAAAGCCCCCCTGTGCGTAACTATCATCTGGGCTTCAGCTGTGGCTGTGTCCACAGGTAGCTGCTGGTACACTTGTGCCAGATCAAGTTTGGCAAAAATCTTTCCATTTCCCAACGAGTGCAACAGATGTTGCACAACGGGCATAGGGTAAGCGTTTGGCTGCAGGGCTTTATTAATGGTCTCTTTATAGTCCGTGCACACCCTAATCAAACTGTCCGGCTTCATTGGGGTGACAATGGGAGTTTCCCATGCGGCATGGTCAACAGGTTCCAGAATGCCTTGGGATATTAATTTGTCCAGTTGCTTGTCCACTTTAGGTCAGAGCGCAACCTTGGGCCAGGTTGAGTTTGGCAAAAATTTGTCCGCTGCCCAACGAGTGCAAGAGATGTTGCACAATGGGTACAGGGTAAGCATTTGGCTGCAGGGCTTTATTAATGGTCCCCTTATAGTCGGTGCATACACAAATTGATCCGTCCGGCTTCATTGGGGTGACGATGGGGGTCTCCCATGTGGCATGATCAATTGGTTCCAAGACCCCTTGGGTGATTAATTTGTCCAGTTGCTCGTCCACTTTTAGTCGGAGCGCAAATGGGACTCTTTGGGGCTTAAGTCTAATGGGGGTGACACTGGGGTCTAGGTTAAACGATATAGGCTTGCCCTTATATTTACCTAGACTCCCATTAAAGATGGTCTGGAAATCAGCCAGAAGCTTGTCTAGCTTGTCCCCCTGGATTTGATGCAGTCCGGTGATGCCGATGCCAAGGGGCTTGAGCCATTCCACTCCAAGCAGGGTCGGTCTGTGCCCTTCTACAACTGTTAAGGGTAGTTTCCCTCTGAAATCTTTGAAACTGATTGGGATTTCTGCTCGGCCACGTACTCGAATGGGATTTCCCTGGAAATCATTTAGTCTTATGTTCTGTGGTTTAAGCTGTTGCCATGTGATGGTTGGCAAAACTTGCTTCAGGGTCCCCCAGGACATGATGGTGAATACAGAGCCAGTGTCTAGCTCCATATCGCAGGGAATTCCCTCAATGGCCATGGTGATGTGGAACTTCTCACCTTGGCCGGCATCAGAGTGACCCACAGCGGTGTTGTAGATACCTCTGTTGTCTTGGTGTTGGTACTCGTCTGTTTGCCTGCCCCGTTGGCCTCCTGCCCAAGTCTCCCCGGTCCCATAGTTGGTGTGGGTTGGAATTGGGCTGGCTGGTAGGGGGTCAGTTGGGTGGCTCTGCAAGCCTCTGCAATATGGCCCCGCTTTTGGCACCGGTGGCAAATGGCTATTTTAAATTTACAGACCGCCCTGGCATGGCCCCCTAGGCAGCCGGAACACCGTGCCTGCCTTTGTTCAAAGTCTCTGGGGCTCACCCTTCTTTCTGGTTGTATGAGATGCATGTGGTCTTCCTTGTCGGTGTCTTCCTCGCCCTCTGGGACCTCGGTCATCCAATCGGTCTCCCGATGTGTGCAATGGACTCCGCTGGTTCTCCGGATGTCGGCTGCGGAGTTGTCCGACGACTCAGCGGCTCTGGCTTCCTCGACCACGTCCTTGAAGGTTGTTCCCCTCTGGATCAGCAATTTCTTTTGTAGGTTGAGATCTCTCATACTCAAAATAATTCTGCCCTTCATCATTTCCTCCAGGTTTATGAACTCGCACTTGGAGGCGATCTCCTGGAGTTTGGCTACGAAGTCATTAATGGATTCACCTTCATGTTGGCACTAATGATAGAACTAATTTCTGCTGACCATCGGAGGGGCTGAGGGCGCATAATGTTCTTTCAGTGTGGTTTGCAGAGTTGTCCATGAAATGGACTCAATGTCCGCTGGTGCCACCAGGGTCTGTGCCATCTTGTATGTTTGTGGCCCGCAGTAGGTAAGGAAGAGAGCCCTCTTCCTGTTGTCTGGTAGATCCTGGAAGTTGTTTGCCTCCAGGAACATGCAGAAATGGGACATGTAGGTTTGCCATTCTTCCATCTTCGGATCGAAGAATGCTGGAGCTGGAGAGGTTTGAGTAGTCATCCTTTGGTTTGGCCGGAGCAGGTCCATGAGGTGCCTTTGTCCAGTTGTCCTTCTTCAACCACCTTCGTCGCCAGTGCCTGAAGAGGCAGGACATATGAACAGTTCAGCACCTTTATTGTCTATTAGCTGGAACTAATACGGACTGCTGGCAGGCTGCAGGGAAGCTGCTTTTAAGGGCTTCCCTGAAGCCTGCTAGCCACTGACAGCAGTTTATTTCTCCCGCCGCTAGATTAGCCAATCAGCGGCAGCTATGCAAATTCGTACTCTGTATGTCAGTACGTAAGAATTACCATTATATCCTATCTTTCTATTCAAAAGGCACTTAAGAGCACTCCAGAGGGCATTCTTTTCATTTGAGCAGCAATGTTTAAAAAGCCTTGACAGAATCAGCAGGAAATAAATTATTTGTAGATTGTGCATCTTCCTGATCTTGGGGTTTCCCAGTTTGTTCCTTAGTGTTATTTTTAATCCATGCTCTGCTCTTTCCTTCATATGTAGTCTTATTTATTTGTATTGTTCATTAGTTTGTCCCATGTCTTATTAGACTTCAGTTGCATTTGCAGTGTCTCCTCCTTTCCACCTTACCATTATTATATTTTTGCCTTAATTAAAAAAAATAGCTCACATTTCTAATTGGATTTTGTGTTCGTTCATTGGTACCTTTGTGCATGTATTGTTTTAATCTTACTGCCCTATCTCACTGTAGTTTGTTCATTATTTGTAGTCACTTATTTTGTTAGATGGGTTGTGCTTTAATTTTATTTTAAATGTACATTTCCATGACATGCCAAACTAGGCTAGTGGGGACTAACTGGGGACTAGTAATCACATCCACTTCATATGCATGCAATTGTTCCTAATCCTGAGTGAAACTACTTAGAAACAAAGTTTGTTTATAGCTTACCTTGTCATACAACTGTAGTGTGATAGGGAGTTCCACACCTATCCTTTAATTTGTAAGGTTTCATAACCTAAGGACAGCTCTAAATTTTCTGTTGTATATAGATAGTTCAAGAAACAATAGTGTGAATTATTGTCAACTATTCTAAAGTTCTAAAAATTTCAGTTGCATAACATTCCATACATTTATCTATCTGTCTCTTAGCAGGTTTTTATGCCATTGAAGGGCCAACTTTGCCTATGCTATTATCTTTTTTTAAAAAAAGTAAAGACATTTTCCTTTTAAGTGGCATCACCATTTAAAGATGTACTAAAATCTCTACAATTATTTATTTGAAATATTGGTTGGCTTCACCAGGTTTATCAGATTCTCTGGAAAAGTAAAAAAAAAAGTACTGTAACAGCTATTCATGAAATTGCACTGATAATCACATTTTGGGTTTCCTAATCACACTTCTCTTTGCTTTTGAATGTGATTAGCTACTGTGGTTCTCAAATCAACTCGAATCTATTTCTTCTGTTTTCCATATTGCCAAATCAGAGTTTGAACATTTTGTGGTTGATACTTGCCCCTAGTATTACTTACAAATATGATAGAGTTCTGTGAATACTTTTTATTGAACAGGTTTTTTTTAAACAAAAATAGAAATTTATACAATTTCCTTCTTTTCAACATTTTCGCATCGATAAACATTTCTACATATTCAATTTTCCCCTCTCCTACTTCAATTTACCCTTTATACATATAATTCATAAATCAATTTATATACATACTAATAACCGTGTACTCAATTTCTACTATACATTCTATGTCCATTCTATTTGCATTTATTTATTACTGCTCTTTAACTCCTACCGGTATATCATCTTCCTTTTACTTTTATCTTATCCTTTAACCCTCTTCTCTAACCACTCGTACCATTTCTCCCATACTTTATAATATTCTGTTTCCTCCTTTTCTTGTAGTTCCTTTGTAAGTTTGTCCATTTCTGCACACTCTAAAACTTTTCTAATCAAATTTTCTTCTGTTGGTGTATTTTTATTTTTCCAGATTTGTGCGTATATTATCCTTGCCGCTGTCGTGATATGTATGATTAAGTATTGTATTTTTTTCTCGTAAGTCTCTGGTAATATTCCTAGTAAAAATATTTCAGGCTTCATCTCTATGCGTTGTTTGGTTATCTCTTCTAGTTGTATTTTAATTTTACTCCAATATTGTTTTGCTTTGGGGCACGTCCACCACATGTGATAGTATGTTCCCTGGCTTTGATTACATTTCCAGCAATTTGATGGGGTGTTGGGGAACATCTTAGCCAATCTCGCAGGTGGGAGGTGCCACCTATAAAACATTTTATACAAGTTTTCCTTGTAGGCTACAGACATTGTCAGTTTATAATTTTTGTTCCATAATTTCTCCCACTTATCCAATTCTATATTATACCTGAAATTTTTGGCCCAAATTATCATATTTTCTTTAACTACCTCCTCCTCCAATTTTTATCTCAATAGGTAATTATAAATTTTTGTTATCAATTTGTCCTCTGTGCCTTGCAGGATTTTGTCTAATTCATATGTTTCTTTTTGAAATCCATATTGTTTTAAGTCTGTTTTGTATCTGGATTGTATTTGCATGTATAGCCACCAATCAATGTCTGTACCCTGCTCTTTTAGCTCTTGTCTTGTTTTCAGTTCCCCTTGACCATTTAGTAAATCTTTGTATCTCTTAATTTTGCCAATATTCATTACATTTGGGTATATTAATGCCTCCATTATTGATAACCATTCTGGAATTTTGTTGTAGTGATTCTTCTTTATTCTTAGTCATATTTGTAATAATGCGTCTCTAATTAAGTGTCTCCGAAAGTAACTGTGCTGTTTATGTTTTCCATCCCATAAGTGTCCCATCGGGGGCACTGAACCGGATTGCGCCTCTGCGACCTCTCCATGGTGATGGATCCAGGAGGGCTCCCTGGTTTACCGAGGAGCTTCGGGAGATGAAACGCCAGAAGAGACGTCTAGAGCGACGCTGGAGGGCCAGTAACTCCGAATCTGACCGAACACTTTTAAGAGCCTTTATTAGGACTTATTTAGTGGCGATACGGGCGGCAAAATGTTCGCATTTTTCCGCACTTATTGCATCCGCTGATTCGCGCCCAGCTGCCTTATTTAGGGTGACCCGCTCTCTCCTTAATGTAGGGAGAGTGGAGGAGCCCTTGCAGGGTAGAGCTGAGGAGTTTGTACAGTTTCTGACGGATAAAGTCGCTCAGATTCGGACTGACCTGGACTCTGATTGGGCAATTCCGACCGAGATGACGGGGACAGGTCTTAGTCCTATTGTGTGGGATGAATTTGAGCCTGTGACTCCTGAGGAAGTGGACAAGGATGTAGGAGCGATGAGTTCCTCCACTTGTTTGTTGGACCCGTGCCCCTCCTGGCTGGTTTCAGCCAGCAAGGAGGTGACA
>QLTV01003654.1:7825339-7851880 GCA_003457575.1 Thermophis baileyi
CCGGCTGGCGGGCCCACGGGGGAGGGCCTTCTCTGTGGCTGCTCCGGCCCTCTGGAACAAGCTACCCCCTGAGATCCGGACCACCCCCACCCTGCTGGCCTTCCGGAAAGCAGTGAAGACCTGGCTCTTCCGGCAGGCTTGGGGCCATTGATCTCGCCTCTGTAATTGGCGAGGTCCGGCCATGAAACGGTATGCATGAGTTTTTTAACTGTTTTTAATTGTTTTTATTATGGTTTTTTTAACGGTTTTTTATATTGTTGTGAGCCGCCCAGAGTCCCTTGGGAGTTGGGCGGCATACAAATTTAATAAATAAATAAATAAGAAGGCATGCCACCCTATTTGTAGGTCATGCCCCTCTAATATTAAAGTTCTTTTATTCTTTAGTTCGATCCAATCGTTAATCCAGATGAGTATTGATGCCTGGTAGTATAACTCCCAGTCTGGGAGTTCAAATCCTCCTCTTGCTCTACTATCTTGTAATGCTTTTAATTTAATTCTTGATTTCTTCCCTTGCCAGATATTGTTTGCTATTATTTTATTCAAATCCTTAAAAAAATTCTTCCCTAATTTTATGGGTATTACTTGGAAAAGAAACAATATTCGTGGTAGGATGTTCATTTTAATTGTTGATATTCTTCCTATGAGAGATAGCTGTATTTTTTTTCCAATTTTCTAAGTCTTTCTTTATCTGTATTATTAGTTTGTTATAATTATCTTCTTTAATTGGCGAACATTTGGGCGTTAGCCAAATTCCTAAATACTTTACTTTTTTGGTTGTTTGAATGCCCAATGTATCTTCCAATTCATTTTCCTGCTTTTTAGTAAGATTTTTCGTTAATGCCTTTGTTTTTAATTTATTAATTTGTAATCCCGCTACCCTTCCATATTCTTCTATTTGTTGTATTAATTTGGGTCCTGTCTGTATCGGTTGCTCTAATATGAATACCAGGTCATCTGCAAATGCTTGGGCTTTGTATGCTTCTTGTTTTATTTTCAAACCTTTTATTTCCTTTTCACTTCTAATTTTATTTAGCAATACCTCTAATGTTAATATGAATAGTAAGGGTGATAAAGGACACCCTTGTCTCACTCCCTTCGCTATAGTAAATTTTTCAGTAGTATCTCCTTTTATTATTATTTTTCCCGTTTGTATTGAATATATTTTTCCAATCATCCTTACAAATTTCTCTCCAAATTTCATTTGTTCCAATTGCAATATAATAAATTTCCAATTCAAATTATCAAAGGCCTTTTGGGCATCCAGAAATATTAATGCAACTTGTTTATCTGGGTGTGCCTCATAATATTCTAATACATCTATTATAGTTCTTGTATTATTCTTTATTTGCCTTTTTGGTAGAAACCCGTTTTGATCTGGATGAATGTATTTGTTTATCACTTTTTAAAGTCTTTCTGCAATTATTGATGTGAATATTTTGTAATCTGCATTCAATAGTGAAATGGGTCTATAATTCTTAATTTGTTGTGGGTCCGAATCTTCTTTTGGAATAAGAGTAATCAGGGCTTCTGTCCAAGAATTTGGTATTCTGGCTTCCATAAGTGCATCATTAAAAATTTCTAACAGTATTTCATCTAATGGTTCTTGAATTGTCTTGTATAATTCTACCGGAAGTCCGTCTGGGCCTGGTGTTTTGTTGTTTTTCTGTTTCTTTCTCACCTCTATTAGTTCCGTCATAGTAATTGTTCCATTTAATGTCTCTCTTTGTACCCCTTCTAATTTTGCTATGTTCATCCTATCCAAATATTGTTTAATATCTTCTTCTAATATATTTTCTTGAGAGTATAAATTTTGGAAAAAAAATTGTGCTATATTTTTTCTTATTCCCCAGCCAATATTACCTAAATGACAAATTTCATTTTTTTCATTAAAATGAAAATAATTTGTGGTTTAGCACCAGTGTATCATTTTTGCTTTTCTTTTATCACTGTTACATATTTCCCAAATTAATTATATCTGGAAGGAGTACAAGACCTTCCTTCCTTCCTTCCTTCCTTCCTTCCTTCCTTCCTTCCTTCCTTCCTTCCTTCCTTCCTTCCTTCCTTCCTTCCTTCCTTCCTTCCTTCCTTCCTTCCTTCCTTCCTTCCTTCCCTCCCTCCTTTTCTTCATTCTTTTAAAATTGGAGCATTGAATACTGCATAAAATGAACATCTGTATTTTGATATTCTTGATTTACTGAAATAACATCTGTCTGTCTGTCTTTCCAATCAATACTCATAAATACCTACCTACCTACAGTATCTATTATAGATTATCAAATGGTTATAAAGATTAAAAGAAGAAAAATATATTTCTGTTGAATTATTCTCTCTACTTTTTTTTTTTTTTTTTTTTTACTCCTTTACTCCTTATGATTTACTGTTTGCTTCTGTAAAGCTGTGGACATCTCTGCCTCCTTGGCCTTTCCCACACTCACAGGACCTCCTGCTGCCAGAGTCTCCTTTAAATCAGGGAGGTCTGGCACTCTTGAACCTGAGGTCGAAGATGAGAAAGAAGGAAAGAATGGCCTTCAGGCCAGGATAAGAAACCAGGGCAACAGACTCTTAAAAGTGATAAAGGGGCTTTATCTAGAAGCACTTAAACAAAACCCACAAGAGCCAAGAGAGGAGTCTCTGTCAAGTACCAGCCATGGCCATAGGGGAAACCACAAATCCTTGACACAATAAAAGATACTTCCTTTATATTGAGCAGTTGGTGGAAACAGAACAGTCCACTGTAGGTCAGGCAGGCCCTGGCAAGCTATCCCTGGCTTTCTTACCTTGGCTGTGAGCTTCTCATTCAATGAGCCACTTAGCAAGAGCACAGTCTGGAGGGCAAGAGTCAATGGGCATTGTTAGTAAGCTGCAGATGTGCAGCAGAATAGTAAGGGATGATGCAAGACGGTTATTACTTTTTTGTTTCCTTAGCTCCTTGTTCACTGTCTGTACCCACTTGTGGTCATATCTTGCCTTTTATCTTAACAGCAAGCTCTTCTGTGCAACAACTATTTTTGTTCTGTGCCTGGGGCCAATAAAGAGATAATCTCCTGATACAGAATGCTGAAAAGTACAGGGGAATTGGTTAGGAGTACCTGGCTGGTTAGAAATGAAGAAAGTAAAATCCTGTTTCTGGGAATGATCTTTTACCTTTATCACCAGTAAATGAAGTTCAATAGGATTTCATATGGTGATCATCCCTCCAATCCAGGATCTACATTAATTTATAGCCTCTGCTTTTGAAAAAGTAAACACTGTATACAGAAGTTCTTAATGTATTATTTTGGAGGACAGTTGTGTGTTTTGGTCCATATGAAATTCAGTGCACTTTTGAACATTTGAAATTTCTTTTTACTAACTCTATGTGAAGGCAATATTGCAAAGCCTTTATTTAAAAGACACTGTCCCTTATCTATGGGAATTTCTGATATAATTCTGATATAATGCTTGATATAATGCCTGGTATGTTCTATACCAGCCACTGTGATTTTGTAAGAAGATTTTGCTTTCTCCCGATGCATTTTTTAAATTAAAAGTTTCCCCAAGGCTGTTATTTATTGCTAGTTGTCCGCCTCCCCTTAAAATGTGTTGTGAATTAAGCTATTTGCAGTAAACAAATAATACCATTATGGCTAAGAAGAGCAATTTGTGACTGGGAAATGAGTACATAGGAAAAGGATTACATATCATCTCCTATGTAATAATCGTAATCTGGTTGAGGATAGGATAGTTGAGTTTTCTTAACAAAGAAGAATGACAGATTAGTATCTGGTGAATACCTAGTAGTCTACATCATTCAAGCTAAATCTCCTCCATCCCAAAAAATGTGGCTGCAATTTGTAAAAAAAAACACCATATAATTTAGAAATGCAACAATTCAAATTTGCAGTAATTATATATTTAAATTTGGGCCTAACCTAACATGTAGTTTGGGCCACATAGTATCTCAAAGTATGGCCTCTGTGGTTGAGTAATATTGTGTAAGCTCCCAAAGACAGAGTAATATTCCAAGTATTGGTACCAAATCACAGTTCGTCCATTCTGTATTTTTCAGACCAGTCTCAAACTGGCTTCAGCTTCCAATCTTCATTCAGCATGGTAAGTCTATATTGTGCTTCCAATATTATGCGTGCCTCATGGCATTCCTTGACATCTGTTCACAAACCAGCAGAGATATCTACAGAATCCATCAGCTTCACCAGAATGATAAAATCAGTACTGAAGCATGGTGATGCAAGCTGCACCCTTATGTACATACTAATAATATTGTGACACATATATAAAATGGGCACAGCTTGTTTAGGTAGCACTTGCTTAGTGATCACAATTGGGACCGGCAATTTGTCAGTAAGTGAAGTGGTCGCTAAATGAAATTATGATTGTGCTAATGATCTTACTTCAGCTTTCCTTTGCTTTACAGTCCTGTCAAGGTTGTAAATGTGAGGATGGTCACAAGGTTACTTGCAACTGTGAATGGTCACTAAATAAATCAGTCATTTAATGATGACTACCTGCATTGTGATGCTCGTTCATTATTTTCCCCCCTTGTCCTTCTCAAACTTTTACTTCTAAAAGGAGGTAAAATTTGCATTTGCAAATTATGCATACAGGCTTCCTTACATTACGGGTTTTCAATTGCATGCAGATGGGTGCAGGCATATAAGTGAAGGGACAATACAGGCATGGAGCAGTTTCATCTTTCTTATAAAACCAAGCAGGCAACTTGCTCTAGAAAGCCCCTTCCTCTAATTAGTTTACTGATCAATTGCAGGCTGGTTAACCTTATTATAAAGGATTATTTATAACTATCCTTTGAATCTTTCTGTTAAAAGCAATAGGTGATCATGTGTAAAAACACTGAAGATGGTATAACTGAGCTTTAATTCCACCATTGTAGCTGATCAAATATGTTTTTCAGGTTTCCTAAATAGTACAGAATGTGTAAAACTGGAAATAGTTGTGAGACTTACAGGCATACATTCAAATATAGCTTATCATGCCATTTTGATTTCCAACCTCAATTCCCTTCTGCAATCCCTCAAAATCATATCCTATACATTTCCCTAACCTTGCCTTGATTATTATTTGTCATCCTAATTGGACGGACAACAAAACTTTCATTGCAACTGCCTTGAATTAAAGATGTTCCCAGGAGGAGCAAGGATTAGGACACAGGTTGAATATATTTAATATATGTATAGATGTAAATTTTGATTCTGTATAGAGAGGAGTTTCTGAGCTGTTATTCCTACTTACTCTCCTTCTTGATTCTGTTGGCCCAATGTTACTGTGCCAGGAGGGTCCTCGGGACTTCCAGGGTCATGACTGCCCATTATAGGGCAAGATTTATCATTGGCAGGTGTGCTGGAGGATGGTATATTATCCAGGATTATGAACTGTAACAGGATAATCTCTCTAATGTAATTCAAGCTCTTGACATGGCTTATGGCTCCTTAATGTACCTCAGACTGAAGAATTGCAAGAACATTCTTCCCCCTCCCTATCTTGTCAGCTCTTAAATGATTTAGACAATTGCCTGAAGCCAGATCTTGGCCTCCAGTCATAACTCAGCACCATTCAGTAAATATGATGGCAAAAGAGTTTTCTCTGCCTTGTTCTTTCCCCACTGCATTTGCACCTGATCTACCTTAAGGGGGAGACAGCATCTTGATTAACAGCATTTACCTGCTTTGCTATGGGTTTTGGTCTACTTTTATATGTCCTTGACTTTTCAGAATTCACAGGGGTGTCACTCAAGATTTTTATATGAATGTCAAATTGTGCTTAGAGATCTTGGTGCTTATGCATCATCATCAAGCAGTAGCAGCATGCAAAAGTAAGTTGGGGACTAGGTGTTTGTCCCACAGGCCTTGTGCCAATTAGCTGCTGGATATTTTAGGTGCCCTGCCATTTCATCTAATGGAACAAATTAAAGAGGTCTGTGTCATAAATTTAGAGAGCTATACAAAACACAAGAATTAACATTTTAGGCAATGGCTGGGGACTCAGCAGCTAGTCTAGTTTCCCCCAGCTTTGCTTATATTTCCCATTCCTCACATTCTATGCCGTTGGCTGAGGCTAATAAAAGTTATAGGTCAACATGTCAGGAAGGCCAGTGTTTGGAGAAGGTTGGCTTAAACCACCAAAGAAAATGACAGATCTTGGCATTTAGAATTAACTCTTCATTCTCTTTATTGATAAGGTTTTTTTTAAAAAAAATACTAATAATATTGTATTATTTTGTGATAAGTGTTCTTAATGGTACAAATTTATGTTTCATAGATACTGCTATTAATGTTGTGCCTTGTTATAAGTCCACTCTTATTCCAAATAGTTTTTCTATAATTCTATAAAATGTTTTTTTTTAATCAATTAGTGTATTTGGTCTTGCAAGTTTATATACCCCAGTTCTGTACCGCTACAGGTAGTCCTTGACTTACAACAGTTCATTTAGTGACTGTTCAAAGTTTCAATGGCACTGAAAAAAGAGACTTATGAACATTTTTCACGCTTATGACCATTGTAGCATCCCCACGGTCACGTGATTTACATTTGGATACGTGACAACTGACTCACATTTATGACGGTTGCTGTGTCCCGGAGACATGTGATCCCCTTTTGCGACCTTCTGACAAGCAAAGTCAATGGGGAAACCAGATTTGTTTAACAACCATATTACTAATTTAACAAATGCAGTGATTCATAAATATGGCAACAAAGGTCATAAAATGGGGCAAAACGCACATAGCAAATATTTCACTTAACAACATAAATTTTGGGCTCAATTGTGGTCATACATTGAGGACTTTCTGTAGTCTCATAATAAATATGAATCTAAGGACCATTTTGAAATGCACTATCCCATATTTTATGAATTGTTATACTTAACCGTACTACTGTACTATTGCACATTAATGTGTTAGGAAAAGTGTTCCTAGTTGCATGTTATTGCTCTCAGTATGAAACATTGAGAAATGTTGTAAATCTATGCTATAGGCTGTGGTGAACATAATTGTATAAATTCCAGTATTAATTCCTGGATCTTTAGGAATTCAGCTTCTCTTTTTTCTATACAAGTTGGGGATAATACAGAAGTTCTGCACGTATAGAAGTGGTAACTTTATAAAGTAGCTGCATACTAGCAATAGCAATAGCACTTAGTCTTATATACCGCTTCATAGTGCTTTACAGCCCTCTCTAAGCGGGCTGTAAAGTCAGCATATTGCCCCCAACAATCTGGGTCCTCATTTTACCTACCTCGGAAGGATGGAAGGCTGAGTCAACTTTGAGCCGGTGAGAATTGAACTGCCGAACTGCAGCTAGCAGTCAGCTGAAGTAGCCTGCAGTACTGCACTCTAACCACTGCGCCACCTCGGCTCTCTAAACTACCAACCCCCTGCCTTCTCTATAAGTTCCTTTAATTTGGGAGAGAATGGTAGGTAGTTGATAAAAGAAAAATGTAAAAAGAAACATAAGAATGAGAGTAAGCAGGCATTTTAGACATGAGTCAGTATTATCATGTCAAAATTCAAAATCGGGTAGAAAAGGGGATGGGTCCGTTTATGAATAACAGGATATGATAAAACATAGGATTAGCTATTAAACTAGCTTGATAGTTGAAGTAACAATTTAATTGTTGTAATGGATAACAGACAATAATCTGGAAGTCTGATATTATTTGAATAGTTCTTGGTTAAAGAATAGAAAGTGGGTTTTTTTTTTTGAAGTTTTGTTTTGCAAATGCTTGATTGTTAGAAAAGTTTACAATTTTCATAGTAGCAGATCAAGTCTTTGTTTAAAATGCATTGGATTATATTCTATAGCTTTGTCAGAACTGCTGGTTGTCAGAACTATATATGGAATTTAATGGCGTATAACTTATTTTAACTAGCCTTGTATTCCTTTCTTCTTTGATACAGGAAATAGAGATGCCTATTATACATACAGGGGTAGGGCCAAACCATTGCTGGATTTTGATGATGACTGCCATTTCCTTGTGTTGATTGCTGTTGATTCATTTGAACAAGCAGTGATTAGTTTAAGATTTGTACTATGGGCATCCACAAGACTGCAGGTTTCATCAAAACGATGACATGAGTGTTGTGCTGTTGTGACACAAATTCTGTTTCCTTCACACATATGTGTGATTCATGAAGCATGAAAGGGCAGAGCTTGTGACATCCTTTACTTCTCTCTGCGGGGACCTCTGATAGGTTGCTTAGGTGCCCAGCTGGCAAATACCTTGTGTGCTCCATCATTTATCAAGCATTTCAGTTCCCATAGGTTGAAGGCTAGAGCAGGTATGAATTATTGCATAATTTGCTGATGTACACATGACTTTTCATAGAACAAAATTCAAGAAAATTCCATCTGCTGTTCATCTGATATTTTAACATTCAATCCCTATAAATCCCAGAGGACATGGTCTATGATCAGAGATTCTGGGTAATGTAATCCAAGACATTTGGAAGATGCCACTTTGCCTAATTGTTCAATAGCTAGTATAATGGAGAACCCAAGCTTGACATTCTCACTAGGGTTATTTTAACTTGCCACCATTTTGGTTGAAGTTGAAAATAGGCTCAGTCATTTCTATGACAAGAGGACAGATGGGTGAGTAAGCGAGATTCTTTTTCACATCACGAATAGCAATTGGTGCTCTGGCAGATGCAAAGAATTGAGCCTTCCTCCTTTCTCATGCTGGCAGTTAGTTAAAATGAAGCAATTAAACCTCAGTGAAACATAGATAAGCTGTGGTCACACAACACACTAAACCATTTTCTAAATGTACACTATATGTTGAGCCATAAACAAATTGAACTGGCTTTTTATGATATAAAGTTAACCAGCATTGACACAAACTGAACTGATATAAATCTATTTCTGAGTTCTTTACTTGAACTGGTTAAGAGTTTTAAAGAATATAGCCATTAATAACTGAGTTGATAGAGGGCTGAGGGCTGCTGGATCTGAATTCCTAGGCAAGGGAGTTTATATGTTACTGATCTTTGAAAGAAAAATGAAAGAAAAGAGGGGGGTGGGAAGGTAGGTTGAAGAGCAGTGACAGAGATGTGGATCTTATCAGGAGAACTAGTTCAAACAGAACCAAAACAGAAAAGTAAAGGGGAAAAATGTCATGCCCTCACCATCACTTAAAAGAGAAAACAGGCTCAGGGACACAAGGCATGTATGAATGTCTGTGTAAGGAGGGTCCTCTTGAAATCTAGGTGATTTGCAAGTCTTGTTGAAGCATGACGCCCTCTCTGATCCCTGGACTGCAGGCCAGCACACCATCCAGTGAAATTTAGGCAGCTGTATTTACTGTTGCTATTTGTTGTTGCCCTGGCAGCTCTCTCCAGTGTGAATTTTCTGTGTCACTGGCTGAGAGGATTCTGAGCAGGTTTTCTGATTATGTGTTTTTTTGTAAAACAAAGAGTGTGTCTGTTGGGGAAGGGTGTGGGAGAGAGCTTCTTGCTGGTGCCCTTAACTCCTTAGTTGCTGGACTGCTGGGGATGGAATGGTAGTGCAAGTAAAATTAGTCAAACAAATCACTCTTTTATTCCTGATTCAGTGAGGCATTATAATAATGTTATAATAAATACAAAGGTTTATGGACTTTGGAGCCTTGGACATTTGATAAAAAAAATAACCTGCCATCTTAGTAGTTCTATAAAACTGTGCTTAAGATTCTTACTGTCGATGTAATATTGACTTGCATATGTGTGTGTGTGTGTGTGTGTGTGTGTGTGTGTGTGTGTGTTCTGAATCTCAAAGCTTAAAGCTGATCTTTACCACTAAATAGTCATAATGGGAATAGGATAGTACTAAAAAGGTGGGTATCACTCGGGTGGGTGAAAATTTTTTTTACTACTGGTTCTGTGGGCGTGGCTTATTTTGTGGGTGTGGTTTGATGGTCATGTGACTGAGTAGGCATGGCCAACTTGACGTCATGCATGCCCACGCCCTCAGTCACATGCCCCCCACCTAGCCATGCCCACAGAAACAGCAAAAAATTATGTTTTGCCAGCTGGGAGGCTGGCAAAGAAGCCTCGCTTTCCCGCCACCGTGGCTGCTTCTACCTCAGCACCGAACGGTCCATGTCCCCCCCTACACACACACACCCCGCGCTTGCCCTGGCAGCACCCCGGCAGTAGCAGCCGAGCGAGGGAAGGAGAGGGACCAGAGAATGAAGCGGGCACGGTGGCAGCCAAAGCTGCCGCTTATTCCAACACCCGAGGACGGAAGAGGCACCTCTTCCGTCCTCGCTGTTGCAAAGAAGCAGCAGCTCCGGGTGTGCCATGCCCACTTCGTTCTGTTTGGGAGCCGCTTTACACCTTGTTTGCAACCCACTCCAAAGGGAGCTCAGATTGTGGCAGCGTTCCGGCTTCCGCTGTCTTGTAGGGTCTGAGGTTGACCCGGTGACACAGGCGCGTTTCGGGGTGCCTAATCCTCTGGCCAGCCTGGCCACGCGATGGCCGGAGAGTGAGGGAGGGCGGCTAGGTCCCCGGCAGCTACTGCTGCTCCCCACTGCCCTCCCCAGAGGGGCTCGCTTCGCCCGTAGACTCTTCACCTGCCAAGAGCTGAGCCGACCGTAGCTGGGCTGCCTGACCCCAGGAACAGGTGAATTAAATGGCGGGCAAGGCGGGGGGGCTGGCATCGGGCCGGGCGGTGACCGGCTCGGACTGAACCCGGCTTCCCGACTGGCAGAGAGAACAAGGCCGGGAGGAGGTGGTCACGTTAACAGCTCGGTCTCCTGCCGTGCTCAAGCAGAGCTCTGGCGGGGCTTGAATCTGCATTGCAGGAAGCTCTGCTCTTGGGGTGCGTGCACTCCAGGCTTCCTCTGGAGACACCCCCCAACCTTCATACAATTGTCGGGGACATCTTTCTTGGTCTGCTAATGCCCCTTTGCCTCTTCCCGTGCCCGGGTGGGGGGAAAACACCTCAGGGCGCCCTGATCCATCTTCCTCAACTGGGAGGTTTCTCCCCAAGTGGCAGCGCTCTCGGAGGATGATGTTTTGCACAGCCTGGAAGTTGCTTCCGAAGCGCGGAGAGGCTTTGCTTTTTCTACTCCCCAGTGAGCGAAAAGCTGGTGGGCCGGCAGGGTCGGGGGGCTGTGGGCCTGGGATTTGGGGGGCGGACGTTTTGCTCCTCGAAGCCTCAAAGCCTTGGAGCAACTCCCGGCCCTTACACAGTAAAGAGTGCAAGAAGTTGTTAATTGCCTCACAATCATGAGAAGTTTTTCTTTACTGTGCAAGGGCCGGGAGTTGCTCCAAGGCTCCGAGGAGCAAAACCTCCACCCCCCCAAATCCCAGGCCCACAGCAAGCTGATCCGCTGCCTGTGCTCCGGTTGCCCGTGGCTCTGGCTATGCCTCCTGCAGTCTTGCCCGCCATTCGATTCGCCTGTTCCTTGGGTTGGGCAGCCCAGCTATGGTCAGCTCGACTCTGTTTGGCTTGGGCTGCTCCTGCGCCAGGGCCAGAGGGGACTTGTGGGCTGGACCCTGCTGGCCCGCCAGCTTTTCGCTCACTGGGGAGGAGAAAAAGCGAAGCCTCTCCACGCTTCGGAAGTAACTTCCAGGCTGGGCAAAACATCCTCCTCCGAGAGCGCTGAGCCTTCCGTTTGGGGAAGATGGGGCAGGGCGCCCTGAGGTGTTCTTCCCCCACCCGGGCACGGGAAGAAGTGAAGGGCAGGCGTGGGTTCTAACTTACCTCACTGCCGGTTGCTTCCTCCTTCTCTGCGCTTTGGAAGTAACTTCCAGGCTGGGCAAAACATTGTCCTCCGAGAGCGCCGCCACTTGGGGAGAAACCTCCCAGTTGGGGAAGATGGATCAGGGCGCCCTGAGGTGTTTTCCCCCCACCCGGGCACGGGAAGAGGCAAAGGGTAGGGGTGGGTTCTAACTTACCTCGCTGCTGGTTGCTTCCTCCCATGCTGCATGGCTGCGCCTCGTGGGGAAAAAAAAGCTGAAAACAAGATGGCGACGCATGTGCAGTGCCGGAAACTCGGCATTTCTGCGCATGTGCAGAAGAAAAAATAACCCGGGAAAAAATAAAAAATAAAAAATTCAGAGATGGCGGCGCCAACGGACTGGCACCGACCGAACCAGATCCGTGACATCACTGTGATATCACCAGCGGGTCGCTACCAGTTTGGGCGATCCGGTCCGAACCAGGAGGAACCCACCTCTGGTATCACTAGTAATAAAAAGAATGGATTCAATATTAAAGATACAGAATTCACTAAGAAGACCAGCCGCTCTGTTATTAGATTGGATGAAATGACTTCTCTCTTGATATTAATTTATGGTACATAGACTAGAAAGTAAAGAAAGAATGTGGCAAGAGCACACTGCTTCCAGGATTCTTGCTAGAAAAACTACATGGTTATAGTCAGAGCTGAGTTTGATTTAAGGTTGTTTTGATATTTTAAAAGATAACAAGTTCCCTAATATTGTGGCAATACTAGTGGCCTTAATAATAATTACCTATATTTCTGTCATAAGTGTTAAAAGGCCTTGAGCCATTTTTTTGGGGGGGGGGATCTAGCATGGAATAACTGAGATCAGCCAACTATCTGGATTGTCTTGTGCCAGGCAGAAGCCCAATAGACTTCCAGGAACTCCCATTGCCTTTTCTCTTTCTTTTAAATAAGCTGTATTTCTCCACAAATCCATTATTAGAAGACACAGTCCAAACTACCGGTATCATTCTTCTTATGGTTCAGCTAAAATATGTCCTGTCATTGTAAATTGCATGCATGTTGTGGGCAATTTCAGAAACAGTTACCAGGGAGATGGGTGATTAAGAAATATGAAATATAAATAAACAGTGTTAAGATTTACCACAACTATTGCCACTACTATTAAAATCTGATGTTGTAGGATTGAGAGAATATGACCAATCCAACATTACCTAATGAGTTCTATAGCAAGGCTTAAAGTTGGATCTTCCCAGTCCAACAGTATGACACTATATCATGCTGTTTTCAACAGATTTTGAACAATAGAGATGTATAAAATAAAACAGAATTTCCTCCCTCAGTATCTTCAGCCAAAGGAAATGTACATCTTTAAAATCCCTTGAGTATTAAAGTATAAATTACAAGTCTCTAGTAGTTTTCTCCACATTATGTTTATAGCAATTTTGAAAGGATATTGCTAATTACAGTGCTTTTATGGTATTGGTTATGGTTATTTTCAATGATAATTCTCCCTAAAAGTTACAGTATTGCAGCTTACCAGATCTTATTAATTCCTCCTTTTGTGTTCTTCTTAAAGAAGCTGGTTTAGAAAACCCGGACACCTCCACGTCTAGGCCAACACTGCTAAACTTTTGTAGTGGTTCTACAATGTCTCTTCCCAATGAAATAGAGACTGCCCATTGATATAACTGTATGAACCTTCCCTGACAGGTAATAATAACCCTATTACTTGTCTTTAACTATGAGTTCACTCCATTAACTTCTCATAGCTCATCACTACCCCAGCAATTCCCCTTCATGCACTCATTCCACCTCTTTCAAGAGGATAGCTCTTTTAAAGCTCAATGCATCACATGATATAATTGCCAGTTCAGGCTTTTTAAAACCATTGCATGGGATGCCACAAGTAGTCCGCTATTCACAAATTATTTGCTGAAGAGCATAATTTGAATTGAATGCCTACATTTTTATTACTCTCACACCTTGATATATAACCAAAGTGTAATTTATTGGGGATGACACCAAGATTATAGTATTGTATTTCAAAGCACTACAATTGAACAGTGCACAGAAAGATGAGCTATCAATCAACAGATAATAAGAATGGCAGCAATAGTCACAAATAAGCAGCATACAGGCTACATGTGGTGGCAATAACCAAAAGGGCATTGCCAGAAATTGCCATCATAGAAACATTTTTCCAGCCAAGCAGAATATATTAAAAGGAAGATGAAAATTACATCTGGAAAAATAAAATTAAAGAAAAACCCTGTCTCAGGTTATTTAACTAAAATAACAGCTCAGATAAAATGCCTACCACATGTTAGAAGTGGCACAGGAAAATTTAGAAGGATTTAGGTCTAGTTAAATAGTAGGAAAGGAGGCTATGGAAACAAAGAAAATGTCGAGAAGAAAATAAGGAAAAGAACCTAAACTCTGGAATATCTAAATTGACAATAGGACATGTCAAGAAATAAGCTGAAGGACAAAGTGCCCAAGTGACAAAATGTCAAAGTCTCCATGCCAGAAGAGATTTAAAACACAAAAACTCAAATCTTGCTCACAGAGAATGAAAGGATACTTTGGTATTTGATACAGCCAATAGAGTTTTATCAAGTCACATCTGAAAACTTTCTAATACTTCAAGTAATGTAAGTAAAACAACAACAATAAGCTACTACAGGATAACAAGGAAAACTCAAGAAAGTACTGATTTTGAGGCTCATTCAACAGGGAAGGACCCATATTTTTTTCCTAATTTGCCTCTACTCGTGGATAAAGTGATAAATATTTTTTCCACCATGTCCTCAGGATGTTCCCTCCTGATGTTGCCTCATAGTTGAGGCAGATTAAAGTCATTGTAAGCTGTTTTACTTTGAAAGTAGTGATTTTGCTTTTCTCCTGACCTAACACAATTTTTTGCTATGGATACAATCTGGCATTAGCCAATCATTTATTTATTTTTTTAATAGATTTATATTCTGTCTTTCTTTTGATTGCTGATAAAGTCAGGGATCTCCCTAGTATCTATTGGCTACAGTACTCCCTGCCCAACCTCAGTATATGTTCTGTAATATGTACACATAGACAAGTATGGGAATATACAAACAGCATGAATTCCAAATGTAACCCTAAAATATATTGGGAAACATATAATAATATGGCAAAAGGAAATGCACACAACCATGAAAAAGGATGCTTCTGACTTGCATAGTAGAAGGGCAGTCCTATATACAGCAAGTGCATCAGAAAATATAGAATGGATAAACTCACTAGTCTAGCTCCATTTTACCATTTTGGAAGAGGGATGCAGTATTTCACCCTGACCTCTCCTTTATGACAACTTCACTTCAGGATGCATCAATACTTGTATTTTTCACTGTTTCTCTGCAGGTGCACCTGGTATTCCACTTAGGCTCTGGCCTCCAGAATGGGTGGCATTGCTGTATATGAGAAAAAGAAGAGTATTCCTCCTAGACTACATAGTTAAGAATATTGCAAGGCATTCAGGTTTTACATGAATTCGAGAGATGATTTATGGGATCACCTATAAGTCTGTTGGGAGATCTCCAAGATACTGTATGCTAGGTTGCCAAGAACTGAATGGATATTCTTGATCAAATGCTGAAGGACCTGGCACAGTTGTGTGCTACGCCTTCCCTGTGGTGGAATGACAACTCAGGTGGTAATTATCACCTGCCAATAGTTTGGGTTTGGTGGGACAATTAATCTTATGCTTGGAGAGCAGACTCATGAGCAATATCCAGAATAAGCATTTCATTCATGAGTTTAATCATGTCAAACATAGAACCTCACTCACAACATAGGCATAATCACAAAGCCCAAGAATCTTATGTCAACCACAAATAGACACACACTGTTGCTTAAGTACAGCATGCCTTAGCAAAGACAATCTCCTACAGCCATGTGTGATGGCAAAGTCCAAGGACTGCATTCATACCTAGGAGATTCTATGTGATCAGGACTAGGCCAGGAGAAAGAATATGCACATTTCTTGAAACAAGTGTGACAACTGCCACTAAAAAGGGCTAGGATTGTTCTATAGGCAAGACTCAAAGCAGATTCAAGGT
Source organism: Thermophis baileyi (assembly GCA_003457575.1). Lineage (NCBI taxonomy): Eukaryota > Metazoa > Chordata > Lepidosauria > Squamata > Dipsadidae > Thermophis > Thermophis baileyi. The sequence continues at coordinate 7,841,120 of QLTV01003654.1, forward strand.
AACGTAGAGATAAAACAAGGATAAGGCATCCTTGGAGATAGCCTGGATATATTCTCTGAAATTGGTTCTGGACATACAGCAGCCTGGCTGATAGGTCACACGTAAGGAGGACAGTTTACAAGAAATATTGGGTGCTCCCTTTTGCTTTATCTCCCATATTCCTTGTTCATCTTGACAAGTTACTAAACAGACATTCTAAGGACCCTTCTACAGTGATTCCATCCCATTTTACCCTGTCTCATACTAGGGGGAATGATTGGCAGTTGTTTCTTTCACTGACTAGTAATGCCTGGTGGGAGGAGGAATGAAGACAAATCCCTTTCCTTAACGTGGCCTGAAATTTCTTATGTAGTGACAACACTGTTTGCCAGCCTTGTTACTGTGAGCAGAATAGAGACTGGTAATGCAGGTGGCACAATTTATACCAACATATTCTTCTGAAGGTTGATGGATTACACTTTCGGATGGCCATAAGGCTCCTTAACTTAATGCCTTTCAGTGTTTAGGACTGCAGCTCTCATCATCATTTGAACAGATTGTGAGCTTCAGTCCAATACTTCTCTGTACTTCCAAGAAGTACTCCAAGATTGTTACTTCTGGTGGTAGATTAGGCATGGCCAATCTAAAATAAAGTTTTCTTTTCACATAAATAAGTTTACAATCAGAACAAATGTTCTTTGCTCGTAAGAAAAGAAGATATTTGCCAACTCAGAGGAAACCCCCCCTCCCTTCCTCCCTCCCTGTTTGGAAAGTTAGGAGTCTGGAAGGAACTTTTTACTAAGTGAGATCACAGGCAAAGCCTCTTCCTCGAAAGTTAATTCTTTTCAGTTATTGACTTTTGAATTTATTGACTGTTCAGCTTTGTTGTACCCCACCCAAAGTCACTTGTTTGATGAGATGGGCGGCTATATAAATTAGACAAATAAATAAATAAATAAATATTTTAGCCAGCAAGAATGAACAAGAAATAAATTGAGAAAAGCTAATTTAATCCTTTACTAATAAAACTATGTCAAAAAAATTTCTTCCCTTTTTCATTTGTATGTCTGCATGCATGGAATTAAGAGGTATCCTGCTATATAGAAAAATACATTGCAATTGTGAATCTTCATGCTAATTTTTGAATAGCAATAGCACTTAGACTTATATACTGTTTCACAATGCTTTACAGCCCTCTCTAAGCAGTTTACAGAGTCAGCGTATTGCCCCCAATATTCTGGGTCCTCATTTTACTGACCTCGGAAGGGTGGAAGCTGAGTCAATCTTGAGCCTAGTGAGATTCGAACTGCCAAATTGCAGGCAGCCGGCAGTCAGCAGAAGTAGCCTGCAGTACTGCATTAGCAATAGCAATAGCACTTAGACTTATATACCGCTTTACAGTGCTTTACAGCACTCTCTAAGCGGTTCACAGAGTCAGCATATTGCCCCCAACAATCTGGGTCCTCATTTTACCCACCTCGGAAGGATGGAAGGCTGAGTCAACCTTGAGCCGGTGAGATTTGAACCGCTGAACTGCTGAACAGTCAGCTGAAGTAGCCTGCAGTACTGCACTCTAACCACTGCGCCACCTCGGCTCTTCTTAACATTCAAATATTAGAAACAAAGGATGAAAAATGGATCTGTGTAGAAGCCAATTTCAAATCACAAGGGAACAAAAAACTGGAGGAGCTTTATTTTCTTTTAATAGGCATTCTGTGGATATTATGTAATTTGTATTGGAAAAACCTGACTTCATAAACTTCGCGCATAACTTTTTCTCAGATTAAGTTCTACATTTGAACAGAGGTCCAAATGTAGGGAAGATCATAAAAAAGTTGATATGGGCAAAAAATGAAATTAATGTTCTAAGCTCAGGGTAATTTACACGAATGTATTTATGATTAAATTAAAAGCAACTATTATGAACATCCCCTATTTATTTATATTTTTTAGCACATTACAATTTTTGTAAGACTCTGAGATAGGACCTGGTCTGCAAAAATATGGATGACCACTAGAGGTCAACAAAAAAAATCAGAATTTCCTATATACCGTAACTTTGCTGCCCTCTGGATGTTCCGCAGCGCGGGAGGGAGCAAACCGGCAGCGAGGTAAGTTGGAACCCACCCCTGCTCTGGGTCCTCAGGTGGTCTACCTGAGGAAATACCTCAGGTTGTGTACTAAGGAAATAGCGCATCCATTTGTTTTTCTAAATAACAAAATAACAATTGCTAAACTACTGCTTACAGCATTACAGTATTGTGTGCAAAAGCTGAACGTATTGTGCCAGGCATGCTGTATTAAACTGTGGTTTGTAATACAAACTTTGTATACTCAGTGTTTATTATATAAACCGTAATTTGTATGATTTTTTTACAAATACTGTAGTGCTGATCCGCAAACTATGGTTTATAAAGCAGAGTAGCTGGATTAACACAGCATGCCAAGATGAACCAAGAAAATCACATTATGGCATGAAGGAGGCTGAAGATTTCACAACTACCAAGCCTGCTTAACAGTTTAGTCACCTCATTTTTCAAATGCTTTTCAAGGGAAGCCACACACACAGTGCATTAAAGGAATGGTGTCAGGTTATAGGTATGATAGAGTTATCTCAAAACGTTTCAGATAGGATTGATTTATCCTACTATATCCCAACTCTTTCCCCTGCAATTTAGTGGCAATGTTTTCAGTTTGGCTGGTTGGAAAAATGCTTTACATAGGAAAAAGACTAGGAATGGGAACAATTATGCTATTCTTGGCCAGAGAAGAAGACTTGAAAAAGGAAAGCAGGGATGGACAGTTTGGGAAACCAAATGAAAAGAAAGCTCAAATGGTGCTTGAGTCATAAGGACTCCCTCCTCCCCAAAAGCAGGAAAAAGTCTGAGAAATGGGAAACAAAAAGATGGAATAGAGGAGTCTGAGTCTTACGGCAGATTAAAACCAGGAACGGTCAATGAAAAAGAAAGCAGTGGGAAAAAAACACATCACAAAGAGTTTGGGTGTGTGCATATGCTGTTTCACGCAAATGGCTTGAAAAAAATTGATGAGAAAAATTGCTCTGGAGTGGTTGGCAAATTTTGGGCCAGCAAATCAATTGAGCATGGAAGCCAGTTTGAGAGTGGCTAGATTTCAAATGAAGCAGCCAGATCTTTGGCTGTAGGCATCTCCAGTAAAGCTGCAGATTAACTCCACATTGCAAAGCTGTCCTTTTAAAAGTGATGGACTCTCCCATTCACTCTTCTTTCAAACAGGATATGGCAGATTTGGTGTACAGGTAGTCCTCAACTTACAACCACAATTGAGGCCAACATTTCTGTTGTTAAGTGAAACATTTGCTAAGTGAGTTTTGCCCCATTTTACGACCTTTCATGCCACAGTGGTGAAGTGAATCATTGCAGTTGTTAAGTTAGTAACACGGTCGTTAAGTGAATCTGGTTTCCCCATTGACTTTGCTTGTCAGAAAGTCGCAAAAGGACACTGCAGCTATCATAAATACGAGTCAGTTGCCAAGCATTTGAATTTTGATCACATGACCATGGGAATGCTGCAACGGTCGTGTGAAAAATGGTCATAGGTCACTTTTTTCAGCACTGTTGTAACTTTGAATGGTCACTAAATGAACTGTTGTAAGTTGAGGACTACCTGTATTACCAACCTGTGAATTTCCTCCTCTCAGGCTGTGGTAGTATTTGCCAGGGTTTGACTGACTCTGCTTGTCTCTCTTGAGAGTAAGACGTTCCCTCTGCTCCAATGAATTCTAGTGGAGAGGGGCTGAAAGACGTGGTTTAAGATGGACCATGAAGCTGCCAGGAAGCTGGAGGGAGTGCACGAAACCCGAGGGAGGCATGAGACGAATTATTAACTTAGCCACAAAGAAATCAAGAGCAGTCTGAAAAGCAGCAGGTGGAAGAGGATGGGCAGTAGGGCCTGTGAGAAAAAGGCCACAGTCCCCAAAGAGATTGCGCATGGAGTTCATCTCTCCGGAGATCTGGGTTTCTTCTTTCTCAACACTTTCACTCATTTCCTTGAGCTGCAGTCAGATATTTATTTAACCTTGCAAGTGAACTGCATTGAGAATGCCAAGTACTGGAACTGCAAGTGCTCTTACTGATGCCGTGTTTACATATGCAGGCCTACATTTGTTACTGTCTCTCATGTGTGTGCTGATACATACACGCATAGAGATATTTCATTCACAGATGCTTGCAGACTAACTGTGTGGGCCCTAAGACATTGCACAAGGATTGATTCTGGATCCTATTAGGGGTCATGTGAAACTGTGAAACATACATGCAATAATCACAGCGCTTAGGCCAACACGTTTAATGTTTGTAAGCAACGAATGGCTTTAGAATGAAAAGTATTTATATACTGTTATTGTATTCTTCCGATGTTCTTCTTATTCAACTCTAAACGAAAAGCCTTAATATAAAAAATAGAGCCCTCTGAAAGCTTTATGAAAGTTCTTTGGCTTGGTTTTTCTTCTGGGTAAGAAGAAACCGAAGGAAAATGTGCTTTTTACGTATTTTCAAATTTCTCTTAAACATACAGTTTTGCAAATCATTCAAAGCAAAATCTGGGCTACCTTTTTGCTATTTATTATTAATATTTATTGATTGCCTTTTGATGGAAGGGGAAAATGCACACATATACACAGATAATTTTTAACAACTCTATGCCCATCACGGCAAAAAGTTCAACAGAGCTACGTTAGTCCATCTTCATCCCTGGGAAATTTATGTAGGAATCAACTTTCACAGCTATAAAGTGCTATCACATGGAGGGAAAACGGTGAGGAGCCCCAAGAAATCCTGCACCCCTGCAAGGAATCAAGTGACAACTCACTGCAGGGAGATTAACAGTCTAGGGCAGGGGTGTCAAACTCAACGCCTGCGGACCGGATCCGGCCTGCAAGTGCTTAGATCTGGCCTGCGGGGCCGCCCTGGAAATAGAGAAAAACTGGCCCGCGGTGCCTCTGCCAGCGAAAACGGGCTCCCAATCTCCATTTTTGGCTGGTACAGCCTCCCGCAACTCTCTGCCAGCAAAAATGGAGCTCGGGAGGGCCGCATGCGCTCCCCCAAGTTCCGTTTTCGCTGGCAGAGGGTTTCAGGAGGCCGTCCCACCCAAAAATGGAGATTGAAAGCCTGTTTTTGCTGGCAGAGCACTCGGGCCACCACAGGTGCCCCTGACACGAGTGACGTCAAGCTGGCCATGCCCACCCTGGCCACGCCCACCCCGGCCCCCTGAGGTCAAACACAACCCTGATGCGGCCCTCAATGAAATTAAGTTTGACAGCCCTGGTCTAGGATATACTACAACTGCAAGAAAGTTTTTCTTCCTTGTTGCAGAAGAATTCACATTGTACTTGTCTCCCACTCTTCATATTCTGATGGGAAAGAAAGTCACATGGGAAGACTGGCTACAGACATGCACCCTAGCTTCCAAATTCCTGGCAAACACACAAGAGGCGAGCATCCCATTTTGGATCAGCAGCCTGGTTTCCCTTCCGCTGAAGACAGCTTGCATCCCCATTATCCTGTGGGTGAGGACTCAACTATTTGTGTACTCCCCCACTTGAAATTAAGCTCAGAGCAATAGGCAATCTGAGGTACATTAGCCATTCTGGGTGATAATTCTGGCATTTTGGAATTCCTTCACACTTAGAGCAGAAATCTTGGGTAGGATGCCAACTTTGGAAAGCCTCCTTTATGGGATTCAATCAGCAGTGCCTCACATCAGAAAGTACTCAACCTCCTCCCTCGCACCCTCTACAAATCACAGCAGTAGCAATTTGTTCTTCACTTCAAATAGCTTTTACCTGCAAAAACCAAAAACAAATAATTGAGACTTACCAGACAGAAGCTATCAGAACATTCTCTATCCTGTCTGATGGACTTTTAAAAAAACCCCAACAACCTCTCTTTTCCTCAAGAGCCAGAAACAAACAGCCAGCTGTAAACAGAGACTTCTAACAACTAGAGAGCATAGTTAGCTTAACAGAAGCTGGTCAAGATTTTTTCAACACCTGGACAAAGATAGTACTGCCTGATGGCTTCTAATTCGGTTTCAGTACATATTTCACCATTCTAGATAATACAATGATGCATAAATACAGTGAAATGTGAGCCATCAAGACATTGTGGATATTTTGGACTTGGTCAGGGGAGATTTGGTTTCAAATGACTTTGCAACATAGAAGTGCACTATCAGAGCCATGCTTTGTACTATGCTATATTGTAATATTTTATTGTAATGCAATATATAAACTCGGCTATTGAGATTTTATGACATAGGAAATTGTATGAACCTTGCCAATTGTAGCTTATTCAGCAAAGTAGGGCTTAAACTAATATGTAATCTCAGTTTTTGAGTAACCTTGGATCAGTCATTAAACATGTTAATGCAGCATATTAAAGCAAGTCGGTCACTAACATAGGTAAACACAAAGGATGCTACCCAAAATGACAGACTAGTAACAACCATGATTCACCAATTGCCCTCCAATTTGGTTCTGTCTGCAGTAGTGAGACACCTAACACACTGTTTTTACATTTTTACCAATAGAGAGGGAAAAAAAAGGATACAAAAGTTAAATCTGCAGTGGCCCAATCCCTCATGAGCTTCTCTAATTGCAATTTGCACTAGCCTGCAAAAAAATGAAAAAAGAAATACGGGGGCTCTGCAGATGGAGTGGCCTTTTTTCAAAGCTCCTCTAGTTTCCTGTTGGGTAACTGAGGCATGGTTCAGGCATGTTACTCTAGAACAGACCATGGGTACAAATGATAATTCAGAGATTCTGCCTTAGCTGCAATTGAACCCACAGTAGGGGTTCAGACAGTATGCTGTATAATGCCTTAGCATATTGTGAGAATTAGGTCACTGTTGCTCTCAGTCTAAGCAATTGCACAAAATTTCTTCAAAGACAGATAAAGGTGGGGAAATCATGAGTGCCACATTAAGCCCTTCGGAAATAAATGAATTAAACAGAATGATATAATGGGGCCTTCTGCAAAGATTATAATGGAAAATACATCATTTTTTATTAAAAAAAATGAAAGTAAGGCTTAACAGATTTGTATGTCTTTCATTCTTTATGAAAAAAAAAAACCCTCAAGATGTTGTAGGGGTCTGAAAAATGGAATGCATGAGAAATATAGGATGAGAGTGATTAGGTAATCTCTCTCATGTGCAACATGGCAACTCCATACTAAGCATTGTGTAACAACTGCTCATGGTGAAGTTGCTGCTCAGCAATTGCCAACCACTTTCATATTACAAGCAAAGAGAAGGAGTCAGATCTTTGTACTATCAAATATTATAACAGTGCTTCTAAAGAAAATGAAACTTTATATCCAGCACTATTTTTTAAAAAATGAGTGAAATAACATTAAAAGATGGAATTGAAATAAACAGAATGCTATCCAGATGTTACATGTTTATTTAATAGGGAAATGTTTTCCTTTGGTCATAGAAAAACAATAATGATTTATTTTAACCTTTTTGGTACAAAACTGGTGGATTTTTGTTTTTCTGTTTTAAAAATGCAGTGAGGTTGTGTAAAAGTTTTTTCCCCTTCTGCTTTTGAGTCAGTTTTTGATTCCTGACTAGTTTCTGTAGTTTTCTTGGCAAGGGTTTTTGGAAGTGGTTTGCCATTGCCTGCTTCCTAGAGCTGAGAGAGAGGGACTAGTCCAAGCTCACCCAGCTGGCTTCATGCCTAGGCAGGACTACTGTAGATAAAATGCAAGCATCCACATGTAAAGATTGTCTGAGTAGAAATGGACATTTCTTCAGAATGCAGTTATTTCAACTCTGAAACTCAACTGTTCTGGGCTTACCCAGAGATACCCAATTCTATCACTTCCTGACATTGGGATTACAATTAACAATAAAGAATATATTTATTGTTTTGCTGGAACCTGTTTGATCACATAGCGGCATAATAAAGAATACAGAGTGGCATTTCTCTGGTTGTTTGCCTGTGGCCCCTCACAAAGATTCATGGCCATCCCTAATCCTAAATGTAGCCAGAGCTGCAGGCCTTCCCAAGGGTGCTCTGCAGCCTCCACTCCCCACAGTGGGTGATGTTTTCTCTAGTGTGATCCTTTAGAGAAAAGACTGACATCACTAGACTGCTTTCTTGAACTCTATAACATACCCATCCCTGTGGGACTCTTTGCAGGGCCAATAAATACATTCTTCTGCCTAATATTACACCTCTAGAAGGTCAACGGTGCTGAGTCGATGGTTTTTTTTACTCCTAGAATGTCTTTCCAAGAAAACTGCTTTCCAGATTCAGCATTTCTGGGACTGTAGTCCCATAATAGCAGACAGTAAAGACTTGTTCATCAGTCATTGCTCCAGGATGCTAATCCTTTCATAGCCAATACTGATTTAAAATGCTGTTTTTAGGCAACCTGTGAACATCTCTCAGTAGCTCACAAAAGGAAAATGCAATGTTCCCCAGGAAGGCATTATGTTATGGAGGGAGGGAGGGACCCAACCATCAGAGGGCACAGAAAACCAGTTCTGCTTTCTCTATACACAGACCTTGTGGATTAAGCTATCAGCCAAAGCAACTACACTCTAAGGTCAACAAAAGCAGCACCTGCCCACAGACTTATGGGTGCAGCAGCACAATAAAAGTCTTGTTTCTTTCATAAGTGCTGTTGGAGCAGGATGCCCAGGCCCTGAGCCAACTTGCTGATCGCATAAAATATTATTTGTGTTTAAAAATCCCAGTAATTGACTATGCACATTTTTTCCAAGCCTTCTGCCAACAGCAGTAAAATCAAAATCCGTCCCAGATTACTTTCATCATGCAAATTCTCATTTTTGTAAACAGGAGTGAAAGGCAGACCCACTGTTTTTCACAGCCAGAACATCCACTGCCAAGCCCACACCCAATGCACAGCAAAGAGTTGACTGGATCATTTATCAGAGTGGTGCAAATGGGCATATTAGAGAATGATGCTCCTGGAGTGGGAAGGAGAATTAGAAGAGGCGGGATCTGTCTCTCGAGTTTTTTCTATAGGTGCAAAACATCACACTGTTTTATTGTACACGATATGGCTAGAAAGAGTGGCTTTTATTTGATTTACACACTTTTCTAATTTTTTTTAAAAAAAATACTCAAGATGAAATTTAAAGTTAAATGTAAAGGTTTCCCCTGTCCAGTCATGGCTGACTTTGGGGGCCAGTGCTCATCTCGGTTTCTTAGCCGAGGGAGTCAGTGTTGTCCAAAGACTTTTCCGTGGTTATGTGGCCAGCATGACTATATGCCGAGGTGCACAGAATGCTGTTATCTTCTAACAAAAATGGTACCTATTTACTTGCATTTAGCACTAGCACTTAGCACTAGCACTTAGACTTATGTACCGCTTCACAGTGCTTTACAGTTTACAGAGTCAGTTTACAGAGTCAGAACTTGTCAGGGTATGTAGATTTAATAACTGTAAGCTGATGAGAGGTTGTAAGCGAAGGCAACCGGAAGCTGATGCAATGGGAATGAGGCAGCAGGGTTACTGCCACTTTAAGAAGCTGGGTAAAAAGCTGCCTATGTATGGGAAGCCATTAGAGGGCGTTTCCCTTCTCCTCATGTTCTCTCTCGTCGTGTATTCTCATTTTGCTCTTCTCCGTGTATCAGTAGCTGTATGATAAGGTATTTAACCACTTATAAGTTTGTATATATTTAGCTGTATATAAACCACTATTAATTATCTAAAGGCTCTGTGTGCTGTATGCTGTGTTTTTGCTCCTGGGTTTATCTCATAATACTAATCACGCTGCCTAAACTCTGACAAGTATGGACGTAAAGTATGCCAGCTGCAAACAGACAGAGGAACAGAGTTTATGTCTGAGAATTATGGGCCCAGCCCACAGTGAGAAGGCCAGAGTGGTTAGTGAATTGTGAGTCTAGAGAGATAAGAATCCCAGTGTGAACTTGCACCAGAGTAAGTGGTTTAAAATCATGGTTAGCAGGCAGCATGGCCTCCATCGGTGTAATGGGAGGAGGTTTCCTGGTATCTCAGCTGAATGAGACAAACTACCTCTCCTGGAATGTGAAGATGGAGATGTACCTGCGGAGGGAAGAGTTGTGGACGATTGTTACTGATCCACCAGCAATCCTGGATGATGAGGATCAGAGGAAAAATGAAAAGGCTTTAGCCAGCATAATCATTGCCTTGGAAGATAGTCAGCTAATACACATGAGGGGACTCCAGTCTGTGAAAGGAGTGCATTGCGCAGTGGGTATGTGAGAGAGACTGCCGGCAGTAAGGTGTTGCTGACTAGAAGACTGTATAAGGCACAGCTGAAGCCGGGAGAGTGTGTGTCCACACATTTGCAGAACATGAGACAGACATTCCTCGAGTTGGAAGAAAGGGGAATGAAATATATGGAGGCACACAAAGTGTATGTGGTGCTTAGTTCCTTGGATAGTTCATGGGACATTCTTGTGAACAGTCTTGAGTTCATGCAAGAACAGAACTTAACGATGGCGTACTTGACTGATCGGTTGTTGGAGGAGGAGCAGAAAAGGCTGGAGAGGAGACCAGGAAAGGGAGGAGAGAGCATTCAGCACAAACCAGCATCTGCAAAAGTTCAGGATGCCGGCAAAGCAGCTGAAAGAGTTAATTTTGTGAAGAGATGCTACACGTGTGGTTCTACTGAACATCTCCAGAGATGCTGTCCTGAGAGGAGGAACAGAGGAGCAGCGAGACAAGGGAGCAGAATTAATCAGCAAACGTGGAGCGGTTCTCCAGCGTCGTTTTCCCTGGCGGC
>QLTV01003654.1:7854420-7891498 GCA_003457575.1 Thermophis baileyi
CTACAAAAGGGAAGCCATTAGAGGGCGTTCCCTTCTCCTCATGTTCTCTCTCCTGGCTTATCACATTGCTGAGTCCTCCGTGTTAGGTTTAAGAAGCAGATAGAGTGCTTGTAAGGTATTTTGCTACCACTTGTATGTTTGTATATATTTAGCTGTATATAAACCACTATTAATTATCTAAAGGCTCTGTGTGCTGTGTGCTGTGTTTTTGCTCATGGGTTTATCTCATAATACTAATCACGCTGCCTAAACTCTGACACATTATGGGCACAGCCCACAGTGAGAAGACCAGAGTGGTTAGTGAATTGTGAGTCTAGAGAGATAAGAATCCCAGTGTGAACTTGCACCAGAGTAAGTGGTTTAAAATCATGGTTAGCAGGCAGCATGGCCTCCATCGGTGTAATGGAAGGAGGTTTCCTGGTGTCTCAGCTGAATGAGACAAACTCGCTCGCCCCATCTGCCATGTTCATTGCTGCCATGTTCTTCACGCACGCGCATCCCATTGCCTTGCAAGTCCAATGGGATGCGCACACGTGAAGAACATGGCAGTGATGGCAGCACTATGCGAGGAGTGTGAAGGGAGGCAGACACCGCGCCGAGAAGCCGAAAGCAAAAGTAGCGGAGGCGATGGTGACAGGGGCATGTGACGTATCCCTCCGTGGTCCCCTCCCGGGTGACAGCCAGGGCTTTGCTGCCTCCTCTTTTCCTCAGAGGCTCAGATGCTGCCTCCTCTTTTCCTCAGTGTCTGCCTCCAAGTCCTTGCGGAGGGACACACACACACACACCCCTGTCGCCCCTGCTGCCACTACTTTTGCTCTCTGCTTCTTCTCGGTGCTCTTAAAGTCAATCGCCAGTGCCTCTTTTCCTCAGAGGCACGGTGTCTGCCTCCAAGTCCTTGCAGAGGGACACACACATGCCCCTGTCACCCCCACTGCCGCTACTTTTGCTCTCGGCTTCTCGGAGCTCTTAAAGTCAATCTTGAAGAGCTGGAAGACGTTTCCTTAGACTTCCGCCAAACTCATCGTTGGGGCGGCGATCTAAGGAAATGTCTTCCAGCTCTTCAAGGTCGATTTTAAGAGCGCTGAGCAAAAGTAGTGGCAGTGGGTATGACGGGCGTGTGTGTGTGTCCCCCTCCGCAAGGGACTCCCTCCCAAATCCGCCGCTGTTGCAGCTGCAGCGGGGATGGGTGGGGCAGCCTGGCAAGTTGGCAGCCGCTTCCTGCACCTCCCATGCTCTTCCCGCTGCTGCTCGGCCTCCTCGATGCGTGGAGGCAGGAGGCAGCAGTTTCATTCGCTGCCTGCGAGCTGCGGGCGGCGAGCAGTGAAGCGAGTAAGCCAGCAATCTGCTGGCTGTCTCTAATCTGCAGTTTACTCATGAGCAGTTTACTCGTGAGCATGGTGCTCATGAGTAAACTGCAGATTAGAGGCAGCCGGCAGACCTCGACAGGGGAGCGCTGAGCACTGGGGCCACTGCCGAGGAGGCGGCTGGGGCGGAGAGCCTCCTCCTCTGGGCACAGTCTACCCAGGTGGTCTCTGCAGCTGAGAAGGAATCCTCACTCACCTTTCACCTGCCGCCTGGAGCTCACCACCACTGCCCGCCGCCTGGAGCTCCACGTGGCGGTGAATCCAAGCCGTGGATGAAAGGTGAGCGAGGATTCCCACTCAGAACTTTTTCCCGCCACTGGAAAAAGTACTGAGAGCTTACCCCGGCCACTGTCTGGAGCTCCAAGCAGCAGGGGGGGGGCGGTGGTGGTGAATCCAAGCGGACGGTGAAAGGTGAGTGAGGATTCCCCCTCAGAACTTTTTCCCGCCACTGGAAAAAGTGCTGAGAGCTCACCCACGCCGCCACCGCTCCCGCCGTGACTGGCAGGCGGGTGCCTGAAGCAGCCACGCAGATGCCCTGTCCCACCGCAGTGGGGCTTTTGCCCGGGCAGGCTGGTGCCGGTGCCAGCACCGGTGGAGGGGGCAAGGGCAGCGGCATGTGAAGGACCAGCGCGTGCTGGGCAGCTCCACAAACCAAAGAGTAGTGAAAGCACTGGCACATGGCCATTGTTGTGCTCCGCTGTCAGGCCAGGGAGGAAGGCTGCTGGCCCGGGGAGTCGCTGAGGCAGCCAGCCAACAAACCGGATCCGCCGCCCGCTGGGCCATTCGGCTCTCGCTGGAACGCTCTACTCAGTTGCTGCTTCTGGATTACCCGCCGCCGCTTCTTGGAGAGTTACCTCGCCTCACCAGCAGTCCCCGGACGGTAAGTGTTCCAGTCGCCTCCCTCCCTCCCTCTGGGCTCGAGAGGTCCGGCGCCCCCAGCAGCAGCACCAGGGTCGGTCCCCTCCCTGAAGCATCCCCGGAATAAGCACAAAATGCTAAGAACTTAAATTTGTACTGTGCCAAAAAAACAATGTGCCTCAAGAGGACCTAAAGCAGTTTGAAGGAAGTTAACTACTTAATCATGTATAAGTTTATTCTCAAACGTGGGAGATGATTGTAGGGACAGTAACTTCAGCCTCAGTAAGGAAGAAATGCTTAACTTAAAATTAATGTGAAGAGCAGATCTAATGGAGGTTTGGGAGACTCAGTTCTGGGTCTGCATCTTGACTGCGTTTGAGTTCTAAGGCATAGCTTTAAGGTTTGTTCTGAATACAGTAATTGGTTGTTGGATATGATGAGAAAGAAAGTCCTAGGATTTGGTGCAATATACAGAATCTGAAATTTTATGTACTGGTAGTATACCTTGATACAGGTAATCCTTGACTTAAGACCACAATTGAGTCCAAAATTTCTGTAACTAAGTGAGACAGTGAAGTGAGCTTTGCCAGGTAATCCTTGACTTATGACCACAATTGAGTCCAAAATTTCTGTAACTGAGACAGTGAAGTGAGTTTTGCCCCATTTTATGACCTTTCTTGCTACATTTGTTAAGTGAATACCACTGCAGTTGTTAATTTAGTAACACGATTGTCAAGTGAATCTGGCTTCCCCATTGACTTTGCTTGTCAGAAAAGGTAATCACATGACCTTGGGATGCTGGAACCATCAGAAATATGACTCAGTTGCCAAGCATTGGAATTTTGATCATGTGACTACAGGGATGCTACAACAGTCATAAGTGTGAAAACTGGTCATAGGTCACTTGTTTCAGTGTTGTAACTTTGAATGGTCACTAAATGAACTGTTGTTAGTCAAGGACTACCTGTATATGATCATTGCAGTGTCCAGGGGTGGTGTGAACACTTTTTACAACCTTCTGATAAGCAAAGTCAATGGGGATCCAGATTCACTTAACAGCTGTGTTACTGACTTAACAACTGCAACCATTTACTTAATAACCATGGCAAGAAAGGTTGTAACATGGGGCAAAACTCACTTAACAACTGTCTCACTTAGCAACATAAATTTTGGGCTCAATTGTGGTTGTAAATCGAGGATTACCTGTCCTTTAGGAATTTAACCAGGGCCATTAGTTGTCGATAATAATCACGGCATAATAGCATTCATTCAAGACCCGGATTCACTAGGATTCTCTAGCAAAGACTGCCCTTTAGAGAGCATGATCATCAAGCCACGCCCACCCAGTCACATGACCACCAAGCCACACCCACCCAGTCACATGACCACCAAGCCACGCCTGCCCAGTCACATGACCACCAAGCCATGCCCGCCCAGTCACCTGACCACTAAGATATTACTTGCAGGGTTGGTGGTTATCTGTGGTTGTGGTTGTGGTTGTTGGGTTGGGATAGGATAGGATTTCGAGATGTTGGATTTTCGCTTTTCTGTGTTATATCTTTTTTTTCGAGGGATGCTAATCGTGCTTCTATGGTGTCGACCCTGTTTAATCGTGCTTCTATGGTGTCAACCCTTTCAAGTAGAACAATAAATTTGTCCAGTCTGGGTCTGCACGATGGGCAGAAAAGTGGAAATTCACACTGGGAGGTTTTAAGTGAGGATGCTTGTAGGAATTGGGCTATGTTTTTGGTTATCCCCAAGCACTTGTGGTGAGCATACTTGTCTCATAGGGAGCATTTCATGGTCCTCTCATCCTCCTCGAAAGATTCTGTACATATGAAGCATGTGCAGGAGTCGTGTGGGTCGTTGGTAGAGATCTCTTTCTTTTTGGGTGGGGGTTTGACATCATACTTGTTTTTCTGTGTAGGATGTTAAGACCTTTCTTTCGTTTTCAGCTCTATATGGATTCATGTAAAAATATCTGAGATTGTGAGTGGTACTCCCTATTGGTTTTACTGTTCTAGTTTTCTGCCAGTCTTTAAGTTGAGCCACGGTTGTTAGAATGCAGTACTGCAGGCTACCCTGTTTCCCCCCAAATAAGACATCCCCTGATAATAAGCCCAATCGGGCTTTTGAGTGCATGGCAATAAGGCCAAGCACTTATTTCAGGGTTCAAAAAAATATAAGACAGGGTCTTATTTTCAGGGAAACATGGTACTTCTGCTGGCTGCCAGCTGCCTGCAATTTGGCAGTTCAAATCTCACCAGGCTCAAGGTTGACTCAGCCTTCCATCCTTCTGAGGTGGGTAAAATGAGAACCCAAATTGTTGGGGGCAATATGCTGACTCTGTAAACTGCTTAGAGAGGGCTGTAAAGCACTGTAAAGTGGTATATAAGTCTAAGTGCTATTGCTATTGCTATTGTCCCATCACCTTCTTTTTATTTCTTCTAATTTGGTCCCAGTCTTTGGCAGTATATTCTGTTCTGGATTTTTGCCTCCCTTTGCTTTTGCTTTAGATTAGCATTTTCTTGATGAGATTGACAAGGTGCCTGCTGAGCACATCCTTCCCAGCATTTATCAGGTGTAGTCCACCTGTTTCCAGGAATTCCTCCTGGTAGATCATACAGCCCATGATTAAGGACCTTCTTGAGGACGTAGAGGGACTCATCATGTTTTGTTGATTTATTTGTTTAGTTCTCTAAACGTTTTTGTAGTCTTTTATTTGGTTCAGTTTAGTTTTATTTCTGATGTATGGGTGTATGTGTTGGTCTGTTGGTGGAGTGGTAGCACTTACCGGGTAACTCTACTGTGGCAGTAGAGTTGTGGTGTGTGATGTGTAGCTGTGTGGTGCTGCAAACTATTCCTGTGTTCCCACTGGTGAGTATGTGTTTGCAGAACAGAATCTGTCTCCTCCAATTCTTTTATCTTCTCTTCCAATAAGGATATAAGCTTACACTTCCAGCAGATGTAATTTGGTTTTCCTTCAGGAAGAAGACAGATATTGGACATATTTTGCAGATCAGGCGAAAGCTACCCATGTTGCTTGCTCTGTATACTCCCTTTGCCAAATTCACATATCAAATTCCCATTTGACTCCCTATTTATGAGCTCTGGTCAGAGTTCCTAAAAGCCTAGAAAGTCTTCTGGAAGAGCTTTAGTACTTTGATATTAACATATGTATTTATATATGTTGAGATATGTATTAATATACATGTCACTCTTTCTTCCATGAGATCAGGATAATGAATATTCTACCTTCCCCTTAATTTATCATCAAAGTAAACCTATTTAGTAGGCTAAGCTGAAAGACTGAGATTTCATTTCATGTCATACAAAACTGAGTTTCTTTTGATGATGCTTTGTTAGATAAACCATAATGGCTAGGTTTACAGATAGTGCTAAGCATATCACAATGGTCAACTCCATATAGCAAAGTATGAATCCAGTCAGAAATTACCCAGTAAAAAACATCATGGCTGGATTTTGACACGGGTTTCCCCAATCCAAGGCTAACATTATAATCATGACTTTACCATATACTAATAAAAGAGGATTTCTGTAAGTCTAATTACTGCATAGAAACATATGCATTTGAAAAGGTGTCATTGTTTTAGAAAAACTCATCCACTGAAATTCCATCTTGTCTAAATTTCTTGTACATAATGGCATAACTATTAAAGCTAAGGAACCAGTGTTGTATTAAGTATGATAAGCCTACATAAAATATTTGCCAGTAATCCAGATGAATCAGCATTAAAACATAAAAATAAGGTAGGCTTGTTGTCTCAGCTTTGGCAGATATACTTAGGTGGAATTGCTCTTTCAATTCATATTCCCAGTGCAGTGGAATGTGGGGCAGCAAATGAAGGTGTAATTAAGGACAAAAGATAGCAGTACAGCAATAATTTAATCCCCATTTAAGACAAAGTATAGAAGAGACAATTAATATTAAAATAGATCTCCACAGCTTTGGAAAGACAGAACACACATATACATTGACATTTTACGGTTTTAAATCAGCCTTTTCAAATGTGTTTGTTCACAATTTATGGCAGGCTAGCTGGGAATTATGACAATTATAGCTTGGCCTGTCTGAAGGACAAGGGGAGGGCAGATATCTAGATGATCTTGGGTTATGAATTTATTTGAAGGCACAGAGCTGATTTAAGCTTTAGAGGTCTATGGGAAAATGTTTTGTGGTTGGCTTTCCCCCTACATGAACCTCCTTGTCCTTGATAGTAACACTGAAAATTGGGTTAGAACAATCTATCTGAACTTCCCATTATATCTCTTTGCCACCATCTAGTGGTCAACAGGGCTTTCACAGTCCAGAGATGATAGCCCTATATTAAATTCAAACAATTTCTTCAAAGGGAAAACAAGGAATTATAGTGATGAGGTCCCAGATAATAGCAATAGGATGCTATGTGTTGGTGCTGGGTTTAGGTTTAGGCTTACCTAAAAGCAGCGAGTGACATCCCAAAGAGTTTCTACTGTCGATCATTTATAGGAAGGTTTGGACCTTCCTCTGATAGTTTCTGCTACTGGTGTGACAAATCCTACATGATGTATTGTGTAGTTTTCACACACTTAACAGAAATCTTATCTTCTTAATTGGAAGGAAGGAGCAGAAAATCTCACTCAAAGGACCCATCTGTATCAGAAACAAGTCAAGAGAAAACTCCACATATAGTGAATTAGTATGGTTTTCATTGTGGCTTATTATGTAAAACGTATGGTGCATACAAATTTAAAATATATTAGGCTATATGATCATAGATAGTTTAAGGCTCCTTTTCATTTCAATGTGATTTACAGGATTCAAGCTTCATATACTCTAATCTTACCACCAAACTGCAGCTACGTCTGGATTGGGGCTTGCTCCCTTTTAACACTCCCATACAATAACAGAAAAATGCTGAATCTGAAGAATTTGACTCTTTAGAATTATTGGGGATGGATCTTTGCCAGATATTAGATGGATCTTCTGGAAGATCAGTAAAGCTGTGGAATAGACTTTACACCAGGAAGGAGAAGAGAATGAGATGAGTTTAAGAAAAGAGGTTAAAATGAGCATTGCCTATATTTTCTTGTTTTATTGTTTGCAGGTCTTTGAGACCCAATCCCCTTGTGTTTTCTTCAATCTTCTGGAAAAATGAAATAGTTAGCAAGTTCCCTGAATGATTTTGGGGGTAGTTTTTGGTTCTTGCCTTCCATTCTGTAACATACTTTGACACAACAGTACGGTTGTTGCTTTCTTTCCTTGTAATTTTACCCAGATACTTTTGGACTGGACCCTCATGCTCAGATTTCTGGAATTCTACACTAATGTGGACCTCCTTCGTGTACAATACCATTCCTCTTCCCCTTTTGTCTGGTCTACACCTTTTGAATAAGTTATGCCCTCTAATACTTTCATTCCACTTGTGAGGTTTTTTTCTCACTAGGTTTCAGTAATGCTTACTTAATCATATTCACCTTTCTTCATTAAGATTCCAAGTTCTTCCTGTTCATTCCCAATACTCTGAGCACTTTTACAGAGACACTGGAATCTTTGGGTCATGTAACTTAACCTATTCCATTCTGTATTTGCATGCTCATTTTCATATACCTTTGCATCCTGTGCATTCCATACTGTTTCCAGAATTTGGCATTGCAATATTTTCCAGGTTCACTCTTACACCAAATTAGTTTAAAGCTGTCCTGATCAGGTTTTAAGGTTTCTTCTTAGCTTTTTGTGAGTAACAGCTTGTCTCTAACTTATGAAGGGCTAAAAGGAAAATCTCCCAAATAAGGTACTGGGAAATGAAATGGCATTAAAATATCAGAGTAGAAAAGTGATGAACACTGAAAAATAACAGTTAACCTCCAAATATATGATGTTACTACGGCTTCCTCCTCAGAAAATTAGAATGGTGTTCTGCCATTCAAAAAGCAAATCAACATTTAACCCTAAACTTACTAGTCTTGGGTAGACTCAAGGTTTACAGTCTTATGATATATTAGAAATGGTTCATACTAAATGTTCCATGCAAGGGTGGGTTCTGGATCCTTTTGCTGCCGGTTTGCTCAGGGTTGCGCCGTGCGCGCAGCAATAAAAAATTAGTTTCTGCGCATGCGCAGAAGCAAAATCCAAGATGGCGGCGCCCACGGAGACACTGACAGAACCGGCTCCATGATGTCATCGCCGAGCTACTAACGGTTCTAAAGAACCGGTTAGAACCGGTAGGAACCCACCTCTGGTTCCATGTAATTTTGACAAAAAGAATTGAATTTCAGATTTTATTCTTTCAACATCTGGAAGATAGCACTCTGTTTGTGAAGGATGACTAGTGTTTCTATGTGTAAGTGAGATGAATTGGTAGGGTCTGTTGAATGAGTTGCATATGTTTATCAAAGGAAGAGTATAGGTTTTATAAAAGTGCAATTGTCATATGTGATTGATGTTTTCAGGGGGGAGGGTATAACAAGCAAGAATCATTAGCCCTTTCCTTCCCAATATCAACAACTCATGAAAATACCCCTCTGCCTAATTACTGGGATTTTTAAAAACCTTAGAAGGTGCAAATTGAGGCTTTTAAATTACTAAATTGTGATATGGGGGAGAAATGAAATGCAAAGAAGAGGCTACGGGCCAGATGGGAAGGTGCTACAGGCCACATTCAGCTTATATGTTCAGCTTATCAGCTGGGGTTCCCACTTCTGTTACAGCATTTTCCATACAAGGGAAAGATATGAGAGACAAAAGAAATTGCCAAAAATGGAAATTATAAAAATGTTTAGAAACATGAATCATATCAGAAAAATGATGACCACTGTTTGTCTTGTCAGACAAGAGTATATTTGTTTGTGGAACCTTGTTCTGAATTTTTTCATGATTACTATGTTGCAGCCTGGAGAATTTGGTCCTATCTTTAAATCTCTATGTGCACTACAAGAAGAAACAACAGCTGTATTTCTCACCTGGACATTCCTTGCTATACCCTTGCTAGAAGGGTATACTTGTAATGTTAATCACTATATTACAGGAGCAAAGAGAAAGAAGTTCATCTTTGCAGTGAATTTCAAGCTGCAGTGCAGTTTTTCAGAACTTACTTGAGCAAAATCAAAGCGTTTTAATTTCTATAGGTAGGACTTGCTAGGTAGGTCTTGCTATAGCTAACTTCTTTTTCTGAGACTGAAGTGTTGAGCTATCTGGAGTTGTTATTCAGTCTGAATTATAGTGCCAAAATGATGGATCAAACCCCTAAGACAGTTGCCTCCCACTCTGTTTTGTATAGTTTTAGGTATCAGTAGAACAGATTTTTGTTTACATAAGCTTTCAAAAGTTTTATTTGGATTCTGTTTATTTTAACTAGTCAGTTCAATGTCTCTTTGTTGTATATTATTAAAGTGTAGAATGTATTGCATAATCCATGGGGTACAAGATAGTAGAAATCCACTTTATAAATGTTAAAATAAATTATGTTGTATATAATATAATGAATTTAGAGAACTAACTAAGAACCATATGTTCGCTTAGGAGGTAAGTTTCCCAGAAGTTCTGCAGAGGACTTTTCCTGAATCATCACTGTTTCAGAAGAGTTCCAGAAGATGGAGTTTTGATGCTTAAATTTCATTAGAATGTAAAAATAGTTCTGTTGGATCAGGACAGACTAGTCCAACATCCAGTTCCCATAATGATCAGTCAGATATCTGAGAAAAGCTCCTATATGTGTGTAGCGTGGGAGGGGGAGGGAATAAAAGGAGGAGGTTTTGGCGGGAAGAGGAGGAGACAGAGGGAGTGCAAGAGGAGGAAGGAGTGGGTTTTCTGGGGGAAAAGCTGGAAGGTAAGGATAGGAAGGGATGCCTGGGGAAAAGGAGGCCTGAGAGGATAGGAAAAGAAGCTTAAGGGAGAAATGGGAAAAGAGGCCTCGGAAAAGGGAGAGGGAGTGAAAGCAATAGAGAGGATAGGAGAGGCTTCTGTGGGGCAAGCCTGAGGGAGAGAAGGGGATAGGATAGGAGAGGCTTCTGTGGGGCAAGCAGAGGAATCCACGAAGGAGCAGAGGCAGTGGAAGGAGAGCCCAGCAGGAAATTCAAGAGAGAGAGAGGAGAGTGAGAGAGGAGAGAGGAGAGAGGAGAGATGGAGAGAGGGGGGGGAGAAGGGCCGACCAGCCACATGAATACAATCTCATCATGTGACCTGCCTGCTGGGAAAAGACTGACCATCACCCCACCACGTGACCTGCCTGCTGAGAGGAGACTGACCATCATGACACTACATGACCTAGGCCAGTAGAGGTGCCTGAGTGAGGGACTGGTGTGGACCTGTGGCCATACCAATAGGGCCAGGAGAACCCAGACTTCAGCGGCCCTTTTGGGAGTAGCACTACACAAGTCTCCTTCAATCCCCCGTGGAACACTTCTGATTCAGCCTTGTACTTTTGGACAAAGTATTTCCAAGGCTACCAATCACAGAGCATTGTAGAGCTATCTCTCTTTCCTTTCTTTAATGTGGTTTTGGTAAAAATGGTATGAGTTTGCTAAAAATCAAAGATGTTGACATCTGATGAACGTCCGGTTGATGTTGCGGTGAGAACAGCTTGGAAAATAGTGGGCTCCGTCGAGCCCTGCGAAATCCAGCCGGTAACCACTGTCGGGAGGCCCTACAGGGTCAAAGCTGCCTTGTAGGGGTGGCGAAGAAAGGAGAGGTGCTTCGTGGACCACGAGGAACTCGCAATTTCCTCATTAGGTCTGAAGCAAGCTCTCCCGAATGGCAGCAGGGGCAACGGCTATTTTTGGCAGTCACAAACTGGGACAACCGGGACCATAAGATTTGTGCTGGAGCAGTCCGTGGACAGAGCATTGAAATTGGGTGAGATAACTTCCAACTCTTAGTCCAAAGATTTAATTTAAGTACAAGAATTTTAAAAGATAATCTCCAAGTGTTAAGGAAGCGGCGATTAGACACACGGAGAAGATTAAAGACTGAAAATTAAGAGGCGAAAGAAATGCCCAAGGGAAGCTTTAAAATACAGAAAGCCTGGAAAAAAGCTTAAACAATTTGAAAGGTGATTTTTGGGAGAAACTGTCTTGCTTATTTGTATTTTTAAACCCCCTGGACTTATTGGATAATCAGCTGTTTTTGACATACTGTTTAATGTTGGACTTGGGAGCAGGAGAGCCATCTACTGGAAAAAGAGGAGCACTACAGCACTACAGCGTCAGTACTCTTACTGAAAGTGAGGTCCAATACACATAAAGTCTAATACACAAAATAGAAGAAAGTAAATAACACCTGGAAGGCGGCCTGACCTTGACTCTATTCTAGGAGATGATTTGGATATTTTGAAAATACCTACTGAGTTTCTTTTTCCTCTTGAAGATTTCTAAGATTGCTAAATTGCAAATAACTAAACTTTATTGAAACTGGCTATTGGATTATGGACTTGAAAGATTGGAGGAACCTAGTGGATTAATTTGGATTTGGATTATTAAGGCTATTTGATAGAACATTCTACGAGGCAAAAGAAGAAAGGTGATAGAAGAAAAGAGAAAAGAAGAAAAGTTAAATAAGACTTTAAAAATTGGACAATTGGAAGATATGTAATTGGAAAATCACATGGCTGTAAACCACTAAAGAATTTTAAAGTTTATAAACTTAGGGGATTTGGAGGCATAACTATGGGATTGATTGAATTTTATTAAGTTGGAGTTTTTAAATATTGAGACATTGGAACCAAAAAGGTATACTGAGTAATCTTTATTAAATTGTTACAAAATGGATCTACAGGGGATAATAGAGGCAAATGAAGAAATAATTTTGATGCTCAAAAACATGCATGAAACTATAAAGAACAATAAGGAGACAAGGGGATTGTCTAAAGATAAAGAAATGAGTGTAGAAGCCACTCAACAATTGGGTGAAAAAGATGAACATGATATTCAGGAAATAGATGAGAAATTAGA
This sequence comes from Thermophis baileyi, assembly GCA_003457575.1. Classification (NCBI taxonomy): domain Eukaryota; kingdom Metazoa; phylum Chordata; class Lepidosauria; order Squamata; family Dipsadidae; genus Thermophis; species Thermophis baileyi. Next base: position 7,866,591 of record QLTV01003654.1, read on the forward strand.
AGCAGTGGAAGGAAAAAATCAAAACAAGATGCAAGAAGATAAAGATAATGAAGAGAAAGGATTAATAAGTAGGAATCAATCAGACAATTCCTTAAAAACTTATAATAGAACAGAGAAAAAAAAAGGAAAACCTCTTTAAAAAAAAGGTTTAGAGAGAAAAAAAATCTCTTTAAAAAAATAAAGTCTTATTGATGGATGTTCAAATAATACAGCAGAAAGAGACAAAGGGCAACCCGAAGGGAATGTTCAGTAGGTATAAAAATATCAAAAAAAAGTTATAAGACTCCAAGAGAAAGAAATAAAAGGGCAATTAAAAAGTCAATAAATGATGGAACTCCAAAAAGGTTAAGAGATGATGGATAATGATAAAATATATTAATAAAAAGAAAAAAAATAGAAAATACAAATAGGGAAAATAATAGCATATATAGTAACAGATAATAGAATTTATTATAATTAAAAATAAGCTAAGCTTAGTAGGTGGAAGTTTAGGATTAGGTAATCTAATAGTATTATTAATATTAATAAATGTGGGGATCTTGAGATACACTCCCGGGACTGATTAAATATTGTTCATATTTGGCTTTATTAGTAATCCTACACATTTGGAATATTGAAGTTATGGTGGAATAATGAGTAATTCTTAAAATATTAAATATTAGTAATTTAGTAGGGGATAACAAATACATGGCGCAAATAAATGTTATTTATGTTTAAATGAACTAATGGAAAAAATGATAAAGAATTATAAAGAGAGAATGGTACTGTTGAAGTTGGAAGATCAGGTTATGCATACTTATTTGTATTATTACTGTTAGCATTGTTTAAAAAAGATTTGACCCAGTCAATATACTGTCCACAAAATATGTATGGTGTGTATTATATTAAAAAATAAAAAATGTATATAAAAAAAAGATGTTGAAATCTAGGTGCCCCATACTCAGGGGTGGGTTTGAACTTACCTCGCTGCCGGTTCGCTTCCTCCCACGCTGCGTGGCCGTGCCTCGTGGGCGCGCGCGTGCATGCATGCGCAGTGATGAAAAATCAGATTTTTTTTAAAAAAAAAGCCAAAAACAAGATGGCGACGCATGCGCAATGCCAGAAACTTGGCTTCTGCGCATGTGCAGAAGAAGAAAAACCCGGAAAAAAATTCAAAAAAAATAAAAAAATCAAAAAAATTCAAAAAAAAAAAGATGGTGGTGCCCACGGACCGGCACTGACCGAACCGGATCCGTGACGTCACTGTGATGTCACCAGTGGGTCACTACTGGTTCGGGCGATCCGGTCCGAACCGGGAGGAACCCACCTCTGCCCATACTATTTGTAGAATAAAAACCTGCCTGAAAGCAGACTGTGAAAACCTCCATATATGGTGTTTGTGCTGTTCCATGATCAGCTTTGTATTGATCCCTCGGTTTCATCCTTGCTCAGCAACTGAACCAATTTATTAAACCACCCAGAAACTAGTTTGTTTTGATATCCTGCAATTCTGTGAAGCTTGTGAATGAGACATTTTCTTGTTTGTGAAAACACTTGCTTGGACTGATTCCTAAATTGTAGCTGTATCAAAAAGGACTTCCAAGGAGAAAGATGGCTTCATAGCTTGAGTCAAGCTAACATGCGCCCAGGAATTGTTTAGATGGCCCTCAGAAAGCTGAAACAATGTATTTCACTTTACAGGTTGATCCCAGACTGTCACTGAGAGGTGATTCTTGTCAGTACTAGTAGTCCTCTATGACTATGTGTTCTGGCAGATTTGGTTCAACTTCATGAATGAGCATGAAACAGATGAGTATGAACCAGACACAATCAATGAATGGATGGACAATGTGCTATACAGTACATTACATTCAACTCCTTTTTATTTAAGACAAGGAGGTCATGAAAATGAAAATCTGTAGTTTTGCTCAAGGATGAACTGGCAACTTGTAATTGTGAGCAGTCCACACTTGTAAAAAGGGAATTGGGCTTTTTCAATGAATGATTAAAGTGCTACTTGCATATTGTCAAAGGGAACTGTGCTAATCTAATCACAATCCATCTAGTAGTGCCACATCTGTCCAACACCTCCACCTCTTCATTTCCAATCATCCTTAAATAGTACGTAATTATTAATATCTACCAGCCTGTCAGCTAGAGCAGTGGATTTCACTGTCTTTCTATATTAAAGATATAGTGCACATCTAATTTTGTAGACAGTACTGGAATAAAACCTTAGTGAATATGTAACAGCATCAACCAGGTTTCATTGCTACTTGGCCACAAACTATGTATGGCCAGTATTAAATATAAACAGTTATAGCCAGTCATGGAAACAGGTAAGCAAAATTAAGAGGAAGGAATAAGCACAGGACATGCATTTTGGTAATGACAGTCAGACGGATTCTTAAGGTAGCTTGAAAATAGTGTGAAACTATCTTTTTTCATTTCATGAATTTTATAAAATTTTAACCATCAACCATCTTCTTTCATCTGTGACTTTCTAGAATTTCCTGACATACTTTTTCTTACCAAAGGAACTTTGTTAGGGAGACAAAAAGAGAAAAATTGCATAATATCATTTGATTGCTATTGTTATCTGTATGGAATCACTCATTAACTGGCCACTGTTGCATTATTGTAATATTATTTGGTTTAGTGCTACAGCAGAGATATTAAATAAAATAGTTTTTTAACTTGAGAAATTCCAGATAAGAAAAGGCCAACTGAGCCCTGGAGATATGTTGTTAATAAATGGAAACAGTGTTGAACTAGACTGAGAAGGTATAAAATACTGTAATTTCTTATACCTAGGGTAACTTTGTAGGTACTCTCTTTGCTTTTTGGACATGTCACATACAAAGGCAATAACTTGTGTATGTAGTATCTTCCTTCAGATATATACTATTCTGTATATAAATTGCAATAAGAAAAAGAGGGCTATTTTAAGTATTATTTCTGGCTACTCCAAAGCACATATGAGCAGTGTCACCATAAAGATGGTGACAATACTAAATGAGTCTCATTGCTTGCCTTGGTCTAATTATATGCAAGGATATACCTATCATACTTAAAACATAATTGGGTGGCCTAGATCAGGGGTCTCCAACCTTGGCAACTTTAAGACTTATGGACTTCAACTCCCAGAATTCCTCAGCCAGCTGGCTGAGGAACTCTGGGAGTTGAAGTCCACAAGTCTTAAAGTTGCCAAGTTTGGAGACCCCTGGCCTAGATATTGACATGTGTTCAAATATCACTTTGACAAAGTTAATCACATTTCAATAGCCTTTATAGAGTTATTGTAAGTTTTAAATCAGACTTGGGAATACTGTTCCAGATGTTAGCCAAAAAGTAGGCACTGGAACTAAACCTGCCATCCAATCCAAGGAATCGAAGGATCATGGGAACCTTCCAAACTTAATCTTGGTTTTCTCTCCAGCCAAGCCTGTGAATTTTTGACTCACCTGACTCTTTTAGCAAAAATGTGCTAGCACAAGAAGAAGAGTCCTAATGTTTCTCAACAGAAAGGAAGGAAGGAAGGAAGGAAGGAAGGAAGGAAGGAAGGAAGGAAGGAAGGAAGGAAGGAAGGAAGGAAGGAAGGAAGAAAATAGAGCCATACTGATCAGATAGGAAGTGCCTCATAAAAGTTGAATAGATTGCCTCTGAATGTTTAAATAATAGCACCTTGGGGATAGCTTGTGAACTCATGAAACAAATATTAAGCGTGGATGTATGTGTATATACATATGCCCATGCATACACGCATATATACACAAAGCCCATCTATGCTTTGCAGGTGACCAGGATTTAGATGGATTTGGGGTTGAAAGATGGCTTGTTGCATTTCACAGTTCATTCCCAAATAAATCCTGCTGGCTGTTTCAGTTTTTTCTGGCAGCCTTTCTTCTTATAGAAATATGCTCAGCACGCCCAGGAAGAGAGAAATTCACACCATCCTAGGCATTTAAAACAGGGAAACTGAAAGAAAGTGTGCTAGAAGGGAGTGAAGCAACAAAACCTGACCCTTTATATTGTTTTTCCATAACTCCTGCCTTGTATTACAAATTAAAAGTACCAAAGATACATGAGGTAAAGTGAGCTATAAGTTAAGAAGAGGTAAGAATTTGGCATGAGATTATCTTCATTTTCATATATTGTATGTATGTGTGCCTGTTCTCAGAAGAAGAAGAAATGCTTCTACCACATATGGTCTCATTTTGGGGGCATTCTGAAATGATATTTCTGTTGCTCCATTTTCTAATCTGAGCTTGAATAATTCAAGGCCTTGAAAAAAAGCTTCTTCCCTTTTTCCTCTAAAAACAAAATATGGAGCAGAATGCAGAGATAATACACCTTTCTTTCTGGTCTCTCTTCAGATGTATTACAAGCCTAATGAATGGCCCTGAGGGCTTTGTGAATTCTCTCTTGGCACAAAGAGGCTTTATTTTGTTAAGGAGAAGATAGTTTTCTCCTCAAGCCTGTCAGGAAAGCATACTGGGATGGAAGGCCTGTGCAATTTCTTTTTTTATGTGAAGTGGAACAAATATTTGATGGAATGAATAATTTTAGGGGACCTATAACCTCCTGAGCCAAAGAATATTGTGGGCTCTTCCCTTCAAGTGTTCTTGATGGACGGTGGAAAGCTACTGCTATTTGTTCTTCATCATCAGGGCTCCAATAAATGTAAGGAGACTGGGGTTTATGAACTTAGATTTTCTGGATTCAAAGCCCACACGTTACCCTAACATAGCTGGGGTAGAACTATATACCAGCCGCTCTGGAACTTGTATAATTATTTCCTTTCTTTCTAGGGAACAAGGGAAAAGAAAGATCATCCAGAGATGACCACAAGACAAATGGAAGCGCTAAAGCACGGCACAACCTAGGATTTCTCTCTGTGTTTAGCTATCATTTCAGCACTTTAACAAGACAAGGCTAAGTCTTCAAAGACAGCCAGAAAATTGTTCTGCAAACAAAAGGTTTGCCTGCTTCCTCTGATTTAAGCCTGCAGTTATACCCATAGAGATGGAACTTGGAGACTTGAAAATGGCATCGCTTCTTACTATTTCAGGATAAGGTTGGATTTGGGTTGGATTTGGGCTGGTTGTTGTAGCTGGTTTTATTATCAGTCTGTTGGATATGTACATGCTTTCTGGAGAGTCTTAGCAAATTTTAAACTTATATACGAAGACTGCGAAGCAAAGTGTTTGCCAGTTTTTTTTATTACTAATCAAGCAAAGTTAGAAAGCCCCCCTGCTGCAACTGAAGTTTTGAAGGGGGGGGGGAAAGAAACCCTAATTGACGAAATCCAGAAATGGATTTTCAACTCTGGGCAAGATCTGAAAAAATAAACATGGCATTTGAGCATCTTTTTTTTAAGTGTTTCATTTTCTTTTTTCTGAAAGTTTTGCTTTTCATCTTGCTGTGGAAATATACAAAAATAGGACAATATGAAGTGTCACAAATTTATGAAGGTATGTTTGAATATACAAAAGTGTATTTAAAAATATGAAAAAGTAGGAATATACGAAAGAGGAACAAAGACCCTTGTTTATAGTGACAAACCCTTAGTTTTTGGTAATGCACAGCAATGCCCCTAAAGCTTCTGATAATTTGACCCCAAGCTGGGAGGCCTAAATAGAAGGAATCCAGCTTTTGTTTCCTCCAAACGCCTCTCCCATGCAATCCCATGTATACAATGGCATAACTGGTGAAAACTAGAATGCGCCTTTCTAATTTCACCAAGGGTCAGGAGGAAGGAAGGTTTAGTCACAAGAAAACAGGGCTGTGCATACTTCAGAAAAAAGGATTTGGAAGAATAGCTGTTACTTCAAGAGTCACATTAACTTTAATTTTTATATAATTTTATTAAATATTTTTTTTTAAAAAGGAAGATAAAAACTAAAATAAAGCAATATAAGACAAAGAAGAGAAAGAAATCAAACAGAAAACTAATGTGAAAGAATGGAAAATAAAAATAAAAGAAAAACAATACAAAGAAGTAGCTTCCAATCTTCTAAATATAAATGCAATTATAATTTTACTTCTTACTCTATAATTGCAACATAACTCTTTTCTTTCTATAATCTATCATAAAAACCATAAACCATAATTTCATTTTATTCTGTTTCATGCAGAATAATGTAAGGGATTTCCAGGAAGAATGCATGTAGAAATTGTTTTTTTCTTTGATCAAAGAAATCAGCCACCTGAGCAAGTTGCATCATCTTCCCCACCATTCCTCCATAGTGCAGAATACTTCCATCTTTGTGCATACAATAATGGTGCAATTTTCATAAAAGCATAGTTCCAATACTTTTTCTGAAGAAGAGCCACATTAATGTTAATGAATTAATTCTTTTAAGCACTTGCACTTTTTTCAGTTGGTGCAGAAGGTCCATGTCTTTTGGATCATTTTTGAATTGTGTAGGCCTCTTAGATAACTTCTGATTTGCTGACTAGAATAAGGACATCATAGATGGAACATTCTTCGTAAAGTGACAATCAGTTTTCTTAACCAAACCGGTTCTTGTTTATCCCGTTTGTTAAAAAATAAGAAAAGAAAAGAAGGAGGAGCATCTATCAACATCCAAGGAGGCCCAAGATGATGCCTTGTCATTTATGCTTTTTATAATGAATTGTGAACATGTGCCGAAATCTGAGATTATATTTAATAAAGTGATGTGTAATTAGTTTAGAAAAGCTGTTTATATGGATGTTACTCAGAAATCCATACTGTTGTTACTTTCTCTTGTTTCCCCCCCCACCTCTCTTTATTTCTCTTTTCCCAGTATATTCTGTTTGGCTTCATTGGTTTAATATGGAATTTCTCATTAAAGCCTTCTACGCATGCAAGACTGCCTAGTTCTAGAACTAAATCATGCCTTTTAGAGTTGGCAAAAAGTTTATTAAGTTCTGTAATTCTGGATTTTGAGAAAAAAAAAAAAAAAAAGGCAAAACACTTTCTATTTCCTAGAACTGAGTTTAAAAGAAAGCCCTGGATAGAATGGCTAAGAATCACTCAGCTAGATGGATTAAGGAGTAATAAGAGGTTCAGCCTGATGGGTGGCAACCTATCTTTTATTGAATAATGGGTCTGCCAGTGAATTTTTAAATGATTTTTCTTCTTGATTTGTCATAGCCCAAAAGAGAAGGACTGCTTCTGCAGTCAAAAAGTAAGAAATCTTACATGTAAACTTTGAAAAGCCTGATAGGAGAGGATGAGGCAGTATTTCTCTGAAAAAGCAGTTTTACAGCCTGAAGTTATTCTTAACTCTGCACTTATCCCTGAGTGCCCAAGTGAGCCTAGTGGCAAGGGCTGCCCTCTTTCATCTGCACTTGGTTTATCAACTTTGTCCCTTTATGGTTTTTATGGTTCATTTCCTGGTTACCTTTGAAATTGATTATTATAATGTGCTTGATGTGAAGATGCCTTTAAAGAAAATCTACAAACTGCTGTGGCTCTAAAATGGGACGGTTGAACATCAGTGCAGGATTTTTTTTTTAATGTAAGCTGCTCACTTTACAAAATGAGATTTGAAAATTTAATTTAATAAATAAATAAGTGATACAGGTCCTCTCTCGGTTGCACCGGCTTCCTGTTGTTTTCCAAGACAGATTCAAATGGCTTGTTTTAACACATGGATCACTTTATGGTTTGGATTTTGCCCACCTAATACAATGACTTTCCCATTATGTCATTAACTGGGAGTTCTATTTAAGGATTTATTGCAAGTGTTGCATAGAAAAGAGAGCTGTCTTGAAGCTTCTAGGATCAGTGCCTGTTCAGTGGTGGCACCACCATTGTAGTATTTGCTCCTCCCAAGACATGGTTTTCATCCTCACTTGCTGATTTTGGGATAACCTTGGAAATCTACTTTTATGAACAATCTTTCCTTTCTTAAACCCTGCATTTTATTTCTATGTTTTATGGATGATACTTGTCATCAAAATTTTTGTGTGGTGATGTTTTTATACGATGTTTACATTTTGATTGATGTTTTATGCTTTATTGATTGATTGAAGTATTGATATTTTATATTATACTGATGTTTTAAGGCTGATGTAACTGCTACTAATGCTATTTCAGTGCTGTATGCTGTATGTAAACCACCTGGGTCTGGTGTATCAGAATGAGGGTATAAGTTTGACAATCAATAAAGAGAACCGTAGGGTCTTTCAATGTAATCCATATATTATACAGGAAGGTTAGCTTAGGAGATTTTGCTAACTCAGGCAAAAGTGAAGTGGCTTCCTTTGCAAAGGTCACATATATAAGCTGAGTGGCTTGGCACCCAAATCATACTCCTGCATTGGCAATAGTATAGTCCTCTGACATCTGCTAAAGTAGTGCCCTGAGTCCAGTGTCTATAAGCCATGGTGTAGAGCCCGCTCAGCTCTGCCTTTAGATACAAGGAATAGCCAGTCAGTTCAGGAAGGTTGGTGTACTGCTCACTGAAATCTCATTTTATTTGACCTAATGATAGAGTGGGAAAGCAAAAGGCATGGCCTTGCCTTTTGTCTTTACTAAGCAGCAAGGAAATTCTTATAGAAATCATAGGATATTACCAACTAGCAGAAAGAAGGATTGGGTCAGACAGGATAGAAACTCAAATACTTATCAGTGGCTAAAGTTTACTACATGGGCATGCTATAGTTTGAAACTTCTGTTTGGTTACAAAACTAATAAATAACTGAGCCTCTCCATCTGGCTGGTTTCCATTCATCGGTTGAAGTTAATCTTCAGTTTGAGATTAGCGAAGTTTTCTTTCAGACATCTCTTAGGGGGCTGTCCTTAGCTCCTTTTTTTGGATCAAAGCAATAATTTTGGTAAATTTTTAAAAAGAATAAATAAGAAGAACAATGCCAATCTCTTGTAATAAGACTTTATCTGCCAATAATTCATTGCTTGAAAGGATAGCATTGAAGAGAGGTTTGATCAGTGCTAATTATGTGGAAATGCTTGCAGATTTGCATGGATATTCTCAGAAATATGGTGTTTCTCAGAACCCCATAGATTTACCCATCTTTGTGAAAAATGTTTTGTAGATCATTACAAGATCAGTGTCATTTCCACATTTTCCAGGACAGCTTTTTTTTTACTCAGTTTTGACTTGAAAATATTGGAATTTGCTTTATTCTTTCAATCTGGTTGAATCTGGTTGAATTTTAAGTTTTGCAGAAATAAAACACAAGAAGGACAAACAAGATCTATCACAACACTGTAGTTGTGGTCAATAGGACAATAATAGTCCTATTATTTCTTACAGCCAGGTAGAATTGCTCTCTTCCTCAATATTCTGTTCCACTCCCCATCCAACCCAATTTTTGGTACCCCCAATTAAGAGCTTGAACATATTTGGTGTCCCTGCACACATACTACTCAGTTTGGGGGATAGGAACAAAAGCCAACTGTGGCTTTTGTTCCTAAGTAAAATTGTACTTCTGAAAAGATTGGACTTTTCCTACTTCCACAGATACTTACTTCTAATGTATGGGTACTTTTGTCTTGCCTATAGAAACACTTGTTTTGGCTGTGTCAGCATTGACACTCACACCAGAACATTGGAAACAGAAGGAATTGTTATGTAGCCATCTGTTTCCTGCAAAATACCCATTGGTAAACAAAGGTAATCAGGATGAGACCATACGTCACCTCCCCTCTGCAGAATTATTGCCAGCTTCTTGAAGTCAAATCTATTCATATGCATTCCAATTTCTCTCTCTCTTTTAAAATTACTAGCTGGATGGGTTATCGCTATTACCACTAGGGGGCATATTACAGCTTGCATAGCATGTGGCAGCCTAACTGTAAGTTAACAAGAGTAACATAACCTTTCCATTTTTTTTTCTTTTCTCCTTTTATTGTATGGGATCATCTCTGGACACCGCTTGTACTTTGATCGCTCCAAAGTTTGGCATCATTCCTACAAAAGGAGAGAAATCGCGAGTGAGAGAAAAGAGGTCTTTGTTCTCCACAGCTGCTGTCATTCTGTAGAAAAATCTCAGCACAGGTATTAAACACTCATTATTGATCGGTCAGCCGGTGGTCCAGTTTTATCTTCTTATACCTGTTGGAGTGAGGTTATTTGCACTACAAATAATTTAGTTCCTGAGGTCTTGCTAAAGTTAAAAGCACAGGGTAGGCTGGAACGCTGATGAAAAAATGTTGGAGGACCTGCAATGATGGCTCCTATCCAATAAAGCAAGCCCGTACTCCCAGTGGCAGGCTGTTAATGCAATTCCACAGGCTGCATCAATAGCACCATGTTCCTGAATAGTCATATTTTCATGTAAAGCAGGGTCTGTACGAGATGACCATACTCCCGGGGCAAGCAATGATGCAATTACTTGAAACACTACTGGACAAGACTTCACGATTCTGTTGCGGCCAAGTTCTTTCTTTCTTTCTTTCTTTCTTTTTTAAAACATCACTGCACACATTATCTCTGTGCTTTTCTTATAATAATATTCTGCTGTCCCTATGGTGCATGCCAAAACTTACGAATTCCTCCATGCCAGGTTGTTAATATAGCACTGTACTATCACAACTTGGACACACATCCACTCCTTTGAGATAATGGTAATAGTAATGGCCATGGCCCTGTATAGGTATACCACTTTTCCCAGTGTGGAGTCCTTCAGTTATGTTGGGACTATGTTCCAGACTAGCTATTGGTCATGCCGCTTAGAATTGCTGGTCCCAAACAGCTGGAAAACATCAGATTAGAGAAGACTGACATATACTTCACAGTAATAGCCTTGTGTGTGTTCTTACCATATTTCTAATTAATGTCAATATTTTTTCCATTGGCAAGCAGGGTGGTTTTTTTATATGCCCCTTTCTGAGGGCTTTCCTCCATTTGCACTTAATCATAGAAGAAGTATTCCCTGGTTATATCTCTTTTCTTCTATGTCCTGTGATATCATCTTCATTACATGTGAGAGATAGACTAAAGTCATCGTTTAGTTGTACCAGTGTAGATATTGTACCACTTCAGTTAACATCCATCAACACCTGCAGGTTGTGTTAATTCTGTTATGCTTCACTGTTCGTTACAGCAGAGGAAGTTGGGTGAATAGCAGCCAGTGGGATCACAAACATGTTTACTGACCATTGCAGGCTGATGTGGGCACTCCTATTCCTTTGAGGCCCTGCTAATATTGTGTCCCCACATTCTGCCATTATCATTGTTAAGGGCTGGATACAGTGACACATTAAGCCACAACTAACCCGGGCATGAAACAGTGTGAAGTGCCTAACCAGCCTAACCAGCTGAAATAGTGTAACATTGGAATGCGAGGACCTAATTACAGGTAGTCCTCGACTTACGACCACAATTGAGCCCAAAATTTATGTTGCTAACTGAGAAATTTGTTAAGTGATTCCCACCCACCCCCCAGTTTTATGACTTTTCTGGCCACATTTGTTAAGTGAATCACTGCAGTTGTTAGTAAATTAGTAACACGGTTGTTAAGTAAATCTGGCTTCCCCATTGACTTTGCTTGTCAGAAGGTTGCAAAAGGGGATCACGTGACCTCAGGACACTGCAACCGTCATAAATATGAACCAGCTGTCAAGCATCCGAATGTAAATCACATGATCATGGGGATGCTGCAACGAAAGGTCATAAGTGTGAAAAACTGTCATAAGTCACTTTTTTCAATGTCATTGTAACTTTGAACAGTCACTAAACAAACTGTTGTAAGTTGAGGACTTATCTATACTTTCTCTCCACTCACTCCCCAATCAAAAGGGAGGAATCTGGAGGTTGGCATTTGTTGCATAGGTAGAGAAAAGAGAGGGAAAGAACTCCAAAGCAAAGGTCTTGCTTGAGACTGTGCTCCCTCCAGTCTGATATATTTTGTTTTGTTTTATTTTATTCATCTTGGGTTATGTCAGAATGAGATACAGAAGAAGAAGAAGCATTGGGTGGAGCCTTGAGCTGGCAGGCAGTCTTGCAGCCATTTCTGCTGTAATGCAGAGATTGACATATTGAGCTGTTTTTGAGTGAGCGGCCATAAAAAGAAAATGACAGAATGAATAGCAATAGTACTTAGACTTATATACCGCTTTATAGTACTTTACAGCCCTCTCTAAGCGGTTCACAGAGTCAGCATATTGCACCCAACAATCTGGGTCCTCATTTTACCCACCTCAGAAGGATGGAAGGCTGAGTCAACCTTGAGCCGGTGAGATTTGAACTGCTGAACTGCAGCTAGCAGTCAGCTGAAGTAGCCTGCAGTACTGCACTCTAACCACTGCGCCACCTCGGCGAATGAATAGTTGTATGTTTTTCTGCTGGTTGGCAATATGCAGAACGAGGAGGACAGCAAAACCACAGGAACCAGTCACTTTCAAGAAGAGATTCAACCTGGAAATAAGGAGAATTTTTCTGACAGTGAGAGCAATCAACCAACGGAACGGAAGTTGCCTTCAGAAGTTGTGGGAGCTTCATCACTGGAGGCTTTCAAGAAGAGACCGGACTGCCATCTGTCAGAAATGGTGTAGGGTCTCCTGCTTGGGCGGGGGTGGGGTGGAGTTGGACTAGATGACTTACAAGGTCCCTTCCAACTCTGTTAATCTATATCTGTATCTGTATGCTACACAAGCATGATTAGAGAGCACTATTCGACACTGAATTCGAACAAAGATTATTTCATGTCTAGGATGATTTTCTGCTGACCGAACGAAGAGTGGATAGCACTTTAATTCAGCAAGTGAGGAAAAGTCCTGGATTAGCTTCTACGTTTGACTGTGACATGCATTTATGATAGCACTGGGATTCATTGGAACCTCCCATATACAAAAGTACCATCAAGAGACATCATTATGCTGTTAATTGTGTTCAAGCCATCATGGAAAAAGGAAATGGCAAACCATTTCCATGCTGTTGCCAAGAAATGCATGGATATGCCCATAGAGTCTCCAGAAGAGGAGGTATTCTCAAGGAAGACTTTATCTTGCAAAGGCTTCCTGGTTGCATCCTTTCTCTCAGCACCCTAAACTGCTAATAACCTAAAACACAATTCTTTCCACGTCTATTTACATCAGTTGATGTTTATTTATATTTATAACACTTCTACCTCTGCCCTAGCAAATCTCTTTGTGGTCCCTTGCCCACTATTATAACAATTTCACACATTCCTTTTTCTGACAGAGAGCTGAATCATTTTTCTGGGAAATGAATACACACCAAAACATAAGAATGGTTTTCTAAACATCTCCATTTGCAGGGTTTCCTAGATTTCTGATGTCACTGAATAAGCTGTTCTGCTTGCTGCACCCAGATGTTATGAATATTCTGCATAATAATCCTGTTAAATTGTTAAGAATAGTAGGATTCTCCATATGAGCATGTGGAGAGAGATATACTAAGGTTATAATAAGACCATAGCTAATACAAATGTATTACAATTTCAGAACATCTGATCATCTGATAGAAAATAATAAATACTAATAAGAACATAATTCAATCTTTCTGAATCTAATTCATTGGAACTACCTTGCCGGAAAATTGTTATAGCAAATATCTAGATATTCCTGGCCATTTCATGAAGACTACCTTTCTTCATGAAAAGAGAAGTTGTTCAATTGATGCGGTGTCCAGGAATGGTACCGTATTACTTTCATGAAATTTATTGAAATGATGTCTAGTTACTTAATAAAATATGTTATATTAAGTGGCTTCATCGTATCATGAAATTGACAGACTTCTTTTAACTCCATTTAAAGTGGTTTACATACTACAATGAAAACATTGGCTTGATTTACTATTTAGCATTGTGTGAATCCAGAAGTTTGTGGTTTGTGAATCATGTTTATTGCATAGTGTGTACTGTAGTGCAAACAAAGCCAGTTGTGATTTATTTTAGAAAGTATGGATAAATAACATGGTTTAGCATATTTTTGTGAACCGAGTCAAAATCTGCAGCATATCAAATACAAGGATTACTACCTTAAGTATAGAAAAGGACACTATACAAATGAATAGTTCCCCATCCACTTATTTACTTGACAAATATATTAAAATACAGTTAATGGACTAATTGCAGATAGGGTTAATTATTTCCAAGCATCCATTAAATCTGAAACTATATCACTTGTGTCAATTTATGTCAATGGGTAAAATTGTATAGAAATGGACACAAATCATATGTCAGGCCTGGAAGCCATCTTTTACCCTGACATCATATAAGTTACATCATTTGCAAATGACATCATTATGCAAGTGGATTAATTTGCATTAACAATAACATTATATAAATGTTGTAAACTGTCATGGAAGTTGCAAAATTAAGACATAATTGATATATATTTAATTGCCAGGCTAGAATATTTCAGATGCAGTCTGCAATTTGGAGGTATGTCTAGATAGAAATTTGTCCATTGCAACTAAAATCTGCTGAATGGGAGTCACTGTATTAACTTAGGTCAGATCAACTGGTCCATCTAGCCCAGCTTCCTGTTCCCACCAACCAGATATTTGTTGGGTCCTTCAGCAAGTTGTATTGACAGTAGTCTCCTCCTGTTACTTAAAATAAGTAGCCATCATGGTTGGTACCCATTGATAGTCTTAACTGTCAAGTGCTATCTAATGTAAAGCTAAACAGGCTGATATCTATCATTAAGTCCTGTGTTTAATTATATGCTATGTTCAGAAGTCCCTCTTTTTATCTGTTTTTAAATTTAATTATGAAGATTTCAGGATCTAGCATTATAAGAGGGAACAATTATTTTTTCAAAAAAAACCTATCCCCCCCCCAATGTAATATTTCCTCTCCCCTTATTGCATTGTTATTTTCTCATCTTCCAGTGCAGTGACCAGAACATTATTCTAAGCTAAGTTCATATGATAGATTTGTGGAGAGTCTTTATGATATTGACATTTTTATTTTCAAGGCTGTTCCTAATGATCCCCAGTTTGGAATCTGACTTTTTTTTTTACTATAGTAAACTCAGTCAATACCTTTCATTGAACCAGCTGCATGGCATAATCTATGATTAGTGACAACGGTGATGCAACTCCCTTTCTCTAAGCAGGAAAGAAATTAGAGGAAGCTAAAGCAAATTCCTTGGCTCCGAATAGGATTTTGGTGAGTGTGCATTTTTAGAGATGTTTAACCTTCTAGGATACATTGGTACTCTTCTTTTTACTTGAGAGATTGAAACTGAAAAATAAAGTTTATCTAAGGCTGCCTAGCAGAGGGGAAACATGACCTTTGCGAAGCAGAAACCTAAAGTAGTTTTTTTTTTTTTTAAAAAAAACAAAAACCCTCCTCCTGCTCCCAGGTATATGCCTTGAACCTCACACTTGCCCCATTATCCACAGCTGGATGTGGAGCAACCCCCATACAAAGGACGGCAAATGGGTGTTGCTTTTCGAGAAAAATGTGCGCTTCATTATCAGATAGCTGAATGTGGAGTCCTCAGTCAGAGCCAGTAAATAAAGCGTGGAAGGTACAGAAGCAGCAATGGAGGAGATTTCAGCACGGTCTGGCTCCCACATGTGCTGAGATTGTTAGAATGATTTATAGGAAAGAATGCCACTCTCTCCCTGCCTCCCCCCCCCCCCCCCTTTGGCTTTATAATAATACATTAGGCTTTTAACCTTTGACCAAAAGAGGTGGAAAGGAAGATTCAGAAAACTGAGGGGTTAAGCCAGGCTTTGGAATGCAAGAGTTTAGAGAGAGGCGTCGGCTGCCTTGAGGTCACCTGTGAGGGATTAGCCAGGACTTGCAGACAGTTGTTGTTTGAGGACTGTCTGAGGCCTTAGAAAGGGGGTAGTGGGGGGATGGAGAAGGGAGGGGAAGAATAGCCCGGTGGGAGGGATCTTCCTGTCCTGCTGGGATTATACAACTATCAGATGCATTTGTGAAAGCTGAACTGTAAACTCTCTGTCTTTTTTGTTAAGGAAATAAATCCATCACCAGCTTCAGGGAGAAAGCAGAGAAGAAGAAAAAAATGAAGCGCTCTTCTCAGCATGTTTCAAGGCAAAGGTGGAAGTGACCCGGCAGGGATAGTGCCTTGCACATGCTGGCTAACTCTTTAGACACGGAGGAAGCCTTTGTGGTCCCAGGCAGTGGGGATCCCTTGTCTTCTCCGGATGAAACTGGCCAAGCAGGATTGCCCGACCCCCTCCTTCTCTGGAGGGGCTTTCTGTAGGAGAGACAAGGATTACTCAAAGGCTGGGAGGAAGAGGGGGTCCAGAAAGGCCATTTTCTCTAGCGGGAGGGAGAAGCTTCTTTCTGGCACACTTCAGATCTTCTCAAATGGTGCTTGGGGCATCCCAGAGGAAGTGGGGCTCATGCTCTAAAACACAGCCCAAAGGAAGCCCACTAGAGCTCCATTATCCCTTCCTTTAACTAAGAGGCTCTGGGACTGTCTTCTAAACACCTCGTTTAAAGTGATGAGAACAAAAATAAGGCATGTGTTAGACGTACCAAAGGAGGGTTTATGTCTTTTCTTACTTTTTTGAGTAGCACCATGTTGTATTTCCCTTTCTTTTGTCTTTTTTTTTAGTCAGGAGGGTGAGGGAAGAAGCATAGGCTTAGAGTGGTTTATCCCCTCCGAATCTATAAAAACCTGCAACCGTTATTCCCTCTGGCAATTTCCCTTTTGGATTATTGCAATGTATAATTGGTAAAGTTGCCTTTGCAAATGGTCTGGAAACTTCAGTGTGTTCTGACCCAAGGAGTTAGACTCTCACTGAGATTGGCTGAACCTCCATTGCTAGTTCTTTGCCATCTGCACTGAATATCGGTCCGTTCAGAGACCCAATTCAGAATCCTGATTTTGACTTCTAAAGCCCACAACAATTAGGACCAGGGAACCTGAAGGAGAACCTTCTTCCTATGTACCTACCTGGATCTTAAGATCATCAAATAACGCCCTCCTCCAGATTCCCTCACTGAGGGAGGTGAGATGCGCCTTTCAAGGTGGAGAACTTTTTCTATGGTGCAGCACATTTATGGAACACCCTCCCCCGAGAAGTTCAACTGGTGCCCACATCATTTTGGTAACAGATAAAGTCCTTTCCATTTTCCTAGGCTTTTAAACTGGCCTTTAATTGTATTTTAATATATAATGTTTTAGTTTGTAAATGTGTGCCTTGTGGTTGCCTAGCATATATAGTGTTTTTAGTTTGTATTTTTTAAATTGTACGCATTTTATTGTATTTGTATGTGTTTGATTGTAAGCTACTTTGGCTATTGCATATAAGGAGTCCCTGCGGATTTTAGTCTACTAGTTGTTGCTGACTAGGGGCGATGCTCATCTCCATTTCAAGGACCATTGAGCCAGTGCTGTCCAAAGACATTTCCATGGTCATGTGGACAGTATGATGTCATGGAGTGCTATTACATTTTCACCAAAGTGGTACCTATTTATCTACTTGCATTTGCATGGTTTCAAACTGCTAGTTTGGCAGGAGCTAAGGTAAGGACGGACTTTCCAACCGACAAGCCCACCATCTTAACCACTGAGCCATCATGCCTATTTAGCTAAATAAACAATAAATAAAGATATCTCAAGTCATATATGTGAAATAATAATAGAAAAAGTACACATACCACAAAAGACCAATGGAGATTGTTCTTCAGAGCCTCTTAATAACTACAGAGTTGACTTCTTAATGACTGCAAGGTTAGGCTCTGTTCCATTTATCTTAGAACAGAGTAATACAGCTCTAAAAAGTTAGGGTTAGGTTTCTGCTTTCATTGATGTATCATACAGTCATCTTAATGTAGATTGGAGTCAGAGAAGTTAGTATTCTGATTATATGCCTATGCAGAGACATTTGCAGGGGTTTAATAATGTCAAAATGACAGGCACACAGATCAATCTTCCTTTGAATGTGCGTTTCAGGCATTGCTTCTGTGTAAAGATAGGTGGGCTTCAATTGTCCTGGTTGTGCCTGCCATTTTGAAGCTGTGGGCCCCTCTGTGGATACCCCTGTGCCTATGAATACCGTCTGAAGGAACTTTCTGTGTCATGCATCCATAGAGTTAAAATTCCTCTCCATGTTCTAATATAGTTCTGAAAACCAGTTATTCTGGAAAGTTAGGTCTTCCAAAGTTATTAGTTCATTACTGTAACTGAGTCTATCCATCTGGCTGTTGATCTTCCTCTTTTCCTCTTTCCTTCCATTTTTTCCAGCATTATGGATTTCTCAAGCGAGGTCTTTAATGTGTCCAAAATATGATCATTAGTAATTGTGCCTCAAATGAGAAATCTGGATTGATTTCTTTTATGATCCATGTGTTTGGTTTTTTTGGCTATCCAAGCTTTCTCAGATATCTTTTCCAACAGGAGATCTCAAACTCAATACTCTTTCTATACTTCTTTCTTCAAAGTCCAACTTTCACTTTCTGAGTGTCATAGAGAAAACCATGGCCTGCATGATTCTGATCTTTCTTTGCAGAGATATATAATTTAGAAGAGAGGAATTATAAATCATTGTAAATCTAGAATGATTAATTTTTAGCAGCAACTAAGTCATTTTAACTAAATATAGCACAGTTTGGCTAAATGTGTTCATAATCATTCAGGAACTCTTATCAGATATGCAGCAGCCCTACGAAGCAATTAAATTTAAAGGTATTTACTTGACTAAGGATGAGTTCATACATGCTGCTTATTTACTGGGATCCGTTATAATCTTCCGAAGTGTTTAATAATAAGTAGGCTTACCTATACTTGTGCTGCAAAGATCTAGAGGACTCCTACATAGTAGAGTTGCATTTTGAGGAAAACCTTCTTTTCCAGGGGATTGTGAAGGATAGAAATGGCTTCTTTACAGGCTTGCTTCTTGTTTGTTTTTATATATTTGCTACCATCTAGTGGTCATCTGGATTTTTGTAATTTAGACATGGCATGCAGGGGTGGGTTCTGGTTTACCTCGCTGCCGGTTCGCTTCCTCACGCACCGCGTAGGCGCGGGTGCGGATGCTGATTCGCAGTGCTAAAAACCCAACTTCTGCGCATGCGCAGAAGCAAAAAACAAGATGGTGGCACCTATGGCGCCGCCGAGAGAGCCGGTTCGGGGGCGTGTCCAGCTGGTCATCGCTGCCGGTTCAGTGAGCGGGGGAAAATTCCCGCTACCAGTTCTATAGAGCCGGTCCGAACCAGCAGGAACCCACCTCTGATGGCATAATAATAGCAGCCACGGATTGGGAACCAAGGAGGATTATCTTTTACATTTTCTACTTTGTTTTGTTCCCTGATCCAGATTGTCACACTTATAAAGAATATTGGCCATCTTTTTTTTCTTTTTTGTAATGTCAAGTATCCCTTTTTTATAATCTGGTAGAAGCAGGTTTGAAGCAATTGATGGACGCTTCCACCGTCCCCTCTCTTTCTGATAGTCTAAGTCTATGTTTCTCTGTTGCACTGCAGGCTATCATAGATGGATAAAAGACACACACCTTTATTTTGAAATTGTGATGAAGAGCTCATGAATTTAGTCCAAGGGCTACTTATAGTTCCTGGTATAATGCCAGTAAGCTTTTGCTCCATAAAGTAAATAGGCACTCCAGGGCAAGAACAATTTTAAGAGAAATTTAACAGCATGAGAGAAAGTTCCTTTCATGTTAATTGGGATTGACTGCTATTAATATTTTTTGAAAAGAAATCCACAGAAGATCCTGAATGCTGATGTCCTGCATAACGTCTGGCCTGGCCTGTAACTGTAATATTTATACGTGTAAAATACTGCAGACTAAACACAGATAGCCTTTATTTTATTATTTGATATTACTTAACTACTTTTCGGCAGAATCACATGTGAAAAATCACTAAATCTAAATTTTCCTCTGCAGTGTTATCAACTGGGGGGAGAGAAGAAGGGAGGGGAAAAAGAAAAATTATGAATTTGTACTTATAACTTCAAGGGGAAAAAAAGTAGGTGAAAGTTTTCATGCTAATGGAGCTACATTGCTTTAAAGGGCACAATGCCTAATCCAAAAAGATCAAGACATAGGAGATGACACGTTTTATGAAATAAAGTTGAGGTAGATGATATCATTAGAAGAACCTTGAATATTGTTGGGTTTTTTGTCCAATTTATCATAGAAAAACAAAAATATTGGTCTCTGTTTGGTAGAAACCTTTTGGCAGGCTAAAGATTGCTTCCAATGATGTAAAAAAAAAAAAGATTTCTGATAAATATTTTGACAATCCATACAAAGAATGTGAATCTTGTTGCAAGTTATTCTGAAATGGTTCCATTCTGAAGTGGAACTTACAGATGAAGACCAGGGGTGGGTTCTACTTACCTTCCCTACCGGTTCGCATCGCTTCACTCGTGCGCGCGCCCCCATCACGTCACGCAAATGACCCTCTGCGCATGCGCAGAAGCCTCTGCGCATGCGCAGAGGGTTCTTTGCAAGCTGCTTTCAAGGAGCGGTGACCGGAGAACCGGTTCGTGGGAGTGGCTGGCCAGCCATCGCTGCCGGTTCAGCAAGCGGGGGCTAATTTCCACCACCGGTACAGGAGAACCGGTCCAAACCGGCAGCAGCCCACCACTGATCTGGACCGCAAATCCCAGTTAATATGGGAAGGCAGCAAAGAGATACAAAATCTCTTTTATCTGTCCTGCCTTCTTTGCTGCTAAGTGGCTATCTGGATTTTTGTAATCCAGATCTGATAAAACAGATTTTATTTCTTTTTCATTTTTAACATTTTATTGTACTTATACCCTGACTTTTGTTAAGAAGTTGGCATATCTGGGGCTGCTTCTTAGTTTTATCCAGAACAACAACTAGATGGGGTAGGTTGGGCTAGAGAAGGACTAGCTCAAAGTCACCCAGAGCAGGGGTCTCCAACCTTGGCAACTTTAAGCCTGGCGGACTTCAACTTCTGGGAGTTGAAGTCCGCTAGGCTTAGAGTTGCCAAGGTTGGAGACCCCTGATCCAGAGAGCTTTGGTGACTCAAAATGGCCCTGAACTTAGTTTCCCCCAAACCATCCTGGTACATTTTCAGAGCATCTGTGGGAGGAAATGATATTATTTATATCTTTGTCCTGATCCAGTAAGCTAGATATTATGTTCTTTTATTCGTGGATTGATTACAGATAGTTGTCAACTTACAATCATTCATTTAGTGACTGTTTGAAATGACTTATGACCTTTTTTCACACTTACGACCATTGCAGCATCCCCATGGTCATGTGATCTAAATTCAGAGGCTTGGCAGCTGGCTCATACTGTATTTATGATGATTTTAGTGTCCCGGGGTCATGTAATCATCTTTTTTAACCTTCTGACAAGCAAAATCAATGGGAAGCCAGATTCACTTAATCACCGTGTTACTAACTTAACAATTGCAGTGATTCACTTAACAACTGTGGCAAGAAAGGTCATAAAATGGGGCAAAATTCACTTAACAAATGACTCACTCAGCAACATAAATTATGGGCTCAGTTGTGGTCATAAGTTGAAGACTACTTGTATATGCCATCAAGCTGGTATTGATTCTTTTCAATCACATAGATTTTCTCCAGGATGATCTACCTTTACCGGGTCTTTCAGATCTACCGACAGGGCACTCATTGCCACTGTAACAGAGTCCGTCCATCTTGCTGCTGGTCATCCACTTCGTTTTCCTTCCACCTTTCCCAGCATGAGAGCCTTTTCCAGAGAGATAGGTCTTTGCCTAATGTGTTCAAAGTAGGATAGTTTGAGCCTGGTCATTTGTGTCTCAAGTGAAGCTCTGGGTGGATTTATTTGATGATTCATTAGTTTTCTTGGCTGTCCATGGTATTCTCAGGAGTCTTCTCCAACACCAAAGTTCAAAAGCATCAATACTCTTCCCTCTCCTGCTTATTCAAAGTCCATACTGTGTGTTCTTTAGAAAGGCAAAAATATACAGAGGAGTTTTGCTTTGTTGGCTCATCAGTCTATACAAGCAAAAGAGGAATAATCTCTACTGTGTTCCTTTGCCTGGAAAATGTGAAAAATGAATCTATCACAAGTGTTCTCTCAGTGGTCTCTCTTGGCACTCTCTTCCTGGTGGAATAGTAAATAAATCATGCTGCTCTGCTGTATTATTCACTTATTATTTTTGATCAAATGTATTGGAATATTGTTTCGCCTTGAATACTATTTTCTCATCTTTAGCTATAATGTGAAAATAATTGCTTTGGATAATTGATGTGTAATTCCAATGATTAACTCTTATTCCTGCAGGTACGTCCAAACAATGGTTTCCAATGCTACTTACAGAGGTCATTATATTGCTATTCCATCCTTTTCGCCTGCTTTTGGAAATTAAAAAAGGCAAGGAAAAAAAAAACAGGAAAAGGCAGGGGGATTAATACCATCTAGGCCTCTTGTAAAATTATGTCAATAAATTATACATTAAAAGCCTAAATATCCACAATAACAATTCCCTCTCATTTATTCAGACAAAACTAGGACTTTTTAAATGTCCATCTCACATGCATCTGTAGTAGGAAAAGCCCTAAATCCAAAAAAGGTTCTAGTTCTTTCAGTTAAATAGCATCATCTGTTGAAACCCTCAAAGTACCCCTTCTTTATAGAAGCATCTGCCCTGTGGAACGAGGTTTCCCCTGAGATCCAGAGGAGTCTCAAGGAGTTTGAGACCCCACATTTCATTCCACCTGATTTCTCATGCTTGCCGTATTGGTTTTATTGTAATTTATTTGATTTGTGTGAGCCTCTCAGAGTTGTTGGGAGTTGGGTAGCAAATTTAATGATACACATACACACAAACTTATTTAAATGTGGCTTCCATTTAGGAAGCAGAAACGTGATGATGTAATAAAATGAATAGATTTAAAAATGAATAAATTGAGTTTATTACTACAATAATTAAGTATATTTTATTAATTCTATTCTAAGATTATTGTTATTTAGGCCTAGATATTATTATCCACAATCCCGCTGTGGATAAGTCCAATTTATACAACAATGTTTAGATTATTAGAGGAAGTTCCTGTGGAAAAATTCCAGCAACAAAAACTTGCAGACTGTTAGATGAACTTAGATTTGTCCAATAAATACATTATTGCTTCTGAGTTTTCAGGCATGAGGCTATAGTAATTGATCATCCCAAATAACATAAGACCCAGTATGGGAGATTGGAGCAAAACTGGTATGATTCTCTTCATGGCCTAAATTGCAAACAATCAGTTTATAATTTTACAGTTTTTTTAAAAATGCTGTAATCCAACAGGGCAAGACAATTGTATTATGACAATGCAAGGATATTCTACTTAATCTAAAGAATTTCACCCAACTGTTCTTGTATTAGAATTTGTAAATTTTTAATTTAAACCAAAGGGTTCCTTTAAGGAAGAGACAAGTTGTCTTACATTTTCAAGGTGGACAGCTTGTTCAGCGCCTGCAAGTAACATCCTAAATGTGTCATGCTTCAGTGCTTCCTGGCTAATTGACATCTTTTTTTTATTTACACATAATTAATATAATTTGCAAAAGGAAGTGCATGAATATGGTAGATACTGAGCAACAACAGCTGGTGGACGTTGTTGCACTTGTTGGGTGATGCTATGATTTATGCAGATTCTGATGTGAGACTAGAAGTGGCAGTTCTCAGCTGAGAGCTTAATTTACACTTATTAAAATTCAATGACAAAAATATTCACTCACAAATGTAAAGACTGCCAGACAGAATGGTTAGTCTACATGTATGTTCTAAAAATGCATGCAAATCTGGTGAGATCCTAATACCTGTTGCCTTTCTATAGCAAAAAACTAAAAAAAGAAAAAAACAAAAGAAACAAAAGAAAAAACAAAAGCCCAGAGGTCATTCATGGATATAACTTTGAGGCAGTTCAACCAAGTTTAGACATTGCTCTTACTTTTTGCAATTATTCTATCACTTTTCCAAGAGTTGTCATGCATTCAAATATACTAATTGTTCTTATAGCACTAAACTGCATGGCAATTTACTCAGTATAAGTAAAAAAAATTAGAATCTATAATCTACTACTGGAGAGATTGTCTAAGAAAGGGAGTATAGAAGTAAGTAGGGCCACAGATATGGATCATTTCAATAGATGTACAAGTAAAACCAGAATATATACATCTAATAAGTAAATATTAATGATGGCACCTCTTTCCAAATACAATATTCAAGTTCAAAAAATGTGGACAATAAAATGGAATTAAATTGGGAACCATCGAATAAAGCAGAACATGTTCTTTTAACTTCCTTGATTTGTATGGGTGATGTGGGTGGTATATTTTATTAATGTGTGCTAATTGATATTTTTTCTGTTTATTATATTAATTTATATGGTATGTATTTTCATACCATGTTATTTCATTTGAAAGATATAAATGTACTAAATAAATCTGTACAGCATACAGAGTTGTTCTAAGGACTTCATGAACACAGAGAAGCAATACAGGCATTAAGAATCCCAGTGGTTAAAAATCTACCATGTTAATGTATATTAGCATCCAAGATCACGAAATCAATTAACAGGAAAAATAAAAGGAATCTTGTTGCATTCTGCTGCATATAAAAAATAATAATTTGCCTGGTACAACAATACATATTATCCAGCTTGTAGGTGCAGGTCTACTTTTAATTGCATAGAATGTAAATATAGGGCCAGAGTAAATATTAGATATAATTGTGGGATCAGAGTGTATACTTGTAAATGTATACCATTGTGTAATAAAAAAAATACGGGGTGTTCAGCAATTAACAAATAGTCATTTTCCCACTAATAATGTTCAGAATCTTCACCATCAAGTTGTTGCTATTGTGATATAAAGCCTCTTCACATTTTGCACAGTGATAGCTGCCTGTTGATAGATGTTTTAAGTTGGTAATGAATTATCACAAAGAATTAAGTTTGCAGTCATGGACAAAGGATTCGGGGGCTGGATCAATGCTTGGAGGTCATAAGGGCCTGGATGGGGGGGGGGGGGAAACTAGCT
>QLTV01003654.1:7891538-7906719 GCA_003457575.1 Thermophis baileyi
CGTGGGGGGGGGGGGGGAGAAACTAGCTGTGACTCAAAGGCAGAGTCGTGGTAGATCTTTGGCTTTCCAGGGTCAGGATAGTTGACATCTCTGACTCTGGAAAGGGTAACAGTCTCCTGGATGGATCTGATACACAATTTGGAAGTCCTTTTGGATTCACAGTTCATGCTAGATGAGCAGATGACAGCCGTGGTGGTGGGCATTTGCACAAATTCAACTTGTGTGCCAATTGTACACATTTCTGGATTGGGAAACCTGACTCACAGTCAGTCACTCATGCCTTAGTCACCTTCTGTTTGGAATACTGCAACACACTCTATATAGGGCTGCCCTTAAGGCCTTCTGGAAACCACAGCTGTCCAAAATGCAGTAGCATACAAAGTTTTGGGTCCCATGATTCAGCCAAGATATACTACTACTGCATGAACTGCAGCAGCTCCTAGTTGCTTTCCAAATTCAATTCAAGGTGATGGTCATTACCTGTAAAGCCCTCCATGGCACAGGGGCAGGTTATTTGTGGTTCTCCCTGAGGGCACCTGCCCTTCCTACTAGATTAGATAGGGGACATGCTCCAGATCCCCTCCTTTAAATGTTTTCACCTGATGAGAGACCTTGGAGGCACATCTTGGTGGCTGCCCTAGACCTGTGGAGTAGCCTCCCAGCTGAGATCTGATCCCTACCCTTTTTGCCTTTGGAAAACCACAAAGACCCCCCTCTTCCCCTAAAGCAACGGGCTAGGATAAGGGTTGAGCTATGTTAGGTCTGGCCCCTGGTGTGGGGGGGGCTATTTTTGTGTATTTATGTTTTTATGGATTGTTATGAACCATCTAGAATCATTATATGAGATAGGTGGCCATATAAATCCTGTAAATAAATCTCGTTCGTATCCTTCATATCTCATATTATTTGAAGTCAGACAGGTGAAATGTTAAAAAAGTAACTTATGATATAATCTTGCCTCAGAAGCTCACTTGACAGGAATTGAACAAGACATTCTCTCTGTCTTTTTTTTTTTTTGCCAAGGCTTTTAAGTACTTTACTTTGAAGGTAGCTTTATTTTTCATAGTTGTTTTGTGTGTTAGATGCAGTTTTATTTTATTTGTTTTATGATTACATTACTTAGAATGCCATCCTTGGATTTTTTTTTTTTTTTGAAATGACAGTTTCTTAATTTATCAAGTCAATAAAATATACCTAAAATATTTTGCTGGTGCTTTGGAGTCTGCATTCAAGATTAGCTTACATACATTATATAAGAAAGAAATCTTATCTCTCCCCTCTGAAGTCATGGCCCTTCTTTTGTATTGTCCTTCACTGTGGTCACCAGCAAACCTTTCACATCCATTTTGATTACTATGGCTTGCAATCCAGTATAGTTCAGCTAAACATAACCATAGTTTGGATTGCAAAGATGATTTGTTGCAACAAAACATAATTAAGGTTAATCACAGTTTTAAAAGTAATTAAATTTTGTGGTTATACTCATTTAGCTCCTGTTTTATGATTTGCTGCTGGCTTCCATGACGAGCTGCTGATTTATGGAGGATTACTTTTGCAACCAGCAGTGGAATAGTCATGCAAATTATTGCCAATTAGAAGCAGTTTTCTGGCCAGGCAAAGTATCCCTTTTATCATTGCCAGGTTCTTGTTAGCTGGTGATGGACATGAAAATAAAACAGGACAACAAGTAACATGTAAGAAAACCGACTTGCACTTGGAGAAACAGAAACAATGAATAGTGATAAATCTAAAGCCGAGCCAAGAAGGAACAATGATTTATTAAAAGTATGCTTTTGCCCCCACTTCCAATATCTTGCTGCCTCTTATTTCAAAGGTAGACAAACACAGCACTGTTCTGTAGGGTGCTGCTTGCTTTAAATCTCCCTGTCTTCAAGTTCTTGTAATGTGAGTCGGCAGTACAGAATCTAACCCATTCTGAAAACCTATGTGTGGGGTAGAAAGGGAAAACCTTGCCATATTCTGGATTTCTGTTTATATTTGTTGGGCTGAATCTGCAAACTGATGTCAAAAGATGGCTAAATGAATTTGTGGTTGGGAAAATGAGAAACCAAGTGAAACAGAAATTGGCAGATACATCTAGTCCCATGCAAGGGCTCTAGGCATAAGAACACTGAGAATTAACATAGGATAGTGATGTCATAAAAACAGTGCACTTAGGAAAACATGGATGTTTCCTTAAAGACCTGGAGGGTTTTATGGGCAACTCTGCAACATGGATTATCAGTTTATAAGACCAAAACTAAAAATGGAAAGAGGCAACAGAGGCAAAATGCAGTTGAAACAGAAAATAGAAGCAGAGGTACATTGTGACGTGTTCTGCAGAATGTGGAGGTTTCACTCATTGTTTTTCTGTATACATGTTTTACAAGGGAATCTTCAGGAGAAATTTAATAAATTGTTCTAAAGAAACTGAGGCACTCTGGGTAGAAGGTTGGAGAAAAAAAGTCTAGATATTAAACATTTTTGTATGAGTGAGATGTAAGTTAATTTTTCACTTCACTGCTTTTCTATGCCAACTTTTTGAACCCAATCCATGATACTTCACTTTGGGCTTTGACCATAGGAAAAATACTTCCTGCTATTAGAGCTAATTTGCCCTGAAATTCCTTGTAATACATGACTGCAAAGAACATTGCATTTACTCACAAATAATTACCATTCTTTTTAAGAACAACTGGTTGGTGCAGCTTCTCACAGAACTGAACTGAGGCAGACATTCTGCTGGAAATGTATTGCTTACTATCTTCTTACCATACAGCTGCACCCTATCATCTAGCTGTACACACCTATTGTAAAGGAAGAATGGTGAACATGAGAAAAATCAGCAAGCACTCTGTAAAACTGCAGAGGGAGAGGTGAGAACTTTCCACTGTTTAACCTTGGAAATAGTTTCATCAGGATGGGAGCCTCACCTTCAAGGCTTCTGGCCTCCTCATAAAAGCCATTTTCTGTAAACTGCCCTTCCATTTAGCCTGTGGTTCTGCTGTTCCTTGTTTATTTGGTTTTTACTCAAACATGGCAGCTTGAAAGCCTGGGTCTCCCAAGTAATTTATCTCCCTGTGTCAAATTCAAGTCAAATAAGACATGTTCAAAGTTTCAAGTATATTTGCAAACTGAAGAATACCTTAGAATTTCTAGGCATATACCAAAGGCCCCTATGTAATTTCCCAGTCTCTCTCTCTCTCTCTTGGTGTGTGTTTATCTAAGTATTGGTACTGCTTTCCTATTTGAAAAATTCAGAAAATAGCACATTTTGTTTAAAATAATTGCAAACATTGGGAATTCCTTGATTCAATCCACAAAATAAAGTGTAATTTTATCCTTCCCCCCCCCTCTCAATCTGCAATCTATGAAATAATGGGTCTGGTCGTCAAAAGATGAAAGTGAAGGAATAAAAAAAAGTAAAGCTAAAATCTGTGTAGGATTTACAGTCCAGGAGACAGGGCATAAAAGAAAACAGCAATGGAGAGGATGAGGAAAAATGTAAATGGCAATTATTAGTTTCTAAATTACGAAGTTCAGAGTACAGCAGGTATTCAGTAGATCATAGAGTTTGATCTAAACACAATAGAAGATCAATTCTTTTCTCTTTTATGCTTAAATTATGGCAGATGGCAAATAGAGAGAGGGAAACAACAACTACTAAAAGCAAGCAAGTTCTGAAAAATGGCCCCAAATCTCACTACTCAAATTCTGATATTTTGTTGTTGAATTTCAGTAGCAGAATTTCATGGGATGTCCATGCAGACTTTATACTTGAATCGGGCATTCTTTAAGTCTGGGCATACCATTCAGACATCCACTTTTACCTTCAGGTATTTTCTTCTATTTCTACCCACCCCTCATGATCAAAATTTCAGCTGGCTGTATGGAAGAGATACTTCTACTTTTTACACCTCAAGATGTGACATCTTGTATTAATGGTGAGGTCAGGTGAAACCTTGTAAGGTACTCCAGGCAAAGCACCCCCTGATATGCTGTTTAAACTTTATTGAAGAGTTACATTAACAGAATATTGCAAGTCTAAAAGTACATCCCCCCTCCCATCACCTTTACAGCCCACGAAACAAGAGACTGTTGAGATTTTTGGCCATGTTCACATTATTGCTGCTGGTTAAACTACCTCTTATCCAATTGCTCCCTTAGCTGTGGCTCTTTTCCGGGTCTCCCAAAATCACTGCCACAAACATTACAACAGTGAGAAGTTGATGGTAGAATTAAGAAGATAGCAACAACAGGACATAAAGCAACAATGACCTTCTTGCATCTAACTGCAATAGGATCTGCATTTTCTTCCTTGGTATGTAGTATTGTTCCACTGAGTTGTAGTAGAAATGGGATAAGATGTACCCATGCACCACCACCTTTAAGTAGGCATTCCTTTGGTTTACTTAACAACCTTATCTTTTTTCCTATATTTACTCAAAGGTTAAAGACCAAGTCCTTGGTAACATTTTTTTTCTTTCTACCTATCAAAGGGTTAATATCACTCCCTTTCTTCTTCTTCTTCAGATCCTGATACAGTTAATTGGAGCTTCCTGAAAGCCTGCATTAACAGAGGAAGCACTAAGAAGACATCTTGGCAGAAAAATATCATTATCAGTTTTGAGTTGCAGCCCCAAATCCTCTTGTGGTCAAAACACAATTCTTTTAACTAAACAATCAAGGATTTGAACACGTGTTGCTGCCATGAATTATCAGGACTAAGGAGGGGCTTCCCCTTTGCAGTGTCAGAAAATGTTAACAGTCTGCATTTTGGTTATCCAAAAGAAACAAACTGAAAATGTTGGTGGGGGAGAGGCACAGAAACTGAGAAGTTCTCCTGCAAAAATCCCTTTTGAATTCTATGTCCATTCCCCCCCCCCCCAACAGTGGGGCTTACATGGATGAAATCCCTAGTGGAATGTCTGATGGCAGAACTCATTGGAATGGAGAGGTCATTATTTAATACCAGACATACAAGCAAGAGATAGTAATATCAATTCGGATATTTTCATGGTTTCATTCTCTAGAATAAGATATATAGTTGACTGCAAAGCATGCAGCTATTGGAGCAGCATTGTGACAGATTAAATAAAAAAACTATGTTTAAACCTTCTATGTTCTTTTGTGCCAAATGCAATTTTTTAAAGGCGTGAACCATTGCAGCAAATGGTACATTTTAAATTCCTGCAGCAAACCTTGAACTATGCCTAAGTTAATTTAATGTAAATGTCCTTGAAATAGATTTAATTGTTATCCAGTGTTTTTCAACCCTGGCAATTTTAAGATGTATGGACTTCAACTCCCAGAATTTCCCAGCCAGCATGCTGGCTGGAGAATTTTTGGAGCCAAATGCCATAAAAGTATGAAGCTTGAAAACACTGTTAGTCTATAGAGGGAAAACTTAGCTGCCCTGTCTATTCTTTCCTAAATCTGAATTAAAACTAAAGTTAAAATTATTTTTGACTCTTTCCTAAAGAGGCCAAAAGATAGGGACAATTCAGCTGGCAGTGTCAATTTATCCTGAATTTATTTCAGTTTTAGCAATACAGAAGCCAGAACCTTTCCAAGTACATTCATCCAGCGTTGTGAGTCAATGTCCCAGAGAAAAAAAATCTCAATGTTCATAGATCTATAGAAAGCCAACATATTCAGGACTATCTGATATCCTCAGGGGGAAAGTTGTTCCTCAGGACTGATGCTGAAAAAGTGAAACCTTAAGTCCCGCTAGGTGTTGTTGTTTCAAGGAAGGGATATGAAGCATGCCCGGCGGAGATGAGCAGAGACAATTGGAGACAAGCAATCCCACAAATAGCCTGGCCCTATGCCAGGAAGGGCTTTATGGGTGATGAGCAGCACCTTGAATTGCGCCTAGAAGCCTAAAGGGAGCCAGCAGAGCTCACAAAGCATACATGTTACGTGGGAATTTTATTTCCAGGGCTTCTCCCTCTCAGACAGGAGATTAAGTCAGCAAAATATCACGCTACAGTATTTTTTTATACATGCCTTGTAAATTGAGCAGAAGGGAGATTGGTCAGCTATAATCATCTCAGATGGTACTCTTGGTGTATCAAGGTCCTTGGCTGTGAAGATAATTTTAGGAAGATTTAGGTTCACTTTTTGGGGAGTTGGTAAGTAAAAATGGTGGCAGTGTGAAAATGCCTAAGCCAGCCATAGGAAGATAGAAAGGAAAGAAGGTTTAGCATTTTATCTTCTATTTGCAATAACATCAAGGGAAAGAAAAGCAAGAGATATCTGTGAAATTTTCCTTGAATCGTCCAAAAACTGCAGTGGAGCTTCCTGGAACATGGATCATCAGTAATTTGATTCATATAATATTTAAATCCTAGCACTGAATAATGTTGTTTGCAATCTTATCTGGAGTACTTGATACTGTGTTAATTCAAAGTGATACTGGTACATGACAGAATGAGGCAAAAGTACTTTCACATTAAAAAAAATCTTTGACTGATTTCCATATTGTTTCTGTTATTCCTTTTGTTAAGACAATATTTTAGCACAATTTACCCAGATATTTATTTGGTATATCCTGATCTACTTTTAACCCATTCCTGATGAATAATATTCTCAATTCAGAATTGATGGGTTTCACAAATTGTAGCTTTGCTCAAGATATCCAAGGCATCAAATATGATCAGCTGATTGGGCGTGGCAGGGGAAGGATACTGCAAAATCTCCATTCCCTCCCCATTCTGCGGCCAGCCAGAGGTGGTATTTGCCAGTTCTACAAACTACTCAAAATTTCCGCTATTGGTTCTCCGATCTACTCAAAATTTCACCAGAACCTGTCAGATTTCACCCCTGCCTTAACTCAATCTCCAAGACAAGGGAAGACCCACACCTAACCTTCTGACAGCTGCAAAGAAGCTTCTCATAAATGTATAGATTAAAATATGGCCAAGGACCCACAGGCATTTATGGTCTTCAATGACTACTCCATTGTAGCCTCTGAAATATTGTCTGCAGGTGAATGACAGCCAGAAAAGTATTGACTAAGTAACCTTTGGAATGAGAAGGTAAGAAGAGGGACGGGTGCTTTGCAGCAGAAGGGTTAACACGGGAGGGCGCGCGCGTGAGAGAAGAGAGAGGATGCTTTTAATTGTCATGGGGCACAAGAAGGAGGAAAGGATTTTAAAGAGATGCAGAAATATTCCAGGGTAATAAAATATCCCCTTTTTCAGTGTCAAAGTTAATGTTCCAGGCCTCAGGTGAAATCGGCTTCTTATCAGAGAGTGGTTTCCCCTTGAGAGGCCTGGCAACGCCATTGCTGAGTGCTGCCACTTCCCCATTATATTCTCAGGAGAGGCGGCTCCATACTTCATTTCGGAGAGGCTGATTATATTGAAAGGTGGAGAGGTACACTTGGAAGTGAGGGGAAAAGTCGGTTCGTGTAAATAATATGAATGAGAAGGATGCTGTTAACCCAGCCAAGGCTGATTTCCCTCCTCTCTTTCTCCAGGTCTTCCTTTGCTACTTCTTCTTTAAACTGACTTTATGGCTTCCTGACTAAATCTCAGGATAATAAGAGAATAGTACCAATGGTATTTCCATCCCTTCCCCCACTGGTTACGCATGTGTATTTATAGTAGTCATGTTCATGTAACCTTCAGGAAGGTTATCTCAGCAGTCTAAGGAAAGAAGTTCAGTTTTCTGATGTAGGAGCTTCCCTAACATGATCCAGCAAGCTCCATGCTTCAAGAGATTTGAAATTGGTTTTCCTATCCTTAAACTAAACTCTATAGGTGTTTACTCTAAACTCTATCTGCACTGCATTGGGTCCCTCTATTTATTATTCTGTCTTTTAAAAGAAAAAAAAAGTATAGGAGATAAAACAGGAAAAGTAGTAGGAGAAGACTATGTTTCCTCTTCAAATTTGGCCAGACTTACATTCCAAAATGGGCTCCATTTTGCCCCTCACCATTTTTCATTTTTTCAGTTTTCAGTGTGGCAGGAGGGAAGCTGGAGAAGAAAACTTGGGCCAATTTTCTGGGTGCATGAATGGAACCAGCTTTGACTCTAGTCACTAACTGGGCTCATACATCATGCCACAATATAGTTTGTTTTGTCTTGACTTACATGCTATGCAAACCCAGCCACTGTATTTCTCGTGTGCAGCTGAAGGAGAAAAAACTGGCTAATGTGAACCTGGCTAATGCAATATACCAATACACATGGCATAGTGGAACATGCAAAACCAGCCTTTCTCTGGGTACTGCTTCTTTCAGCAAATGGCACCTATCCTGTGCAATGTGAAAGTTATGCCATGGTATGTTTTACAAAAGGACCAATACTTTATTGGTGTGATCCACCTCCCTACAATACAGATGTAGAAAATGCGAACTGGGAGAGTGAAAGCATTTAAACATTTAGAACTATATTGAGTAAATTGAAACTCTTATAGTAAATGAAGAGAATTATAAATCCATCTCATATTTTTTCTCTGAAATTAAAATTATAGGTTGTATTATCCTTTGGGGGATATACACAATACTTGTGCTATCAAAACTGATATAAGTTTTACACGGACAGGTATCATACTAGGAACAAGAGAATCATACTGTTGCTATTATAATTTCTTTTCTGGAATGGAATATACAGTATACACAATCAGTCTTTTCCCTAAAATAACAGTCTTCTCACTGTGTCTCAGATGGTACCATGTGCCTTAAAGTTTATTCTTTTGAAAGTACAGGAACAATGCATATTCCCAAATAAAGGAATAAAAATGGATTGGTGCATTTGAACATAAATATGGAAGTTAACACATAGTGTATGATTTACTATTTCTTTTCATCTCAATTATATCTTGCCTTTCGGAATAATGCTTTCCCCATATTATGTGTATCATGTTGTTTCTTTCAGGATAAGCAATGCTATAAGTAAACTTTACATCAACCCAATCTCTCTATTCCTTTCTATATTTACCACCAACAGCATCTGTAGGAAACAAAGATGGCCTGATGCCATCATGAAAAAAACATGATTAAGTACTTATATCATGTTATCATTCCCTCTCTCCTACCCCACCCCTGGAAGGATATGGATGCTTGCTTGGCATCCTTGCTTGTAACATTGCTATACATTACTTCATAGATTGCTTTTTGTTCTTTAAACAGTTGACATCTCTCTTTTTGAGGATCTCATCAACTTCATACAATCATTATTTTCTTGGTCTTCCCCTTCCTCACAAGCCATTCATTCTTCCTTCATATTCTTTATATGAGTTAATGCCCACTCATACACTTTAGGAGACCATAATATGCTTCTTTCATAGTAGTCACTTACTTTTGTATTGAATTCCCATTCATTCAGAACTCATTCATTCTTGACCTTGTCTTACCACAACACTTTTGAAGTATCCCATTCATGCTGAATTATATTATTTTCCTGACTTATTCAATTCTCACTTGCGTATGACAAAATGGGAGAAACACACAGCTATTTTTTACATTCAGTCCTTGCAACAGACTATGTATTACTCATTCGTCTACCAGTATTTGAATGTCTTAGAATTTTTCCAGAACGTCTCGATATAAACAAGTATATATATAAAAAAGGAATACATTCTTATTTTTTTTACAAAGGTATTTCTGGAGCAGTTTGGGTAATAATCTTTTGAATGAGGATTCAATAGTGACTGTTCATTATCCTTTCCCACCTTTGTCCATCTGTCCCCAGGAATCCTTCTTATGGTCAGCTACTGGTCATCACCATCCTAACCAGCTAGTTTTCATTATGCTTTCCATTCTGCATAATTAAAAATTAGTGAAATCCCTAATATTAATGCCTCTGAGTAATTATCCTCATCATTGGTTAACTACAACCAAAGCCTTTGAATTTAGAATTATGTCCTTTAAGCTATTTGAATTTTAGGTTAGCATGCACCTGGCCCATACAATTATCAAAGGAAACACCTTAATTTCAATGTGCAATTTTTTATTAGAGAAATGGCTTTTTGTAAGTCTTTACTCGGGCAAGCATCTCTAACAATATGTTCCTATTTATTTTCTTTGGAATGCTTATCATCACCCCTACCCCTGTGGTATTGGAGGACTCTAGACAATAGAGCAGTACACAATATAAAAATATTATAGTCATAAAACTCAAAAATTAAATATAGCAGAAGCCCAGAAAATCATCACGAAACTCCCCAAGGGTTCTGTGGGGACTCCAGCCAATTAAGCACTTGAGGCAAACCATTCTAATTGGTATTCGGCAGAAATCCAGGGCACGATCCAAAGTTTGATGAGAAAGTAATTTAACATGACAAAGTATTGCATATGTCTTTTATATTCACGGTCGTCTGCTCCAATGCAAAGACTTTACCAAATGTATGTGAGCTTGGGCTGAGAATACTTGTACAAACTCATAGTTGCCATGGAAGCTATGGAATTCATAAGCTTCACCACAACCATATTCCAGGACATGGAGGTCAAAGCCCTCTGGAGCCAACCGTGAGGTGAGATCCAGGAGCTTGTGAAGGTTCACTGCTGGATAGCTTCAGGTTGGTATATCAACAGGGCGAGATTGGCCCATATTTCATGTACAGCCATTTATATCTAGTTACCTCTGACTTCTAGATGTTGTATGAAATACCATAATAAGGGAATAATTCCAGCTGACATTGCTTGAAGATGTAAATCAGTGTTTTTCAAACTTGTCAACTTTAAGATGTATAGACTTCTTCTGCGTGCCGGCTGGGGAATTCTGGAATCTGAAGTCACAGAAGTTGCCAAGTTTGAAAAACATTGATTAAATTGTCTATCAAGTAACAAGTTCTGAAATAACTGAAGGAAAATTCTTTAAACTGACCTTCCCCAAATGGACCTTCACAGAAGATGTTGGAAGTGCAACTCCAGCATAGTTGAAAGAATCACAAGGAATCAAGTTGTGGGTATCTCAAGACCCCTTAGTTTGTGAAGGCTGTAGCAGGGTAAGGCCTAGCTCCATTTTTAACCTTTGTACAGATTAGAGAGATTTTTGGTATAGCAACAACAAAATGTGCTTAAATCTTAATAAAGGGATAAGCTAAAGCACCTAGCCAGTCTAACTGGGATGGTAATTAGCCACTGCAGTCTTTTTCGTTCAGCAAACTTAAACCGAAGCCACCCAAAACATCTAATCCTTCGACCTCCTGAATGCACTACATCAAAAGAATTGGCTTCTGTCAATAGGCTTACTTTTTCTGACAAAAATCTTTTAAACAGCCTCTCAGCTTTTCCATTCTAACTATGTGACCTGCTCAGTGAATTTGCCAAGTTGTTATAATGCTGCAGGTAATTGACCAGTGAGATATCAAAGCAAAGTTTGATAAATTTTAATAAATTTCATACAAGAATCTGAACTGTCAGGGGCTCTTTTGAAGTAAACCTCTGAACTTGTTGAAGCTTTTCACATGATAGCACATGCATACGTATATACAGAAAAACGTCTCTGCTGCTCCCCCCAACTCATTTCGCCACCCCACCTCATGGTATGTAGAGCAGCTGGCTGCATTGCAAATAGAAGAGACAGCCTGGCTTAGATATATCAAAGGTTATATTTCACTTTGTAATGCAAGTTCAGGATTGTAAAAGGGCAGGTTATGGCTTGTAGCAGTTTCATTTATACTAAGCAATTGTATTTCAGGGAGGGGGAAATTGGTGCAAACATAATGAGGGGAAAAAGCCAGGATGCAACAACAAGGAAATTTATGATCTCTTTTCCATAATGTTTAGATGAAATTATTTTGAGAAGTTCAAATGTGGCCTCTTCACACTTCAGTGAGAACACAAGTCAGAAAGGACAATTTCCTGCTACTTTGAAGAGGCACACTCCATTCAAAACCAACACAGTTTAGTTTAGCACAGCCTAAGCACATTTAAGAAAGCTGTGTATCCCTTGGTGGTAGTTTAGGTTAAAAGTCTGTGCTGCTACAAGAACTGCATTACCCATATTGGCAGCAGAATTCATACAGGGCTGTTCTGGGTGGAAGTGAGGTCACAGCTAGTTAAGAACATACTCCGGGTTTCCCGTTTCTGTTCCAAAGGTTTTCTGCACCAGACATTAGCAGAACATGTCATGACTGTGCCAACATTTGCATCTTCTAATCTCAGCATATCTTGCTATGGTACTCTTTAGGAAGCGTAAAAATTGGCAACACATATTTTGAAACTCTCTGTCATCTTCTCCTCACCTGCTCCATTCCCACCTTCCAATCATCTCTTACACAACATTGTTCTTGACTTCTCTTGAACCCATGAAGGGCAGAATTTAGATTCCATCGCAAGCACCAAATTGAGAAGATCACTTTAATTGGATGTCAACATTGGGATTCTAACTGATTTTTTTTAATCCCAGTATTTATATCTCAGCATATGTTGCTATGGTACTCTTTAGGAAGCGTAAAAATTGGCAACACATATTTTGAAACCTGTTTTTGTTATGACATGTCAGAATAGAATAGAATAGAATAGAATAGAATAGAATAGAATAGAATAGAATAGAATAGAATAGAATTTTTTATTGGCTAAGTGTGATTGGACACACAAGGAATTTGTCTTGGTGCATATGCTCTCAGTGTACATAAAAGAAAAGATAAGTTCGTCAACAATCATAAGGTACAACACTTAATGATAGTCCTGGTACAAATAAGCAATCAAGTCATAGTAGGAACCAGTCAGTATAAATTGTAAGGATACAAGCAACAAAGTTACAGTCATTTGTGGGAGGAGATCGGTGATGGGAATGATGAGAAGATTAATAGTAGTGCAGACTTAGTAAATAGTTGACAAATAAAAATTATTTGTTTATCAGAGTGATTTATCAGTTAGTAGGAATGATCAGGATTGGTTCCAGGTTTGAGAAAGTCTTGGGCAAAGTGACCTCAGTGGCACTGAAGATATAATTTTTCCTCTAACCCCCCCCTTCCTTTCCCTTTTCTTTCCAATTGAGGCTACAGTGATGTGGAACTGCAGCTCTGATACGGTGAGGACTTGAATGCAATTGTAAATGTACTAACCAAGGAAAAATTATATGGAATTTGGAAGGCTTATTTCTGATTACATATGCATATAATTAATTTAAGGTAATTTAATTCAAAGAAGGGATTGCTATATTTCTATGGGGACTTGCCTCTACAGGACCCTCACTGATGTCTATAGTTACACCCCTTTTATTAAGTAAATGGAAGTATGATTTCCAGAATACATGCACAATTCATAGAAGTCAGTTCTGAGGCAGAAGATGAAGCAGCACACTGAACTCAAAGCCATATGATGTAACATGCATGGGTAAGGCTTTAGCCCTTAGCATACAATTTTGACACACTAGGATTGCTGATTCCAGACTTTGAAAGATACATCTTGAAAAATTAATACAATTGAGAGAGTCCAAAAATATTTCACGAGAAGAGTCCTCCACTCCTCCACTCACAACAGAATACCTTATTCCACCAGACTTGAAATTTTGGGCCTAGACAACTTAGAACTACGTCACCTTAGAACAGATCTAAATGTAGTTCATAAAATTATCTGCCACAATGTCCTACCTGTCAATGACTACTTCAGCTTCAACCACAACAATACACGAGCACACAATAGATACAAACTTAATGTAAACCGCTCCAAACTTGACTGCAGAAAATATGACTTCAGCAACAGAGTGATCAATGCCTGGAATTCACTACCTGACTCTGTGGTTTCTTCCCCAAACCCCAAAAACTTTAACCTTAGACTGTCTACTGTCGACCTCACCCCATTCTTAAGAGGTCTGTAAGGGGCGTGCATAAGCGCACCAGCGTGCCTACCGTCCCTGTCCTACTGTCCTATTGTCCTCATCTATCTGTATTCACTTTGATTATGTTTATACCTTTACCTGCTATCTTGTACATTTTTGACAAACAAAATAAATAAATAAAAATAAATAAAAAACCCATGTTGGAAAGAAAACTTGGTAAATGCACTTTTTTCCCCTGCAGTCCAGCTCAACAAACATGTATCTATCACATAGAACTTTTAACTTAAGTAAGCCATCCAGAGTCGCTTTGAGGCGAGATTAAATAAATCATAAAAATAAAAAATAAAAAAACCCTAAGATAAAGGAGCCATCTTTAAGATAGGTGCAGTGTTCAAGTAAGCCCCTACAAAGCCATGACTGAAATTCTGGTAGTCAGGACTGACACAAAAGAAGAATATAGGCAGCTCTTACTAATGATGTATAGCAGGGTTTTTCAACCCTGGCAGCTTAAAGGTGTGTAGACTTTATTTCCCAGAATTCTCCAACCAGCATGGCTGGTTGGGAAATTCTGGAAGCTGAAGTCCACACATTTTCAAGCTGCCAAGGCTGAGAAACACTGATGTATAGAATTATTAACAGAATAAAGGCTATTAGAGTACACAGTAAGTTATTTTGAATACTACAAAAGCT
Source organism: Thermophis baileyi (assembly GCA_003457575.1). Taxonomy (NCBI): domain Eukaryota; kingdom Metazoa; phylum Chordata; class Lepidosauria; order Squamata; family Dipsadidae; genus Thermophis; species Thermophis baileyi. Next base: position 7,905,969 of record QLTV01003654.1, read on the forward strand.
CATTTTCTTTCTTCTTTCTTGGGGAAGGAAAGAATCTCTGTGGTACTTTCTCATCCTTTAAGCCACATGCAAACCATGACAATTTTTTCAGAATGTGATTTGCCCAAGAGAAGTCCTCATGTTGTCACAATGAAATCAACAGTTATGTTCAATATTCTATTTTAGTTCTGAAACTATGCAGATGTATCCTCCATATTTTTCTTTATTTGCTTAGTGCTTTTTTTTTTTTTTTTTTTTTTTTTTTTTTTTTTTTTTTTTTTATGGTTAACTTCAAAGAGATACCATATTCATTAAAACTGGCTTCAGACTGAGGTTAAAACAATCTTTCTGATATGTATGGAAGAAACATCTAGGACAGTGTGTGTGTGTGTGTGTGTGTGTGTGTGTGTGTGTGTATGTGTGTGTGTTTATGTCTGTTCTCCTTGTCCATTTCGTCGCCCCTGGTTGGCCCCCAGGGTTCCGCCTCCAAACATCCCGTCGCTGACTTTTCTCCTTGGCTGAAACGGCCCTAGCTCTTCGGCCCAGCCCTTTCATCCCAGCCCCTCCCGTCCCAGCCCCTTCGTCCCAGCCCTTTCTCCGAAATGACCCAAAAGCCCGTTCACCCCAGCTTTTTCGGCGCACGGGACACTTTGCCGCCAGCCAATCAGAGGAGCAAGAATCCCACCCCATTCTCCCTCATTTTGATCCACATAGATAACAACCCCACCTCCTTTTTCCTTCTACTCCTCTTCTTGTGTGCACCCGATTCTCC
>QLTV01003654.1:7909136-7921467 GCA_003457575.1 Thermophis baileyi
GGGTGGGGCTGGGATGCAAGGGCTGGGCCGAAGAGCTAGGGCCGTTTCAGCCAAGGAGAAAAGTCAGCGACGGGATGTTTGGAGGCGGAACCCTGGGGGCCAACCAGGGGCGACGAAATGGACGAGAAGAACAGTCCCATTCCGAAACAATCTTTCTGATATGTATGGAAGAAACATCTAGGACAGTGTGTGTGTGTGTGTGTGTGTGTGTGTGTGTGTGCCTATCTGTGCGAATGTGTAAAACTATAATGTTCCTAAGCTTCTGTATTACCTTCTGGGTTTATTTGTGTAAAGCTCCTTGTGTCTGCAGCTGTCATTCTTGTTTTGCATACTCATTTTCATAGACTTTAACATAAGCATATCTTCATCTGGGGGACAGCAATCCTTAAAACCTCCTTAGGCTATAATCTTTAATTTTATACTGTGGCACCTTGGAGATATAAGCTAAGGATGAAAACATTAATCAGTGCAATTAATAAATAAATTCATTATCCGCAGATTAATGATGGGCACTTTTCACTGGTGTTTTGGCCCCTAAAAGGGTGTTCATTGTAGTGGCCACTGTTGTCAATATTTTTTGCATGTTTCTTGATTGCAGCTGTGTGCTTAAGCTGATCTTCAAAACAACAAATGATTCTCTGCAAATTTTGCTGAGGAAAACAGCTATCTTAATTAAATATCCTCAAAATGCCACTTGGATTGAGATTATGCAATGCTTATTTTAATTGGTTAACTGATTGATTCATCAGTGGGAAGAAAAGCCTCCAGGCAATTAACTGACAGACTGTGCTGCTGCTTTAGCTGCCACATAGAAGAAACTGGAGCCACACTTACATTTTAAAAGCAACGGTCTCTGATTCCCTTCCTCAAACGATTGCTCCCCTACATCTTTTTCTCCACTACTACTAAAGGCTGATTCAGTTGCTGAGTTACTATTGAAATGGACCATGCCTTGGCATGTGATACAAGAGATTCTTTACGGCTCTGTCATCTTCTCCTCACCTGCTCCATTCCCACCTTCCAATCATCTCTTACACAACATTGTTCTTGACTTCTCTTGAACCCATGAAGGGCAGAATTTAGATTCCATCGCAAGCACCAAATTGAGAAGATCACTTTAATTGGATGTCAACATTGGGATTGTAACTGATTTTTTTTAATCCCAGTATTTATATCTTGCCATATTCTGCTACTTACACACATCAGTCTGGGAGATAAACAAAGATAAAATATGAACACATTATTTTACTGTAGTAAAAGAAAAGCTAATAAGATGTTACTTTATGAATATAATAGCTCCAACAGGAACAAGTAAAACTTGTTCATCCAATAAAACAAACACCAAAATAAGAATGTTACTATTCTGCAAAAGGAACTAAGGAGAAATTTCCTAACAGTGAGAGCATTTCAACAATGGAATAGCTTGGCTTCAGAAGTTGTGGGTGCTCCCCATCACTGGAGGTTTTCAAAAAAAGGCTGGACAACCATTTGTCTGAAATGGCATAGGATCTCCCACTCGAGCAGGGGGTTAGACTAGAAGACCTCATAGGTCCCTTCAACTCTATTATTCTATGTTCTATGCCAGTGATGGCTAACCTTTTTGTCGTCGCGTGCTGAAAACGCACACATGTGCGCGCTATTGCCTGCACGCACACCCATAATGCAATGCATGCGTGACCTCCCACGTGCATCCCACCCTCCGCACATGCACACATGACCCCCTGCACTCCCCCCGCCCCCGCACATGAGCACACAACCCCCACATGCGCCCCATCCCCTGCGCATGTGTGCATGACCCCCGCACATGCACCCTGTCCCTGCGCATGTGCATGCATCTCCCTCATGTGCCCCACCTCTGCGCATGCATGGAAGAGACCCGAAAACTAGCTGGCCAGTGGGAGGCGCGCACACATCGCCCCTGAGCTGGGGCGATGGTTCGCGTGCCCGTAGAGAGGGCTCTGCGTGCCACTTGTGGCACGCATGCCATAGGTTCACCATCACGGTTCTATGCTCTAGTCTCCTTGGGCTGGCAGGAAGGTCATTTCTCATGAGCCCCACTAACATCTTCCACCATAGCTGACTGTTGCACTTTAAATAACACAAGAAAGGCATTCAACAACCAGTTCTAGTTTCCTTAATTTAAGTTTTTCATGTGTAGGATCTGGCATCCTGCATCTTTAGGCCATGATGCCTCCACAGGACAATCCAGAAGATGAGAGGAGAAGGACCATCATTATAAGGCTCAACATGATAAAATGGAACCCATCACAGTTGGTGCAACTCACAGTTATTCTTTTTTCTGTCTTTTTAAAAAAAATCTTAATTAGGAGATAGCTGGTTGAGGATTTTGCTTTATAAAAAACATCAATTTCAACCGAAATAATGGTGCTTATTATCAAATGTATTTAGTATTAGAGGAGAAGTAAATTTCATTTTCTTTTGGTAGTCATAATGATATTTTTATTTAAATATGCTGAAAATGTGTGCATGCCAAGATTTTCCTTCCACCTCCCCTCCCAAATCTGTATTTATAAAGAGGAATTTTATTTTCTTTCTTTCATTTTTTTTGGCTCTTATTAGGTAACTACAAGCAGTATTAAAGCAGGGATTGACAATATCAAAGAGAAAGAAAATGTGATTGTGTGCTATGTAATTGGCCATCTAAAGTACCTCTCTCCTTTCTCACCCTTATTTTTAGGATCTAAAATTTTCTGGCTGCTCCATCGCCTTCAGCATAGCTCAGGCTGTCCCCAAAATAAAAGATTTGTAGAATTGAGTGGCTAAGTCAATAGAACCATAGTGGATGGTGATTCTGGGCATTTATATTTTCAGAATTAGGAGTTAGAAATCTAGCCCTAATCTTAATTTCCTGAACTCACAGTTACTGATAAATAATTTGCCCAATTAATTTTAATCGGATTATGGCTCTTCCTATTTGCATTTCCAAACTTTGCCCATCCATGACCCTCCCATAAAGTGAACGTCCAAATCCCTCGTTTAAACATCTCTGCAAGTTTTAAGGCTAGTGTGCAGGATAGAAAATAAATCCCCAAAAGCAATCTTTTGAGAGATTTAGAACACTTCTGCTCAGTGTCTTGTTTGGACATCTCACATTTTATTGTACCTACCAACCGTCTAAACAAACAAACAAGCAAGCAAGCAAGCAAATCCTTGTATTAAATTCAGTAACTGGCACTGGTTGCTGAGGCTCCTTACAGTATTTCCTGGGGAGTCCACATATTGCCACCTGTTGCTATGGTGAAGTCTCTTTTATCATAAACACTGAATAAACAGCTGCTGCCAGAGAGCCTCTTTTTTCCTTCCCTGGGTTTATTTGGAGAAAGTCATTGCGGAAAAATAAACATTCCATGTTCTTGGGTCTATAGATCCTTGCAACTCAGACCCGAATGCAGCCCTTCAGGCTTTCAGGGCAGCTCAGTTCTGGCTGTTTCCCAGAAGTTAGGACTTCAACCAGAACATTGCATGTGATTTTTGTAAGTTCTCAAGAGAGCCTGAGAACAAAGAAACAAGAATAATTGTAAAATAGGCATCATTACAACAGTATCTTCCAACTTGACTCTTCACATAACCTCATGCTGCACAATGGGGAGAAAAATCCTCTTCAGCGTCCTGCGTCTGCTGTCTTACAGTCAAGTAGTACTATTGACTTTCTTGCAAACACAACTTTTCTTATTCATTTTGTTCTGAAAATAGAACTGATCACACTATATGAAATTGTGGGGACTCTTTTTCAGGTTTTCAATTAGCCACGGCTCTTGGAACCCTGATCATTGTTCTCTTTGGACTGTTCTGGAGTTCCTGTTTAGAAATTTTATTTATTTATTTATTTATTTATTTATTTATTTATTTATTTATTTATTTATTTATTTATTTATTTATTTATTTATTGTCAAGCGTGTATATGATTACAGACAATGTATAAACATGATTGTGAATATATAAGATGTTTTATATTATTATTATTATTATTATTATTATTATTATTATTATTATTATTATTATTTTCATAATGATTTGCTCTCTTGAGCCTGTTGATACCCCTTCCTTGCACATTTTGCTTCTGCAAAAGTAACAAAGCCCATAATAACTACAAATAGGAAGAACGAATATTTACCTGAACCTGGAGCTGAAAGTGTTAAAAGTAAATAAATAAAGCAACAAGCACAGGAATCTCTCCTCTAATTTTAGCCTAGAGCAGGGGTGTCAAACTCACGGCGTCACGGCGGCGTCATGTGACGTATTGGGACTTCCCCCCCCCTTTGTTAAACCGGGTGTGGGCGTGGCTAGCACGTGACGCATCTGGCCCGCGGGCCAGGAGTTTGACAGCCTTGATCTAGAGCACTGTTTCCCAAGCTGGGCAACTCTGAGATGTGTGGACTTCAACTCCCAGAATTCTTAGCAACAACTATGCTGGCTGGGGAAGATAATGAGGATCCATGGCTATGTTGTTGCCAGGAAAATCTCAAGGATGTATCTTAGTAGTAACCAGGAGTTAAGCTCAGCTTGGTGACTTTTCAAAAGAATAGCACGTTTGCATTCAAATGGAGCATGTTCATCTCAAAGGTCTCTGTCCTTTCTATCAAAGGTTGGGCAGGCATAATTCTATTATCAGTTATATACTTGCTAGTCCTGAAACTGATTATTCCAAGGACAGGGCAGTGGATGAGTAAACTGGACCAATCTCACATTTTCCCAAGGCCCAAAGACTTTGCTTGGTATAGCCAGTACAATTAACATCCTGCCAAACTGATTTCTGTGACTAAAATTCCAATTACCCCCAAAAAGAAAAAAAAAATCTGCAACCTGAAAAGCCAAATAAAGCTACCATCATTTAGTCAAGCTGAGCCAACAAAACTTAGAAAGTGATAAACAATTCACAACATTGCTCTTCTCCATTTAGAAGATAAGTCTCAGAGGGAGGACAGCCACAGATTGCACATCCAAATAAATATGATGTTTAGGGTGCTCCATATGTTAATATTCCTGTTGGCAATAGGGGAGAATAGATGGAAATATACTGTAAAGGAACAGCAGCTTTTATAATCATAAGTTTTCCAAATATATTCCCTTCCCTCCCCTCCCCTCTCCTTCCTTCAGTGGCATACTTTTTGGATATAACTTTCACAAACTTCATGTGTGTGTGTGTGTGTGTGTGTGTGTGTGTGTATTTATGTGTGCACCAGTATGTATGTGCAGATTCACAGAATCTGTTCTGTGTGAGCTTGCAAAACCATGGCAGAATTCTTCTACGTCTCTTTTTGAGGGATAGTATTACATTATCCAAGTAACAGGGGAGATGAAAGAATTGGGCACCAATACATTCAGACAGAAGTAAGAGATGAGATGTAAGCAAGGGAGACCACAAAGAAGAAAGTTTTATTTGTCAAAGTGAGAAATAAACAGAGCATGAACTAGGGTTTTAGTTGAATGGACAGAGAAAATGGGCAAATTATTGCTGTGTTTTGCAAAAGGCAATGATGTGACTTGATTTGTGAGAATGTGCTGAATCAAGCTGAGAACCGAATTTTGCACATGATTGTGGTTGCACCTGATTGACTGGCTTAAGGCTGCAATGAGCACACAGTGGACCTTCTTGTGGTTGCCACCCACCTCATGGCTATGTGAAAAGCTTCTCGCAGTGAGATTAATCTGTAAGAAATACAAGTTTGGGAACCTATTTTGGGTGGGGGGAAGGAAAGGTTTTAATTGCCAAGTTTGATCCAGACTTATTCAAAACCCCAAACCAGCTGTGGAATTTGGGAGTACATCTGGCTTTAAATCTCTTTCTGAAAACCACTTGTTTTTCTTGTTCCCAGATTATAGTGATAGCTTTCATATGGTTGGATGACATGTGTGGTATCTTTCAGCTTGTTCAGAAAGCACTTTCATAAAAAAGATATTGGGTTTTTAATTCCCTAGAGAGAAAGTTTTGGTTTGTAATATGTGAATATAACAGGTTAGAAAAAAGGGGTTAGGACTAAGGTTAGAAATTAGAGGTATGCATGAGATTCAACTAATTCCTGAGTTGAACTGAGCCCCTTTGGACCAATTGTGTACATCTATGAGATAAAGTAGGATCTCCTTGAAATGGAGGAGAACAGAAATTGAGCTCTTATGAGGATTTGTAAGTAATCTCAACTGAGACAAAGACAAGGTTCTAACTGTGTTAAAAAGAGATTGTGAAAAGCATGGAGGAACTGAAGCCTTCAGAGCAGCTGAAACTCAACTGAAAAAGCTTAGCACAAACATGGAATCAGTGGAAACCCAAATTCAGTCTGTGTGCAGATCCAGAACTAACATAACACGAGGACCCAGATTGTTGGGGGCAATATGCTAACTCTGTAAACCGCTTAGAGAGGGCTGTAAAGCACTATGAAGCAGTATATAAGTCTAAGTGCTATTACTATTGCTATTGCATTTCCCTGCATTGCCAGAGAGTCACTATAAAAGACCATTAATCAGGGACAGGAATGTTGTATTAATGAAACTCAGAGTTCAGGCAGAGATTATCAAGAGAGGTAAATCAAACTCTTACAAACACCACCAAATTGCAATGATAGACAAATTGTCTAAACAAAAATTCAGATGATTACTAGAGAACAAAAATTAGTCAATTAGGGAAATCTACAAATGCCAGACACAATGCAGTCCTGATAGCCTAGATTGCTAGTTCATTCTGTTGGGTGCTTGCTGCCTACCTTTGGTGCACCATGGGGGGCAAACTAGTTTTACATCAGCTCACTAGCAGCACTCAAGTTGCTGGCTCTTCCAGGCTCCTCCACTGGTCTTGCTTCACCTCATGTTCATTGCCTTGCATCCAGCCAGTTCCAGTACTGCTTCTGCTCTCTTGCACACATGAATGCAGCTAGGTTTTCCCCACCAAAGTGTTACCTATTTATCTACTTGCAATATTGCATACTTCTGAACTCCTGGGTGGGCAGGAGCTGAGGAACAATTGGATTGACAGGAGCTCATTCTATCTCGCGGAGCTGGGCTTGAACTGCCAGAATGCAGACCATTGCTGGCTGGCAGTTCCAGCATTATTAAGCCACTGTGCCACCATGCCAAATAGCAGCAGCAAATAACAGCTATAACCAAGAAGATCAGCAGATATGAAGATCATTATAGGCAGAATCCCCAATCTCCAATTTCAGTTAAATCAGAAATGTTTCTATCAATCCATCTGTGGAGAGATTGCAGTCAACCATTAAACCAAAGAATCAGTGCACTTCTGGGTGCAGCTATGGGACAATCCAAATACAACAAGAATGCAGCTTAGATAAAAAGAAGGTGGATGAGAATGAAAAAGAAGCTGAAATGAAAGAGCTTGTACTAACAGCAGAAATAGTACAGAAAAGAACAAAGAAGATCAACCAGGTAATGATAAAGTGCATGGTTTTTGATTGAAACATCTGAGTAGTCTAGAGCACTCATTGCCAAGCAATTTAACAACATACTGCAAAGGAGGTGAAACTGAACATTGGTTAACATCTGGAAAAACCTATCTGATAATGAAAGATCCAGCAAAAGAAGCTGCCCAGGCAACTACACTCCAATTACCTGCTTACCAACAACTTTTAAATTGCTAACTGGTGTGGTAGTTCATGCAGTCTAAAAACATCTAGTTGAAAACAAGCTCTTTTCACCTGAGTGGAAAGGAAACTGTTCACACAGCAGAGGAACAAAAGATCAGCTCCTAATTGACAAGATGATTTTGGAAAACAGCAAGTGAAGTCAAGTGCCTAGAAATAAGAGGAATCAGTAGAAACATCATAAGCTTTGTGCAAAGCTCAATAGCACAATGGAAAATACAGATGTTGGTCAATGGCCATAGATTGGGAGAGGTTAATAACAAGAGAGAAATCCCAAAGGTGCTTTTCAAATGGACTTTCTTGGTTTTTTCTTGAAAACATTTTGCTTGTTCAGAAGTGAAGAAGTTTCTTGGATGAGAAACTAAATGTTTTCAAGGAAAAAACCAAGAAAGTCCAGTTGCCTTTTGAAATGCACCTTTGGGACAACCATGACCTGGATGATTTAAAATCTCCATAGACATCAAGAGATAAATCTTTCGAAGAGACTCACTATCACTACTACTGTTTATGATTGCACTGATTCCTCTACCAGGAATCAACAATACTAAACAAGTCAGGGCATGGTTATAAAACATCAAAAACACCTCCCTGGCTATCACCCTCTTTTATAGCAATAGCAATAGCAATAGACTTATATACCGCTTCATAGTGCTTTACAGCCCTCTCTAAGTGGTTTACAGAGTTAGCATATTGCCCCCAACAATCTGGGTCCTCATTTTACCCACCTCGGAAGGATGGAAGGCTGAGTCAACCTTGAGCCGGTGAGATTTGAACCGCCAAACTGCAGCTAGCAGTCAGCTGAAGTAGCCTGCAGTGCTGCACTCTAACCACTGCGCCACCTCGGCTTATACAGATGATTTTAAGCTATATGGAAAAACACTACCATATCTGAAATAGAATTGCTGTTCAACATTGTCCATATATACAGCCAAGATACTGCAATAGCATTTGGAGTGGACAGATGTGCCACCATCAACAGAGGGAAAAATAGTCAAAATTGAAGGAATCAAGATGTCCTTTGGAAATAATATCAAGGAACACAATTATTACAAATAACTGGACATCCTTCAAGATAACAACATCAATCACAATGAAGTCAAGAAGATGTGTGAATACATCATGAGAGTGAAGAAGATCTTAAAGTCTAAACTCAGTGAAGGAAATATCATCAAGGCAATTAATACCTGGGTAAGTTCAACCCTGACCGCTCTTTAGAAGGCCAGATCCTGAAGATGAAACTCACCACCAAATGGCCACCAAATGAGAAGGAAGGACTCACTGGAGAAGAGCCTAATGCTGGGAAAGATTGAGGGCAAAAGAAGAAGGGGACGACAGAGAATGAGGTGGCTGGATGGAGTCACTGAAGCAGTAGGCGTGAGCTTAAATGGACTCCAGAGGATGGTAGAGAACAGGAAGGCCTGGAGGAATGTTGTCCATGGGGTCGCGATGGGTCGAACACGACTTCGCAACTAACAACAAAAATTCCAGATAGGCAGCTGGAATAGTGGACCAGACTCAAGCAGAACTAAAAGCTCTGGATAGGAAGGCCAGAAAACAATAACAATGAAACATGCCTTTCATTCACACAGAGATGTTGACAGACTCTACTTACCAAGGAAAATAGGTGGGTGTGTAATGTTGCAGGAATACCAGACAGTTGACCTTGAGGTAAGAGAGAAAGAGATGCTGCCTACTAGGGAACAATCAGATTAAAGGGGTAGGAGTCTGCAACTGCTTAAGGGCAAAGAAAGAAATATAAAAAGTATCTCCACTAATGTATCAGACTGTTAAACGTGATGGCAGGAGATTTGTATTTTCAGACTTGCAAGGTTCTATTAATGTAGCTTGACAATAAAGTAGAATTGGTTCATCTGGTTGTGTTTCCTGTGTGCTTTACCTGGGAGGGCTGACAGGAAGGGAAGGGAAGGAAGTTTCAGAAGTAAATGGAAAAAAAGGGAAATAAAATTAAAGAGTTGGCAGAAAGATAAAAGGGAAGAATCTCCTGTAACCTCTGGCTTCTGCTATGCTCCAACAGTTTGCCTCCTGCCTTTAGCAGAAGCAAGGTTCCCTCTTTCTGCCCTACCATTTTTTGGCTCGTAGCAATGATGTATAGCATAATCTCATGAATCAGAGAGCTATGAGAACAGTATTAGTTTATGGCTCCTTATCATGTGTAAGAAACTTTTTGGGTGTCTCTCATCCTGAAGCAGGAAATGTATCAATGGGTACATTAAACATATCATCTACAATTCAGGTTTCTGTAAGGATGTGACTGAGTCATTCATTTCTAACTGCAACAGGAAGATTTCTGATTTCTCAGGACTCTTTTCTTTCATAACTTTGCCAAGGTTATGATTTCTAATTAGTCCCTAGAAGCCATAGATAAAAATCTGTCTCTGTTTTAATGTTACCAGCCTAGGTTGATATATAGTTTCTTTTCCAATGGTAGACTTATACTGGGGAGATCAGTGAAACTCCCCAGAACCAGATTCAAACAAGAACTCTGAGCTTTTAAGCTTCTGTGCAATGTAAAAAAACAAAAAACAAAAATGATATCAGTATTGCTCCTATTGCTTGACCATCTGCAGAGCTTTGCATAAGCCATCACTTCTGATGCCCAGCTTTTTTTTAAACTATTGTTGTAGTTCAAAGAGAGAAAATTTAAAATAAGTTGTCTGCTTGCTTTTGTTTGCCCTATAGAAGCACCACTTTTTTTTTTTTAAGAGAACCTTTCCTCTCCCACAGACATTTCTCAGAGGTGAAGGAGAGGAATAGCAGACAGGATCCCCCATCGAGATGAGATGTATAGAACAGGAGCTTGGAATTAACACATACAGACTGTAATTACAACTTCAGGCTGGTGACATCTCCAGAAGTGTATTTTTTTTTAAAACTAGCTAAATTGATGGCTTACAGGACTTCAATTTTCCCCCCTGTGAGATGATTATAGGTGTTGTGAGAGATTGGTGGTGGCCAGATAGATATATAGATTTTTGGAAAACTTCCCTTCCCTTCCCTTCCCTTCCCTTCCCTTCCCTTCCCTTCCCTTCCCTTCCCCTTTTGTTTTCTTATACCTAGCATTGTTTACCCACACCTAGTCAATGATAGTCCATGGTCATGAAAACTTTGCCATGCAAAAATGGAAGAATATTTGCCAAGAAAACACCAGGGCAAGGTATATATGTGTGGACCTTATGACAAAAAGAATGACTTTGACATCGAGAGGCCTGAGCTGACTGGCAGGAATTTGGGCTATGGGAACCACTGAAAGGAAAACTAAGGCCTCAAAATTCAGATCTGTATTAATATTTTCCACACTCAGACTTCCGGGTGCAATGGGATCTCGGACCATCTCTAGAATAATTTTCTTCCCAGTTACTGCTGTCCCTATTGCAGGCGAGGACATTAGTGCCGAGACGGGGAAAAATTTGATTTTAATGCAAGTCCCAGTAATCAGCTATTTGTGATAGAATTTTCTCTGTCCTGGTCTCCAAGGGATGAGAAGCAAGCAGAGAGGGAAGCAGGGTCAGAAATTAGTATGCAGAAATATCTGATCAGCCAAAGTAATTTTCTTTAATAATCGTATTCATACTGGCTGCTCTTCGCTCACTAGAAGAATTAAGTATTTAATAGTAATATATTTCATCTGGCAGCAGTTCCGTTTCGTTAGGAGCTGTGATGCCTCGTTGGGGTGGAGGGAGGGAGGGAGGGAGGGAGGGAGAATGGGTAGGTGGATGGCTGGATAGGTGGGGTGAGGAAGAGAGAAACTGGAATGAGAACATCTAACCTGAGAACAAAGCTGTTGTTAATAAGAGTAGAATATCTATCAGTGCACCAAATAGACACAAAATCTATTTCTGACCAAATGGGGAAAGGTTTGTATTATTCTTTAACTGGAAATATATGTGCTTGGTTCAGACTAGCTGTATTAGCATCCTGCTTCTTAAAATTCTTGAAGATCTTTGGTTGAATATTTTAATATTTAAAAAATGGGTACTGGGATAATGATTAAAATGTACAGTTTTGACCTCTCAGTATGAAAATGCAGCTGCTGGGTAATAGAAAAACTCAAGTTGAGCTTGATTTCATGGTCATGTCTATCCAATTTTCTTGGCAATAATCCTATAGAAGTGATTCGCCATTGCCTTCTTTCAGAATGTTTTTTCCGACTCTCCAATCTAGCCTACAACCCAAGGATTTCTGTAGCCTCTAATGGATCCCACTGCATAGTTTTTCAGAAACAGCCAAGCTGACTTGCCACCTAGCAGACTGCTGGGATTCAGAGAATGCATAAATCATGGTTAATATTCCCCAAAATGTTTAACATGCCATGCCATGGGAATGTGACATTCATTAGACTTATTGTTGCCATGCCAGGTTCACAGAATGGGCTTACCCAGGAAACTCTGAAGATATACTCACTGCAACATGTCAATGATGCATTACCCGCCAGTTTGATGCTTTGGTTGTTTCTGAGATTGCAAGAACAAGGGAAAAGAACTTAACTGTAGCTATTTTTCCTTGGTAATTGTTGAAGGTCATAAACACCTCCCTCCTCAAAGCCTTCTTCAAATTGAGCTTGACTCCTGGTGATTTCCTAGCCATGACTCCTTAAAGCAGAGGTCTTCAAACTTGGCAACTTTAAGACTTGTGGATTTCAACTCCCAGAATTCTCCAGCCAGCATAGCTGGCTGGAGAATTCTGGGAGTTGAAGTCCA
>QLTV01003654.1:7921552-7935916 GCA_003457575.1 Thermophis baileyi
AAACAATGACTGTGGTAGGTTATCTTAAAGCAGAGGTCTTCAAACTTGGCAACTTTAAGACTTGTGGACTTCAACTCCCAGAATTCTCCAGCCAGCATTGCTGGCTGGAGAATTCTGGGGGTTGAAGTCCACAAGTCTTAAAGTTGCCAAGTTTGGGGACCCCTGCCTTAAAGTGTTTGACAGGATTGTGGAAGTGATTTGACACTATCTTTTTCTAAGATGGCTTTTCAAATTCTCAATCAAGTTTATTACTCCAATATTCCAGGTCTCCCATTCCAATATAGGTAGTCCTCAACTTATAACAGTTCGCTTAGTGACTGTTCAAAGTTGCATCGGCACTGAAAAAAGCGACCATGTGACCGTTTTTCACACTTACAACCATTGCAGCATCCCTGTGATCATGTGGTCAAAATGCAGACGCTTGACTCATATTTATGACAGTTGCAATGTCTTTTACTAACTTAACAACTGCAGTGATTCACTTAACAACTGTGGCAAGAAAGGCCATCAAATGGGGCAAAATTCACTTAACAAATGTCTCACTTAGCAACAGAAATTTTGGGCTCAACTGTGGTCGTAAGTTGAGGACTACTTATGTTACCAGGTTAGGACCTCCCTTAACTTCCAAGCAAGCCCAGGTAAGGTCAGTCAGCTCCTATCATCTGCTGAGGCATGTACAGATATTTGGTCATCATTTCCAAATAAACTTATTTAATTAAGGCTTTGCAAATTGGTCAAAGGCACTTAACTTTTTTTCAATATAAAAATTTGCAACTTATGGAAAACAAAGGGTAGTACTTCATCATCAACAACAACAAATGTGCATGATTTTGTACATGTATTTTGATGAATGGTCTAGTGCCGTGATGGCGAACTTATGGCACGCGTGCCACAGGTGGCACGCGGAGCCATATCGGAGGCCACGCGAGGCATTGCCCTATGTCAGCTCCAGCACACATGCGCGCGCTGGCCAGCTGATTTTCGGCCTTCTTTTCGGCCATTTTCGTTCTCCCCCGGGACAGCGAAAAACAGCCAAACGGGCCAAACGGAAGTTTGGAAACGAACTTCCGGTTGGCCTGTTGGGCTGTTTTCACTCTCCTGGGGCTTCAGGGAAGCCTCCTGAAGCCTGGGGATGGTGAAAAATGGCCCAACGGGCCAACTGGAAGTTCGTTTCTGAACTTCCGGTTGGCCCCTTTGGCCGTTTTTCACCGTCCCCGGGCTTCAGGAGTCCATTGTGAGGCCTGTGCGCGTGCGTGGGGGGGGGGGGGGGCGGGCGGGGGGTGGGCGCATGCACGGGAGGGGGGCATGGGTGTGGGCGCACACGTGTGCGCTAGCGCACGCACACACACCCTTTTGGCACGCAAGCCAAAAAGGTTTCGCCATCACTGGTCTAGTGTTTAATCTGTGTAATACAAATTAATTCTCATAAATGTACACTTTCAACTTCTACACTGTATGTTAGGTATTATATTCAGCCTGGAAAAATGAACAAAAAAAAATCAACGACCTGAGGACAGTAACAAAATGTTTGATCATTGGTATTAATATAAACATAATACAGGACTTCTTGAGTTTACAAAGCAGCAAACGTGATGGAAGAAATGCACATTCTTAATGCATCTAACAAACATTCTGAGATTTTTGTTGCTTTATCTTATGTGTGTCCACTGATGATTTCTTGAGAGATGTTTTTAGTGGCACTGAAATGTCAATTTTATAACAACAGCAACAAAATCATAAAAACAGCCAAACCAATTGTCATGCTTTCCTGGTCTATTTTCTTCCAGGTGTGATGGGAATGAAAGGAATAGAGAACATCAGGCTGGTATCCGAGTTCTGCTTGGACACAAACAATTGAAAATAAGTAGAAGAAATGTTTTACTCAGCTACCAGAATCTGTCTCTAGTATTTTATTAAATGATGTGAGATTCAAGACTACTAAAATTCACTGTTACCAAATAAGCAGACAACACCAATGCAGTTTTAAACAGTACTAGACCAGCCAACTACTAAACTTGATAGGTAAGTATGACTTATACAAAGTATTTGAGCTTCAGTTCCAGTATCTGTCCTTCCAAAGAACATTAAGGGTTGATTTCCTTTAGGATTGACTGATTTCATCTCCTTGCAGTCTAAGGAACTCTCAGGAATCTTCCTCAGCCCCACAATTCGAAAGCATCAACTCTTTGGCATTCAGCCTTCCTTATGGTCCAACTCTCACGGCCATGTATTACTACTGGGAAAACCATAGCTTTGACTATCCAGGACTTTTGTTGGCAAGGTGATGTTTCTGCTTTTTAATATGCTGTCTAGGTTTGCCATTAGCTTTCCTCCCATGAAGCAAGCCAATTTCATGGTTGTAGTCACCATCTGCAGTGATTTTGGAGACCAAGAAAATAAGATCTGTCAGCATGATCTTAGTTTTTTTTAAATGTTGAGTTTCACTATGTTGGTATACAGGTAGTCTTCAGCTTCTGACCACAGCTGAGCCCAAAATTTCTGCTGCTAAGTGAGACATTTGTTAAGCAAGTTTTTTTGCAATTGTTAAGTTAGTTACACAGTTGTTAAGTGAATCTGGCTTCTCCATTGACTTTGCTTGCCAGAAGGTCACAAAAGGCGATCGCATGACCCTGGGATACTGCAACCGGTATAAATATGAGTCAGTTGCAAGCGTCTAAATTTTGATCACGTGACCATGGGGATGCTGCAATAGTCATAAGTGTGAAAAATGATCATAAGTCACTTTTTTCAGTGCCGTTGTGACTTTGAACGGTCACTAAATGAACTGCTGTAAATCGAGGACTCCCTGTATTGTGTTATACAATGGGCTGCAGTAATGATAACAATTGCTTGAGGGCAGCAAAATGTTTTATGCATCTCTTTGCTGCCAACTAGTGGTTATGTGAATTTTTATATCCCAGATGCTCCAGATACCCCAGATACAGTGTGTGAATGTTTTCAGACTTTGAATGTTGTATGAATGGCTCTGGTGAGAGTTATTTGTCACTTTGAGTCATTGCAAATGCTTGTACAAGGTATATCTGCAAACTGCTTGACTGGAGAAGAGTGGAATAAAGATATAACTGAGTTGACTTTTGCAACCAATCAAGAAGACATGTTCTGTTAGAGAGACAGGGTTTTTTCCAGCTATCCTACATCTTCAGCATTTTTTCTTGAAGGACTGGCTAAGCTGAGCAATTGCTTCAGTTCTATTATCTGAGTTCACATTATGTGTCTGGCCACTCTTACTCAAAACAAACCCTAACTGCCTGGCTGACTGGGTCCCCTCACCCATGACCCACTTAGACAAGTAATGCAACAAACATAGTGTAATAATTATATTCAGGATTGCAGACTTTGGCTAGAATGAAGACTGAATTGTGTACTGGCGTAGGCTGAAAAGCATACTATAAAGCAACTCGCTCTGCTTCTGAGGATGCCAGCTGTACCTGCTAGCAAAGCATCAGGAAAACGAGTCCATGGCCTTCAGCCCAAAAGCTCATTTACTACTTGGAAGACCAAATTAATTTGTGCTTGGATTTAGACTACAAACTAAATGTGATTTAATATTTAAGTTTAGTTTAAGTTTGTATTTAAGTTTGTGATTTAGCCAAGATGCTTGCAGGGCATACTGAATTACAAACTAATTGCCCATATTTTAGCCTAGTTTGTGGTATGAACCAAAGGTGACTAGGTTGTTTGAACCCCATGCTTAATGTTTTATGAGAAACCTAGTGTAACATGCAGGTTGAGTAAACTATGGTTTAAGCTAGCCATGGGCAATACACTTGTGTGCCTGAGTACTAAGCAGCAGGAAAACACTGCTTTTGTTGTTGGATGGGTAAACAAAACTCAGACTTCAGATCTGCCTCAATCATGTAGTTTAGAAGTGCTAAAAACCCTATTGTAAATTGGCAGATACGTTAACCACTCATATTTATTTTGGAGTTTTTCACATCCCATTCTATTATTTTAATGACTTTTTTCTACTTTGCACAATTACAAAATGGATTTCCTAATTTCTCTCCTAGTTTTACAATTAGTACTCATTATATGAAGTGAGAATTTAATCCACTAGGAGCTAATAATTGTTTTTGAATTAATGTCTCTGAACTATGCATCTGCCCTAATTTCTCTGTGTTCATGCCCTAAGTCTTAATTTTGATGGAAAGTCCTTGATATTAATAACTAGCTTCAAAATTCCAAAGAAAAATAACCAATGAATGGTAGCATCATAAATATTTTGTTATGTAAATAGCTCTTATGCAAAAAAAATTTTTTTTGCAAAGGAGGTCAAGTTGCTTTCTGCCTGTCAGTGTTAAGTAGTGGTAAGGGTTGGGGGCAGTGAAGGGGGGGATTCTTTCTCCAAAGCTGCTGTTTGCATTTCAAAGAAAACTGCCATTGGTGCCCATGGAGGCTACTCTTGAAATGCAAATAGGAGTGGGAAACTTTTTCAGGATTACAGTGGAAAGGGAAACATTGCAGTCTTCACCCTAATCACAGATACCTGAGTCTACCCATATTTTACTGTAGCTATAGATGCTATTGATCAAACAATAGTAATATGCATGCATATTTAATTGCATTCCCCCTGTTAATGTTACATCTAATTTGGCCCTAAGGGTTTGCTGATAGATATTTCTCTCAGAGATATTTATTCATTTGATTTCTATCTGATCTCTCTGCTAAGATGTTCAGGATGACAATATGAGATGCCTCATTTCCCCCCCTCCTTATAGCAATTCCAGTGAGGAAGGTTAGACACAAGTTCACCCGGTGAAATGGTCTGGCTGATACCTTAACATTACCCTGCATTTGCAAGGATGTCCGATCATAGCCCATTCCAAAGCCTTGTTGGAAACATCTAGAGACCAGAGGTGGGTTCCTACCAGTTCAGACCGGTTCTATAGAACCAGTAGTAACTTGGCAGGCCTGGGTCACTGGAACCGGCAACAACCCAGGCCTGCCACGCCCCCGAACCGGTTCTCTCGGCGACGCCATAGGCGACGCCATTTTGTTTTTTGCTTCTGTGCATGCGCAGAAGCGGGTTTTTTGTACTGCGCATGCATGTGTGCACCCATGCGCGCACCTGTGCAGCGCTTCCCTGAGCGAATCAGCAGTAAAGCAATCCGGAACCCACCCCTGCTAGAGACCCTTCTAAAAAGGGAGAGAGCATATTTGTTTGTTATACAACTTATTACATTGATTTCTCTGTCTTTACACTAACATTTTCTTTAAGGTAGTTAGAACTGTAGCTAATATGACCCACAGGGGTTTACCAACAAAGTAGGTTTACAGGTGAGATGACAACACTTAGTCTTCTGTTCAATGCAGAAAAATGCATCATTCTCCTTTATTTCTGATTTCTCCTTCACTTTCTCTTAGAAACTGCATCCTAGAATATTTGCAAGAGATTACTTTCCTCCCATTAGTATTCAAAGTTCTCCATAAGATCTTCTTTTCCCACAATAAGTTTTGTTTAAGCACTTATTCCTCATTTGTTGTTGTTACTCAGAGTCTGTATACATCACACACATACACACTGTACATATAATTTTTCCTAGAATGCATCACCACAGTACCTCCTTTTCTTGAATTGGCAATCTTTAGATATATTGGAGATACAAGTGTCAGTATTCTCAGCCAGCATAATTCCCATTGTGGGTTATCTGGAGAGTACCAGGATGGAGAAAGCTTGGTTTGAGACTAGTTGGGTAGGAGTTTGGAATAGCCTGCTTAGACCATCTGTCAGATTGCTTGAATATGGATACAGATGTGCTCTGTGCCTGTGTCCTGTGTGTTGGGCTATTTCTTAGCACAGTTCTATCATTCTTCTCAAAGAGCACAAACTCTGTATCCAAAATTAATCCAGCAGATTGCAGGGAGATATCTCAGGAAAAAGGCATAAAAAGTGAAGCAGGAGAGAGCAAATAATAACAAACAAGTTATTCTTTAATCATTTAATTACTGCTACGAGGGAATGACAGAGCCGACCGCAATTCCATTTCTGTCCTTTCAGCCAGCAACACCTGGAAGTAGGTTGGGTATGGTGAGAAGATGGAATCAAGTTGGCTGCCTTCCCATCAGAGTAATAAAACAGGAAAAATATAGCCATATGTACTGTTGGCAGAAGCAGAAGAAAACTTATAATGCACCCAGTGGTGACAGCTGGCAGATCCCAGCTTTCTTAAAATGCAGCAAAAGACTAATGCTCTCTGTAAAGATGGAGTTTCAAAATGAGATTAAAAATGAGACTCACCCCACTGTACTCTATCTGCTTATAAGAGCCCCTATTAGGCCTGCCAAACACTTCAGAAAGCAGCAGTTAGGTATTATGAGGGCAGATAGCTCAGCAGAAGCTAAGTATCCAGAGTCACCTGGAACTGAAGCCAGAAATGCCATGAAGGATAGTGCCCAGCAACTGGATAGAAGGGGGCAGGCCCGAAGCAGGCAAATCACCAACAACTACAGGATAGATCCCACTCTGACTGCATCCACAGCCATACTGTAACATAATGGATTATATCCATGACAAAAAAAAAAATGGAACAGCTACAGGTGATTGTAAGTTATTTCTGCTATGGATGGCAATAACATAAAAGTAGGATCACGAGGACATGTCATAAAGAATGGATACTTGGGCTTCTACATACAGGAGTAGGAGGAGGTGAGGATGAGCCTTAAGATAATTTTGAACTTCTGCAGATTTGAGGTTTCCAAAACCTTCTTATGAATGCCTTCATTTTTTATACAGCTGATGTTCTAGCTACATAGAAGTAGCATTTAAGGAACTCAGTTGTCTATAAATCTTTTTTAGCTTTCCCCAACCTGTGCTAGAATTTTAAGATGGCTACACAAGTTTGGAATTCCGGGATTGTGATCTCAGTGGGGAGGGAGGTGATTGTAAAAACTTGATTTCCTTGACTAAATTCTGTGCAATTTGCCACAAGAAACAGTGGCTAAGTGCTTTGGGGCATGATTCTATACACACCATTCTGTTTGTCCTCCGGTTTGATTTTTCTCCCCCAACTGTTAATTTCCTGTCCTCATACATAATGCCCCAAAGCTTGCTAATATCTCCTTCTTAAATGTGGATGGATAATTTAAAGACTAGTCTTCTGAGTGACTAGCAGACTATATGATTATTGGGCAAGATGAAAAAATATATTTTAATTTGCATAATTTATACAAATTAAATAAAGATTCTGTCTTTGATGAACAGTACTGAAGTATTAAAAATATTCATTACATTGAGTTCTCATCAACAAATCTGTGTTCAAAATTTATAGTATGGCTGCTTGCTAGGAATGGTCATAGAGGTCACATGGTATTGTTTGCCTCTTCTGATTGGACATTTACTCTAGTAGTATTTTGTCTCCATCTGGTGGTAGCTTTTTCTGTCTAATGTGACAGCAACCTGGTCAAAATCAGCAGAAAATCATACACTACCATAATGTATAGTTATAGGAGGATGGAAGAAAATTTAAAGCTAGGAACAGTCACCAAAAATGAGAGTTACTCTTGAAATGTTCTTCAAAACAGAGTTTGGGCAGAAGTTTATGTTGTTTATAATTCTGAAGAATCCTTGCTTTGATTTCATTAAAGAACACTTTCATTTTCACCAAACATGAACAACACCAGTGACATCACTGCCAGAATTCAAAATGCCTTGGGCAATATAGACTTTTGGATACTGTTCTGCCAAGGAGTTTTCCCCTTCCAGTTCTTCATTGAAATCTTTCTTTGAAGTCATCATGGCAAAGATGAAGATTCAGGATTGCATTAAAAATAGGGCTAGAACCAAAGTTTTCCAGACGTTTCCCCCCCTCCCGCCCCCCAGTATTTTGGGAAAGTAATATTTTTTTCTTTTTTCCCATTTAAAAAAAAAACCCTGGAATGAGTACTATATTAAGACTTATATAAAATGTGATATCAAAAGATGGAGAGTAGAGAAAGCAGCTGTCCCTTCCTGATTTTTCCCCCAATGTGCAATGCTGAATCTGGAGGTCTTATATCTGTGCCGATTAGTCTAGACTTCATAATAGCAGTGAAGGAAGCTATATTCATTTCTAATCTTATAGATTCTCCTAGACAACTGTTTATTATGAAATCACTATTTTTTCATCAAATTCATTCAGATTCAAAGGTGTCGAGACAGTGTTATTCTCCATATGTATTTCTCCCTTTCTCCTCACTTATTATTTTTCTTTCTTAAAAAAGTTATGTTCAAGATGAAAACACAGCAGCCTTCTGCCATGTAGCACCTTGTACTTTATGGGTGTACAAATGCCAATAATTTTATGTGAAAATAATTTGGTAGATTATAAACTTTAGGACTACAGACCCCCATAATACAATGTTATTAAGGAAGACAGGCAGCTCCTAATACTAATATTTCACTGTTGTTTTGCTATACAATTGAAGAGCCGAGGTGGCGCAGTGGTTAGAGTGCAGTACTGCAGGCTACTTCAGCTGACTGCTAGCTGCAGTTCGGCAGTTCAAATCTCACCAGCTCAAGGTTGACTCAGCCTTCCATCCTTCCGAGGTGGGTAAAATGAGGACCCAGATTGTTGGGGGGCAATAGGCTGACTCTGTGAACCGCTTAGAGAGGGATGTAAAGCACTGTAAAGTGGTATATAAGTCTAAGTGCTATTGCTATTTTCTAATTGTTGATGACATTTCATTTTTATATGTTCATCCCATTATTTTCTCCACATTTGTGGATATGATAGCTAGTACCGGTGGCAAATGCTTCTCAAGTTTGTTTGAAGGCTTTGTCGGGATGGAGTCTGATAGTTAAATACATTATTTATTTAACTTTTAAACACTTTTAAACATGACTGCCTCTTACTTTTCATTACTGTAAATGTAAAAAAAATGTAAAAAAAAATATTTTGCATTAAATGCTTAGTGAAGATAGTATGTTTAATTAGAGGAAAAACACTTTGTTACAATGGTAGTGACCAGAAAGTTTTCTTTTTATTTAATCATCAATTAAGAGCAAGCAATGTAACACTGTTATTTTTAGGTCATAAACATATATTTAAGCCTTCCCCAGCTTGGTACCCTTTGGGTGTACAGAATTTCACCTTTGTAATTCTAGTCAAAGAAAGCCATAAAAGGAGCTGAAGTTCAATATAACAGGAGAATTCCAGAGAGAGGAAATCTAGGTTAAGAGCATTATGATAAAGAGCATTATGATATTTCATTGGTATTTGACACTGAGAGACAGAAAGACAACACACCAAATATGGTGTACAGTAATGGTTAGGATGCTGGATTAAGAACAGGTAGACTCACACAGAAGCTGACTTTGGGTCAGTCACTCTCTTACAACCCTAGACCAGTGGTGAAATCTAAAAATTTTCCCTACCGGTTCTGTGGGTGTGGCTCGGTGGGCGTGGCTTGGTGGTCATGTGACTGGGTGGGTGAGGCTTGTTGGTCATGTGACTGGGTGGCCGTGGCTTGGTGATCGTGTGACCGGGTGGGCGTGGTGTCAAAAAACAACTATCACACTTTACACAAAAATAACACAAAAGCTACACAACTGACTCACACACAATACAGAAGCAGCTGGACTTCACACAAAATGGCCCCTGCAACAAGCAGGAACCTCACAGAGTCACCGTTCTGGTCGAATAGGTAGTAAAAAATGCTTTAAAAAAGTAAAAAAAAAGGTTTATCAGCTGTGACAATCAGCTGTGCCGATCGTTGGAACCTTTTAAAAACTTTTTAAAAGCATTTTTTACTACTGGTTCGGGCGAACCGGCCCGAACCGGTAGCATTTCACCCCTGCCCTAGACCAGCAAGTTTGAAAACATCAATCTAGCAACCTGTACTGGATCAGTGTGGTAGATTACTCTTTGCGAGTGTATGGATGTTTGTGTGTGAGAGTGATTTTATGATTTTTAAAAAATGATTCTTATGATTTTTCTTCTTTGTACTGCACCTCACGTAAAGAAAATGGTAAAATTAAAAAGAGTTACTTTACCTTTTCTCTTCTGTCCCATTGCTTAGTTCTCACAGCAGTTCAGGATTGCAAGAGAAAAGAACAAGTTTATTCTGGTTTCCAGTAATCCAGCGTAGATTACTGAGTTACTGTAAAAGTAATCCAGAAAATATTAGAAAAGGCTAACTTAACTCTGGAAAGGTACCAACATCATCTGAGGTCCAGAGGTCCAGAGCTGATTTTGAAGTGGCACAATGGCCTCATAAGATGCCTTATGAAACATGGTATATCAAAGTAAGTTGTATGCATCTCCTTATTTTTTATGGTTCCAAAGCATGTGGAATAACCCTGTGATAATACTTGTCAGCTCCACAAAAGACTTCAAAGATTTCTACACTGTTCATTAAAAAAAATCCCAATTGTCTGCAAGAAACAACTTTAATTTTGCTTTATCAAGCTTTAGCGTTCCAATTTCAATTCCTTAACAGCCTTCTTAAAGTTTTTGTCAAGCAATTCTTTTTACAATATGCCAAACATCTGGCAATGCAATTCAATACATTGTCTGAATTTATGCATGATAACATGAATAAATTGAATCATAAGATTGGGAAATAGAAAACCCACATTTCATCGCCATCATAGCCACTCTTCTGGACATCTGATCTTGGTCTTAGCCAATCCACATCCTTTCCTTTTGTCCATTTTTTAAATTCCATAAAATGGGATACACTGATACTACAGATGTCTTATTTTATTACTATTATTTGATCGTATCTTCAAAGGGCATAGGTGAGACTTCATTTTTATAAAACTATGCTGAACTTTACTTCTTCTTCTTCTTCACTGCTGCTCATATCAATATGCACACCTGTGTATGGACACAGCATTTAAGAGAAGGAGGCCCCAAGAATTTCCTGCTCCTAGGAAGGTTTTCAGAACTAAAATCTAGTTGTGTGCCAGGGACCCATTTTCTCTCCATGGCAAACCAGGGTCTGCACCCACCAGCTTCTGCTTTTCTCCCATCTTAACTTCCTCAGAGTGCTGCTGCTGCTGCATGCGTGTTTGTGAGCTCACAGGGAACGGTGGGACACGGGCCTTTCTCTCGTCTCTAATGAAACCCTTTAATCATATTCAAATAGGTTACTGTTCAGGGGGAAAATAGAAATATGGATTTGATAGCAATAAATTTCCCTGGCTGGCTAAGCCCAGTTCTTAATTGTCCTGTCCCAGGGCTCGCACATTTCATTGTTCGTTAGGTGCTTAAGTCCCTGCTCTCATTTTGTGGCGGTGACATTACCGCTGATGGCTCTAATACTCTCATAATTTGAAAGGGGATTTGCATGATAGAACGCAGAGTATTAAAAGAAAAAGAAAAAAGGAGAGTTAAAAAAGGAGGGGGCAGCACAAATGGGGGGGGGGCTAGAATGGGAGGACCAGATCCAGCTTTCACTTTAAAAAAAGTCACTTTCTTCAAAGTCAAATCATTGTTTTCATTAAAGTAAGGAAAAAAGAGGTTTCTTTAGAATGAGTCTGTCCGGCCACTGGTATTATCCTTATTATGGCTAATGGTTATTAATTATTATTATCCTCTTGCACAGTGTGCTGCGGACGTGATGTCCTTAATGTCCTTGGGACAAAGGAAGAGAAAGGGTGCTGGAATGGGGTTGGGAGGGGAAGAAAAGGCCTTTGCCAGCAGCAACTTGAATGGTAATGGTGTCTTTAGAAACCTATACAGTGCTTCCTGAACTTGAAGTCTTGTAGTTATTACTAATATGATTGAGATTTCTTTGGTGGTTTCCTTTTATAATGGATCCATCTTCCTATTTTGGAGGCACTCATCAATAGTAGGATTGTAAGCATACTGTATTTGCAAATTGATGGAGATGAATCAACCATAGGCATCAAATCAGGGGTGGGTTCCTCTTACCTTCCCCACCGGTTTGCATCATGACGTTTTACATGCGCGCGCTCCACTCGCACACACGCGCGCTTTCCCTCGTGCAATTTTGCCTCCGCACATGCTCAGTAGCTGCAATCAGCCCGAAACACAACTGAGGAGCTGATCAGCTATGCTTTGGGCGAAGGAATAAAGGTCAGTATAAACCCGGAGGCGGGCGGGAGGGCCCTTTTTCAAGCAGCAGAACAGGAAAAACCTTCCAAATAGTAACAAATTCGCAAAAAATTCACAAAAAAAGATGGCGGCGCCCATGGACTGGCCGATCCACTTTTGTGACATCACCAGCGGGTCGCTACCGGTTCGGGCGATCCGGTCCGAACCGGGAGGAACCCACCCCTGCATCAAATTGATTGATGTCTGTGGTTGATTCATCTCTTTCACCAATGGTTTTGAGGTGAGCCTTGAACTATGAACCTCTAAGGTGAACAATACTCTTACCTTTTAAAAAAAACCAACTTACAATATTGTATGTTTTATATCTAATTATGTGAATAGAATTATAACACTGGATTTGGGATCCTGTTTGTAGTACCTGGTTTCTGGAGCTGGCAAACTTAACTTCAGCATTTTTCAGATTTTGACTGGATCCTAATGTGGCATCACAGAAACAAAAAACAGAAAAAAGAGGAGATTAAGAAAATTATGGTTAACGGAGTAATGCCTATTTTTCTTTTCCAAATTAATGCTGGGGTAAAATTACAAGATGACTGCCAGGAAAGTCCAGATCCACACATGAAGGTTCAATTAAACTGATTTATCGCTAAAAGCCTATGCAGAGGAATCTTCTCAGCTAATGGTTGGCACCTGCTTAGAGTTAAATAAGAATCAATGCATTCAAGGACTTAGTTCTCTTGTGGCTATGTAGGGATTTTAGACTGATCCCCCTTTTCACTCCACCATCAGATTCTGCCATCCTTTTTCTTACAATGGCATTGATATTGGCAAGTTCCTGTATTTAAGGTATGTTCATGTGTTATATTCATAGCAATGAATATAACCTATGTATAATATTTCAGTTTGTTATGCTTATAAGAGACAAGTTATATTTTTTTCTGGTATGAAATCACATTACTTATTTATTTAATGTACTAAATATTTCCAAGAATATTCCCTAAATCTTCAATTAATATTTCTTAAATCTTTTGTTTCTTCTGTTTTTTCCCCACAAGGATTTATAGGGAAAGGTTCAATGGTTAAACCTCCAGTTGCAAATCAACACGCCTCCATTTTAATCACTTGACACTTGAGGATTTACACACTCAGGTTTGGATACAATCCAACAAATGCTAGTACCCATTGAATTTAACTGAAGTTGGTGTTTGATTTCTGAGCAAGCTTTTTTTTAAAACGAATAAAGAATGTCTGGTTGTGAGCTGTTGCAGACTCCTCTGAAAGTTTTCTCTGGATATGAAGTTATTTTACATGTTAACACAATGCTGAATTATTTTGCATTTCTCCATGCAAAGGTATATCCTGGTCAGTCCTAAGGTATAATGCGAGCACAACTGTGCACATATTAGCAATGTAAAATGTTGTTTGCAAACCTACAATCCAAACACATTTCTTAAGGAATCCTATAAAAACTCTATGGATTTTCCTAAGGTTTACTTCCATGATAGGCAATCTTCCCCACCAAGTGATAAGCTGGGAGTGATGCACCCCCTCCCCCAAACAACAAAAATCCCAAAACTAGAGAGATCTTTGATTGTACCATTGTGGCTGCCATCTTGATTTACCAATGGGGCCCAGAAAAAGTTTCTTGTGATGACCTTTCTTTTATGGAATATTCTTTGGCATGAGGATAGGTTGACATCCATTCCAATGGCATTTCACAAACAGATGAAAACTGAACTGTTCCAAAGAGCACTTGTATTGGTGTTGTCTTGCTTTGTTATCGTTGGCTAATTGTTTTTACTGCTATATTGCTATGAGTTTTTATGTTTCTCTTACTATATATTTTAAGTTTTTATTACAGTTATATGCACATAACTAACAAATAACTGTAGTTCTTTCACAGTTCTATGAAAAAATAAAATCACAGTGAGAATGAAGTTAATATGATATAATAATATGATTATCATGCTATAAATTGCAACAGTATTGAAAAGTCTGTCTCACTATTTATAAAAACAGATAAGCCTCATTGTAAGCACACTTCTACACAGAGTTTTAGCATCATTCTTGATCAGGGCAGGATTGGAACAGGTTCAATGTCTAAAGTGCCTTTTGTTCTCTCTGCATTTGAGTAGATACTGATCATGTCACTTACGCATAAAGCTATTTTTTTTAATCTATTTTTTAAAAAAAAAAAATAGGAAAGCAACCTATCATGTTTGTTGAAAACGTTGATTTTCTGACATCTCCTTTGGACCTAATAAAAAGGGCATTAGGAAGTTATAGTGACATGGGATAGAGGGCACCTTGAAATAGATATATCCTCTAGAAAAAGTCATAAAGC